>JAWZYV010014987.1:0-59853 GCA_038373885.1 Cheiracanthium punctorium | reverse complement strand
AACTAAATTTTAGGATTTGCAATATTACTACTTCCTTGCTCTACTTTTTTTAAAAGACTTAACAAATTTTTAAGTATGCATATTTTTTAGGATTCAGTTTTAAAAGTATATCCTCCATGGAATTTTTATTACATTTCTAGCTCCTGGTAACAGTCTTGTCAAGAGGTCAACCATTAACACTAGAAGCAACCTCTGCTTATTGACCAACACTACTGTATGTGCAGTCAGTCATCACTCAGGTGATAACTTGGATCTGATAGACTTGAAACATTAAGTCCACTCCCAAGAAAACCCGAGTAAATCGGGTTTTGAAAATCAAAAAATGCTTTTAAATTCAAATTGAATTATTGTAATGGAATTAATCTGTTAAACCAATCTGACTTTGATTTTTCAGCAGCATATTATGTTTTGAACTGATTGTGGAAAATTGAGTTGATATTTCAGTCATTTGTCACATGAGATGGTTTTTACAATTCTTTATTGAAAATGAATCTTTGAAAAGAAACTGAAAAATAAAAATGCCTCTCAATTTGATAGATTAATTTTATATAGGTCAGGGGAGAGGACTTTCATGTGTGAACTTGCACACCAGTGACATAATACTGTGATGCCACCTTTGCGACTTTTTCCTGTTTCCTTATCAATTTGTAATTTATGTGCTGAAGTTTCTGGCAATACTTTTCTAAAGTGGGTTACTAAAGTTTTGTGACCTAAAATAGGATATCTGTTAAAAGTTGAAATTTTTTAAATGAGTTTTAGAGGTCACTACCAAGATTTAAAAATATATAAAAATTCATGTTCTTTTCTCCTGTCATGGTTTTGCAAACCCCCTCCCCTTGTAACATCATTTGTGGATATCCCCTAAGAGAACATAATCTCTGTGTGTATATGTAACTAAAAGAAGCTGTACTTATATAATTATCTAATTTAAATGAATCACACACACACACTTTTATCTTAATACTAAACACAACTGATCTTAATCAGTACTCTGACTGTATAAAAAAATTTTGAATGACAATGAAATAGAAAAGTATTGTATCTTGCAAAAATGAAGATGAAACAAACATTGTTTCTATATTGAACATTTTCACTTAAATTACCCACTTACAAAAAAAAATATGCGATAACATTCTTTCCAAAACTATTTTTGTTTCCATTTAAAAAAAAATCATAATAGTAAAAAGAAGTGGAATTGAAACACTTATAATTTGCAATTTTACTTGTAAGTTATTAAACAGTGAAATGTAGTTAGAGAAAGGGCTAATAGTTTAAAGAAAGGTAGACCTTTTAGATACTTAAGTTTTTTTAGTTAACCGTAAACTGAACTGTGAATACTATTCACAAGAAACATTTGACAAAAAAGTAAAATAATATACATATAGACTTTAAAGTGGTCATTGTTAAATCAATTTTTTATGGTACACTCTTTATTTTTTTTTTCAGTTAAAAGATAAAGACCTTTCTATCTAAATGATTTAATATTAGTTTTAATAACAGTGTTTTATTTTCTTTTTCATGCTTTTTTCATATTTTTGAGTCACTGTCTTGCAGTAGATTTTGCTTCCTTGTACAAAACATTTTGCTTCATTATCCTTTAAATAGTTGAGAAAATAAGCAGGTGTTAATGATGATTATTAGCATTTTATCAGCTTGACATAAAAGTATTTTTTTTGGGGGGGAGGGGGGGACTTACTTGAAAAGAACATTAATTTTTATATCGTTAAACCTTGGTAGTGACTTCTAAAACTCATTCTAAAAATATGACGTCCGAATGGATTTCCTTTTTTAGGTCATAGAACAATATGGGAGAGTGTCTCATAAGAATTTTAAAGTTGATTTTTTGAGGACCACCTTATATTTCGACTGAGAATAGTAGAAATTGCTTGTATAATGACACACATTGAACTAAGAATCTGATTGGTATCCCTTTTTAACTTATAATTAAATCATGAATTGTATAAATACTGAAATATAAGCTCTATCACTGTAAAAGAAAATTTTTGTTTCATGGTGTAACCTGTTTTAGCACTAAAAATACAGTTGCAAGCATTATTTTTAGTTAAACATTTTGCTTTCACTTAATCCAAAATTTATTGAAATTATATCTTAGAAAAGCATGATATTAAAAAAAGAAAAGTGTTTATATTGTGACTGTCTGATTTTCTCTTACTTGATTTGAATTTTTGAGCATCAAATAGCATAAATTGGAAAAAGAATTTGAAGCATATATGATCTATATTAGCCTTAGATTAATGGTGCCTTTGTTTAAGCTTAATTTAACTATCTACTGAGTAAGTTATCAATGACTGATTTTGTACAAATTTTTTAGACAGGCTGTTATATTTTTACCTAGTTACAAAGAAAAAGTGACATGTTTCAATGGTGCTTGTTAAGTATTGAATTGTTGAATTTGGTGGAGTGTTGTACGTACATGCAAGTGTATTATTTGTGTGTGTGTGTGTGTCTATTCTAAGAAATGAATTAGTAAATTGGTGCATAGAAAAAGAATTTTTTTTTCCTTGAAACAGTTTTTTTCTTTATTTTTCTTAAATGTGCATTTGTTGTATCAAATGCCTCCATAATTATTTTTGGAGAGAGAATTTAATTTTTGGACCATCATAAACAAAAAGCTATTTCAGTGCAAAATTTACTAATGCTTATTCTTGAAATGAATAAACTCCTGAAGAAGTAGCAACTGAATGAGTAAGGCAGTTATCTCTAAAATCCTGCAAAAATCTTCATGTTCTTTCATTGAACACTGGCAAAAAGAAACAAAATAATGTATCTAGAAGAAAAATGAAAATATTAGAAAGAAGAGATGAATAGTTAAACCTTTTAATTTTATTGATTAGTGAAATCACTATCCTGTTAGCTGGGGCTTAGTTATATTTGCTTATATCTGTTTTCTCAGGGGTGGTATTTGTAAGTTGCTCTGTGTTTGTGGTCTATATATTTTTAGCTAGTGATAACTGTAATTGCAGGGTTCTTTTTTTTTTTTTTTTTTTTTTTTTTTTTTAACAAAGAGGGAAATGACAATAAAAATTATGCACAAGCGTTTCAATTTCAATCTTTTCCCATCCTGTCAAATATTTTTTTTTTCTTGAAATCTCCAATTAAAAGTTGACATTTATATTTAATTCATGTTTTACAGATTTATGATAGTTAAATACACTTATGATTTTTTGCGTAGTTGGATTTAAATTTTAAGGTCAGGTTTACCTAAAAGATCTGCATATGTTTGTGAAACATTTAATGGCAGAACCTAATGAAGATTAAATTATTTTTTCTCAAATTTAAAAGGGCAGAATTTGTTATAAAAGTTAATATCATCGATAAAAATTAATTTCTTATTAATATTATCGATTAAAATAATAAAAAGTACTTTAATTAAGGCAAGAACTTGTCAAGAGTAATCCTTAAAAGATTTTTATATTTCTTGTAAATGTTTTATTATTAATAGCATCTGCTGCTTGACTTTAGACAAATTTTATTACTGTGTAACATTATAAAAAAAGTTTGTGTTACAAGCTAAATGAAAAACGATGCTGTTTTTGCCACTCTCTTTTCATGGTTTTTTAAAAAGTTTTGCAATCACCCTTGAAGTCGTGTAGTGTACGTATAATTGAAGTTCTCAACATTTTTAGAAGCAGATTGAAAAATGAAGCCAATAACAATCTCATTTTTGGCATATAAAACAAAACCTTATACATCAGTAACATCGGATTTTTTTTACTTAGTTGGACTGTAAGACCCTCTTTCTCTCTCAAGGAAAAATAGTTGTACTAAACATGGTTCTCAAAATAGGTTCATCACTGGATAATACTGCTAAAGAAAGACATAGCAAAACGACTCTCTGCCTTCTTTATTTATTTTTGAATTTTGATCAAGTCAGAATTTCTTGTGTGTTAATGTATGGAGTTTTAGTTGGTTTTCTCCAGATCTAATGTGAATACGCGTTAGAACACCTTAGAAAGTCCTCCACCCAAGGCAATTCCCATCCTTGGCAGATCGACCTAATGTAGCATTGCCTTAATCGCAGAAACCTCGCGGGTTAATTAAATGCTGTATTTTTCACCTTTTTATTTTTTAAGGAGTATTACTCCTAGTTTACATTTTTAAATATTTGTTGTAACAAAATTGTTAATTTTTATTTTAAATACAGCAATGTTAATGCTTTTAAAACTGAAAGAATTTACACTAAAAGTGT
This sequence comes from Cheiracanthium punctorium, assembly GCA_038373885.1. Taxonomy (NCBI): domain Eukaryota; kingdom Metazoa; phylum Arthropoda; class Arachnida; order Araneae; family Cheiracanthiidae; genus Cheiracanthium; species Cheiracanthium punctorium. Next base: position 55,643 of record JAWZYV010014987.1, on the reverse strand, counting down.
TTTTTCTTTTTTGGGGGTGGGGTTTGGAATGAATAATTATTCTTAACTAAGAACATTTCATATCTTTGTGATCTTTTTGCTTATTTATCTGGGAGTGATGGTTACAGAAGATTTGTGTTCCAAGGTTGGGCTGTGTCCGTTACTTTTTTGCCCCTAGAGCTGCCTCGGCAACAATTAGCATCCCTGTAAAGTAGAGAAAGCTAGTGAAATGTCGTAATAATCAAGGCTTGTGCTTGAATTTTTCTTATCTAAGCATTAAGCGAGTTTCAAACTCTGGTTCTAGCAAAGGCTAGTTAAAAAAGCAGTTGTTTTAAACTGTTCTTACTAAACTCAAAGTACTTCGTTAATATGATCTGCAATTTTTTTTTTCCCTCTGAAAGGGAAAATTGTATTTGGATACAACAGATCGAGATTTTTGTAAAACTTTTTTTTTTTTTTTGCTATAAACACAAAAATATCCTATTTTTAGATAAAACCATTACTCCAATTGAGTTTGTAACCCTACCAATGGGAGGATGATACATCATAGCTTAGGTTTATCATCCATAAGTATTGGTGCTTTTTAAATACGTCTTTTAAGCTTTTGTTGTAAATTTTAGTTTTCTGATTTTCCCCTTGTCTTATTTGTGCTCGATTCTTGTGGTATTGCTACACTTTGTAATAGTTGGCACTTAGCTACTTCAGTAATTAAGCCAAAATACTTTCAATTGTACTTAAGTAAGCTTATAATTGATTGGTTCGTTGAAGAGCATTTGTTATTGTTATGAAGAAGCACTGTCGAGAGATGTTCGTACGATTTGATAATAGATGATATATGTATTTTTATTAACACACCTTCACACTTGTGTAATGAATTGGATTATCGCACTGCTAATTATAAATTTAAATCTTCTTAATTATTCTCAGTAGCAAAGTAATATTGCTGAACTTCCCTGAGGGGCCGAGCTGATTTGCTTCTACTCTCAGTCTACAAAAACGGGTCCCTCAAAAATGAAATAATGATGCATAAAATGCTGTAAAAGGTCACGCCCCCCCCCCCCCCCACCTCTGCGTGAGAGCTTAAAATATCAGGTTGTAACGAAAGTTTTTCGCCATATCTGCCTGAAAAACTAACTTCTAACTCCTTAGATACCTGTTTTTGAACTTTCGGTACCAAACCTGTACCGTGTCACATGATACAACAATAGTACTTAAAGCTATACTCGTAATTCGTTGATATTCTGTAGCTGACTTTTTGAAACAGAACTGGAAGTAAATGATGGTTCTAATCCTCTAGAGTGATAGTTCCATTTGAGACACCTTGTTCTTAATGATAACTATATTTTTTACAGATTTCACATCACAGTGTCATAAAGTAAGTCTCTTTCTTTCAAATGCCAAAAATCATTTGACAAAATATGAGCAAATACGCTAACACGAACTGTGTGCTTCCGATGTTTGCGGTGGCGGGAAACTTTCGTTACAACCTAATATTTTCACCGGACGTCACTGAAATTTTTTTAGGGAAACTCCAATATTTAGGGGTACAAATCTAACCAATGAAAAACGTCCGTATTCCTCTTTGGATGACTCATCAATGTACACAAGAAGCCAAGTAGAAGATTCACGATGGCCACGTTTTTTCGCCAATGAACGTACTCAAATGAACATTTGAGGACGACGACGACTTTGATTTTCCAGCAGCATTTAAAGTTTTGAAGTGATTAAGGATAATTAAAACATATGTTTCTAATACCCGTTTTCTGGGTTGAAAGCAATAAGAGAATCTACTCAAAAAGAATGTGCAGTAGGCTGCCACTCGGATAACGTCACGTCGAAATGCTCTAGGCACTGACGAGTGTCATTTCTTTGACTTACGATTACTTAATTGCTTTACATAGGCCCTCCGTAGCGCTACATCGTTTCAGAATCTGTAGATAAACTGATGAAATAAAATTGGCCTCTTGGATTTCGATAAGCGAAATTCAAAGCTAAAGCTCAACAGGCAGTGTTGATATTCATCTACCTCAGCTGTTTACAAATGTTTGTGTTTTTAAATTCAATGTCATTCTTCTGTTACGTGTTATTATGAGTTTGCAGATTTAAATTGTTTATGCTGGAATTTATTTATTTATTTTTTTTTAACTTTCAACGGTCATCAACACTTTTTGATTCAAAGGGGTTTTTCTTTCTGGAACAGATCCAGGAAAGAACGGCGATTTCCTTCACATTTCCGATGAAAAAAGAACATTTTAAAGTTTTGTGAAGTGATTTTATCTAAATAACAGAATTATATTCCCAATTAAACAATTTTAAATAGAGCTTTAAAAAATTTCTCCAACCATTTTTAAAAACCTTGCTGCAATTAAAACCTAAACAGAGGGAGCGGGAGTTTAAGGGGGGGGAGGTCAGAATACTCGTAATTTTTTTTCAAAAAGGCCCCATTCTTAAAAATAGAGCCCTTAAAAAATTAAGGAGGGTAGGAGAGCGACCCCCTCCCCCTCCTCTGGCTAGACCACTGAGCCTCAATATAAGGACAATTGCAAATTCTTTTCTCTTTTTTTTTCCCCGCCTAAGTAGCAGTATATGTTGCACTAATATTTGTTGCGTTAAATTTGCTTGAGAAATATTTCCACTTTATGCATATTTCGAAAATAACCTTCCAAATATTGCTTGCTATCTAAGAGTTTTTTCCTTTGTGTTGTTCAGTTAAGATGAAGCCAATATTGTTTTGCTACTGAAGATGTCTGAGATATCGTGCAGTTGATTTATTTTGCACTCTTAATATCGCATGGGCGTCACTACCCAGGATGATTCCGGAAGCCCCGTCCCCCATCTTATGTTTCCTAAATCTATGGGGGCATGATTTAAGGTATCCGCCTACCCTGAGAACATGGAATTTCTTCCCAAAAATAAATAATAAAATTATTCATAAATTTTGTGGGCTATACATATTTGCTTCTAAAAAAAAGAGATTTCTTTTTTATCCTACCATGTTTGGAAGGGAAGTTAGTATAGCCATTTAAAAACATATTATCATCTGTTTTGCAGTTAAACGCATTTTTTCAGTAATTTGTCTTCCGATTCTCTTTTCGCTACACCTAACTTTTATTAAATATTTTTAATTGATATTTTCAGTATATGTTTAAAATAGTATTGGCTGTGAAATGACCTAAAGTATTTGTTTAACTATTTGCTTATATTTTCAGTTTTTTGTTGGCATCAGGCCGTAAATTTGGAAAAAAAAATACACATTTAGTCATGTAACTTACCATACTTTATTTCCCTATGATTTTTTTCCTCATTTCAATATCATAGTCATTGAAATCTGTTGTGTTTACAGATTCCCACTGTTTAAAAGATCCATTCAGTTCAACCGTGTGTGTACAATGTTAGCCGTTTTGATAAATTTTAGTAAAAATTTATTATAAAACCCCAATTTCTCAAAATGTTTGACAATTATAAATAATTTTCTAGGTAATTTTTCATTTTCTATTCTACAATTTACCTGAAAATTATTTTAAAAATCTAAATTGAAACAAAAAAATAACTTGGCCGTTCGAGCCACGTCAGGGGGAGACCCCTCTGAACCCCTATTTTTTTAGTTTCATTACCATATTAAAATTTCCATACCTCATTACCATATTTCATTGCCATATTAAAACGATATTAATTGACTATGTCATTTTATCGCGCATCTTTCGTATATTTCTTCTGGTAACCCTACGTTGAAATTTTTGATTGTAACCTAGTATTTATAGAAAAATACTTGTGAGGCATATTCTACAGCTTACGAAATATTGTAACAATAGATTAAAGCTGGTGTGAACTAATAGTATTTAAATATATGTAAAATTATGTCGCAATTTTGGGACACATTTTTCGGACAATTTTCAATAAGGGGGGGGGGAGATAAAATGACATAGTCATTAAAAATTTGTCCCCAAAAAAGCGACATAATTTTACATATATTTAAATACTATTACTTCACAACAGCTTTAACCTATTATTGCAATATTTCGTAAGCTGTAAAATATGCATCACATGTATTTTTTTATATAGTATTTAAATACTATTAGTTCACAACAGCTTTAATGTATTGTTACTATATTTCTTAAGCTGTAGAATAGGCATCACATGTATTTTTCTATAAATAGGTTACAATCCTAAAAATTTCAACATAAGGTTACCAGGCGAAATACACGAAAGATGAGAGATAAAATGACAGTCAATTAATATCGTTTTAACGTGGCAATAATGAAACTAAAAAATTTGGGGGGGGGGGGGTTCAGGGGTCCCCCTGACGAGGCTCGAACAACCGAGTTATTCGGACAATTTTCAATAAAGGGGTGAGAGATAAAATGACATAGTCATTTTTAAAAAAAAATCCCGAATGTAGGCGGATACCTTAATAAAATACATTAGTGTCTCATTTGCTTTAACTTTCTTCACCAAAACGAGGCACCAGACGGCCGGCCCATCGTTCCTTCCAAGCATGGATCTTTGGTGCTGTTTTGTTAAGAAGAGGGCGAACAGCCCTCTTAGCGTAGTTAATGAATCCTTAATTATTCATTGAATGCGGTTCAAGTAAGATAGTGTTGCAAAGTGTGTTTATATAGCACTTGAGTGCTTTTACTTTCAGACAACGATTTTTGTAAATGCTACCGCCAAAGTATGAAACGCCTGCATTCTGTAGAATGCCTGGGCATTGTATATAATGCCGTACGTGTTTAGACAAAGTATGAAATGTGAGCATTATTAGATACTTTCCATTTGCATTGTATATAATGCCCAGGAATTCTATAGAATAACAGATGCTATTTAGGGAAAGTATGGAAAAAGATCCTGATAAGGCTATTATATAAATGGCATGCATTCTGAAAAATAATGAAAGTGTTATTAAAAAGAAAAATGAAGTTCCACAAAACAAAATTTATGTCCTTCTTATTAAGGAAAACAAACTTTTCACATAAAAAAAATTAACCAACTTGCTGCAACATGGTAGGCTCTAATGGCATTTCATTATATTTTTCATGTATTTCACGTACAGTCGGAGATGTATTATTCCGAAAAAGTATTTCATGGAACAAGAAAGACATATATGGCACATTAATGGATTATGATAAGCTGTTAAGATATATCACTTTAGTGCCTATTTAAAATATGTGAGTGCTTTTTTAAAAAAAATAATCGATGCATTTCTCATGATTTACCTATCTGCCTCGGTTTTTATTAATGTCTTCTCCCCCAATAAGTCTGTAGTGACGCCTATGACTACACACTTTATTTCATTTGTGAAATTTTAATCTGTTTATTATATGTTGATGCCAGTTAAGAACCTTTTAGTAATACAAGCAGTTTAATTCATTTTTCTCTTTTTATAATAATTGGTATACAATTTGAAACCAAATCGGTGAGCTGCATGTGCAAAACGAAGGCTGTGGGAGTGATTTTCGATGCAGTATTTCATCTTGACGGCTATTGTTTTCCCCTCATGTTCTTATAATTTCATTGGATATCATTTATTTATTTATTTTCGTCAGCATATCAAAACCATAATTTCATGTCAGTTCCATTCCATGCGAAGACCTTGATTAATCATTCTGTGTTCTTTTAATGTTAGATGAATGTTTTGTAATTTAAAAAAAAAGTGTAATTAAAGATTGGTTGTTGAAAGTATGTTCGTCACTTTATTTTTATTGTACACACTGATATTATCACACATTTTCATGGAACTTGTCCAGTCTATTTGCTTTCCAAGTTATAGTTATCATCCCCCCGCACACACAAAAACACGCACCATCAAAAGAAAGTTCGGGTAGCCTTTTCTGTTGATATTATTGCGATGTTTATTAACATAAGATTACTTATTGTTACTTACTGCCTTATTAGCACCAGAGTGCTATTAATTTCAACCTTGCTTTTTGTGTAGACACGATTTTGGTACAATTTTCGCGTCGAGTTACTTTTGAAATGTGTTTGCCAGATAACGTGGAGGGGGGGGGGTAGGCGTTAATAAAATGTTGAAAGTCGCACAAGGTTTGCAATTTTTGATAAATGATCGCTGAACTGGGTGCCAAAATGCGACACTTTATTATTATAAATATATTTTGAGTTAGTTAGAAAACGCCTGGCGAATATTGTAAAATAGTTTTAGTAGACGATTTAAATATAGATTTTAATTCCGAAGAAGTGTTTTATAGAATAGTGAAAACAAATACGGTACACATCATAGATTATGATACACTTTCCAAATGGTATTTATAAAGGTGAAGTGTAGTTTGACTATGCCTGGCGAAAATTGTTAAACAGTTTTGGTAGGCGATTTTAATATAGATTTCTATTCCGAAGAAGTGTTTTATGGAACAAAGAAGGAAAACACGATACACTCATGGATTATGATGCTCATTCCAAACAGTATTTAAAATGTCTACGAGATATATTTGGAATATGCCTATAGTTCCAATATGCCTGGTGAAGATTTTAAAACAGTATCAATAGGCGTAGGTTAAGATATATTTGGATTCCAAAGATGTGCTTTATGGTTCAAGAAAGAGGTGATTCCTATTTTAACGCCCCTACTTTCGAATACCTAAAAATTCCCCGCCCTTTGGCGAGCTTGGAAGTCATGGGTCTCTAGGAGTTATGCACAAGTTTCAACGCTCCCTAAACAACTACATGAAAACTAAAGTGAACAAATTAGTGATAAACGCACTAGTTAAGGAATTTGAAGACACTTAATTATTAAAACTACATTAATTGGCAACCCAAAATAAATAAAAATGTAACGGAATGCTGTACTTACAGGTTGTTCCAAATCGCCATTTTAATTCTAAATTACGATTGCCACATAAATACAAAAAATCGTCATGGTTACTCTATCTGTTTAATGATCGCCACCTTGGCGAGAGTTGGGGCGTTAAAGTAGAAATCAACCCAAGAAAGACAAACACGACACACTCAGGAATTTGATGCACATTCGAAACAATATTTAAAACGGTGAAGTATGGTTGTAATATACTTGGCGAAGATTGTAAAATAGTTTTAGTAGGCGATTTTAAGATAGATTTCGATTTCAAAGATGGCTTTTATAAAGTAAGGAATAAAAATACTGCTCACTCATGAACAATGATACACTTTCCAACCTTATGGAATAAGGAAGAAAATAGGAACGAAGCATAAATTATGATACGCTTTTAATATACAGCACTTTGGTGCGTATTTAAAATCTGAAAAGGTTTTAGATTTTTTTTTTTTTTTTTCAACCTCTGCAATTTATCTGTTCAAAATCGGTGAACTTAGCAAACCGATCACTTTTAGCATTACAAGTAAAGGAAAATTATTGAGACACATGGAAAGCGACGTTATAGGCGGAAAACGTTATATAGGGGTAATGTTTCACTGTAATTTGTCGTAATAAATAATTATTCTGTTACCTAAAACAATTTAATTATTTGTTGTAATAAAAGAATGAGGATCTATCACAAAACAGTATATACAGGGTGTCCAGTGTTAATGGTGCCCAATGGCTATTTCCTAAACCGTTTGTCAGAGACCCATAGTTCCAATTGCAAGAATGCTTTAAATTATATAATCTATTATGGCAGAAACAATCAAAGTCACTAAATCAATTCCTATAAAAATTACGAAAATTAAATTTTTATGCAGTTCCCTGGTCCTATCAGTTACGTTTAGAAAAAAAATTTTTTTTCCAATTTCATGCACACACACACACACACACACACAAAAAAAAAAAAAAAAAAAAAAAAAAAATTCGTCCTTCTACGACCAAAATTCACCAAATTACAGCTGCTTAAAGTTAGCGCACTTTTCGAGCAGCGAAATATGGGTTGTATATGTTACAGTGAAAACCCGAAATCAGTCAAAACCCGAATTAACTAGGAAAAACGCGTTCTGACTGAGTGCGTTAGGGAAAACCCGAATTAACTAGGCAAAACGCGTTCTGACTGACAGCGCTAGGCAAAACCCGAATTAACTAGGGAAAACCCGTTTTATTGGAGTAGCGGTAGCACGTTTTCGAGGGGCCCCTACAGCGGAGGCATATTTTCCAGGGGGCCCCCTAAAGCGATGGCTAGACCCACTGATTTTTTTCGGGTCTCGCAAAGAGCCAGTGTTAGCATATTTTCGAAAGGGGGCCCCCTACAGTGGTGGCCGGACACCATGTTTTCCCATGTGAATTCAGGAATGTTAATGCTTTATCCACTAAAAATTGGTTCTTGCTCTCCCTTCGAAAATATGCTATTGCTGGCCCTTTGCGAGACCCAAAAGTCCTCACTGTGTCCGGCCACCGCTGTAGGGGGCCCCCCTCGAAAATATGCTAACTGCCAGACCCAAAAAAACATCAGTGCCTCCGGGTATCACTTCAAGGGGCCCCCTTGAAAATATGCTTACGCTGGCCCTTTTCGAGACCCCCAAAACATCAGTGGGTCCGGCCACCATTGTAGGGGCACCCTGAAAAATATGCTAACGCTGGTCTCCTGCGAGCCCCAAAGAAACATCAATGGGTCCGGTCATCACTTTAGGGGGGCCCTCGAAAATATGCTAACGCTGTCCCCTTGCGAGACCCAAAAAATCATCAGTGGGTCCTGCCACCGATGTAGGACCCCCTGGAAAATATGCTAACGCTGGCCCTCTGCGAGACCGAAAAAATATCAGTGTGTCCGGCCATCACTTCAAGGGGCCCCCTCGAAAATATGCTAACGCTGGCCCTTTGCGAGACCCAAAAAAAACATCACTGGGTCCGGCCATAGCTTTAAGGGGCCCCCTCGAAAATATGCTAACGCTGGCCCCTTGCGAGACCCAAAAAAACATCGATGGGTCCGGCCATCGCTTTAGGGGGCCCCCTCGAAAATATGCTAATGCTGTCCCTTTGCGAGATACAAACAAACATCAGTGGGTCCGGCACCGCTGTAGGGCCCCCCCTGGAAAATATACTAATGCTGGTCCTTTGCGAGACCCAAAAAACATTAGGGAGTTTGTGCAGGCCCGGTTTCACTCACGGTAACGCTAACGTTAAATGACATTGGACAATAAAGCGCATGCGCACGCATAAAATGCGAAACGTGGTTGGTCAAAATACTCCGTATAGCGGATAGTTTAGCGTTAGCGTAGGAAGAAACGGTATGCACAAACTCCCTATTGCTGCGTCCGGCTATCGCTTTAGGGGGCCCCTTGAAAATATGCTAAAGCTGGCCCTTTGCGAGACCCGAAAAAAATCAGTGGGTCCGGCCATCGCTGTAGGGGGCCCCCTGGAAAATATGCCTCCGCTGTAGGGGCCCCTCGAAAACGTGCTACCGCTACTCCAATAAAACAGGTTTTCCCTAGTTAATTCGGGTTTTGCCTAGCGCTGTCAGTCAGAACGCGTTTTGCCTAGTTAATTCGGGTTTTCCCTAATGCACTCAGTCAGAACGCGTTTTCCCTACTTAATTCGGGTTTTGACTGATTTCGGGTTTTCACTGTAACATATATAAAATGAATTGAGAAAAATTAATGTACATGGTTTTGAACCTTGTAATATTTATTAGCAATTTCATTAACTAATTTATCAATGTAGATTGCAATAAAGAAAATTAACGTTCAAGTATGTGTATCCAATAAATTAACATAAAAATATAGCTTATACTGAAAATTGAATTTTTAAATGAACTGGTGTAAAAAAAAACTAGAATAAAACACTTCATTAAACATTAAATTAGATAATGAAACATTTTAAAGTATGAATATGTGCATTTTAGAAACTTAAAATAATATTACAAATCCTGTTGCTGTAACATTTGCTCAAAGTAGCTTCCTTCGATAGCAATGCAAATACATGCACCCGTTTAGAAAACTCTTCCTGTACTTTGCATAGCATTACGCGGTGTTACACATCTGCATGCTACACATATACGATTTAGTAAGTCTGATCCTAGATAGATTTTTATAGAGCCTGACTATAACCCTCTGCTTAACGATTAGTATTCTAAAATTAGTTTTGCTTCTTTCTCCGCCTTGTGAAAATGAAATTAAAATCTATAATTTAAAATTTCAATATTTATATGGTCCCTTAATGGTTCACCGTAATGGGACATTTTTAAACGTGGAAAAGTGACTTTAGTCAAAATGTTTGCTGTTGCAGAACTCGGCAAAATTTGGTCGTAGAAGGACGAATTTTCTTTTGTGCATGAAATCGTATAAATAAAATTTTTTCTAAACATAACTGATAGGACCGTATAAAAATTTAAATGCCGTAATTTTTATTGGAATTGATTTATTGCCTTCGATTGCTTCTGATATAATAGATTATAAAATTTAAAGCATTTTTGCAATTGGAAATACGCGTCTCTAACGGTTTAGGAAATAGCCATTGGGCACCGTTAGCACTCAATACCCTGTGTATCTCATAATGATAAGTAAATATACCCCATGCAAAAACCCTTAACTGGTTAAAAATTTGTGACGCAGCATTTTACTTTATAGCTCTATGAATTTTAAATATGGGTCTTAAAAATAATGATATCAAATTCTGAGTGACGCCCTGCTGGGAATTTTAAAGATTTGTTTTTAAATTCCATTACAGTTACTTTCGTTTTATTTTCTAAAGAAGATTTACGCATTTAAGCAATGCTTTTAATTATGAAATACACTGTCAAATATATCACACTTTCACTGAGTCTATATAATGTATTCAAATGAATTTATTTCAATAATTTAATTTATCTTTTGCATCACGCTATCCAAAAGGACAAGCAAAATTTTCATATACATTTCACTTAGTTTGGTTACTATGACACTAACTAAATATTTACGTAAATTTTGCTTGCCCTTTTGGATAGCGTGACGCAAAAGATAAATTAAATTATTGAAATAAATTCATTTGAATACATTATATAGACTCAGTGAAAGTGTGATATATTTGACAGTGTATTTCATAATTAAAAGCATTGCGCTTAAATGCGTAAATCTTCTTTAGAAAATAAAACGAAAGTAACTGTAATGGAATTTAAAAACAAATCTTTAAAATTCGCAGCAGGGCGTCACTCAAAATTTGATATCATTATTTTTAAGACCCATATTTAAAATTCATAGAGCTATAAAGTAAAATGCTGCGTCACAAATTTTTAACCAGTTAAGGGTTTTTGCATGGGGATATCATTACTTTTTAAGATACCCTTAGGTCAGAAGATAATAAATTAGTTTCAAGGGCGAATTTCGGAAGTTTGCTTGACACTAAGTTATGTAAATAAATATACAAACCTGTTTTCATGCAGTATCAGAGTATTTGATTAAAAAGTCACAGCAAGTTCTTTTGTAACATGTAACAGAAAATTGACATATTTTTGTTAGAATTTTATAATAAGAGACATAATACTGATTATATTCAATAATTTTTTGAGTAATTTTCTATTTATAATTTGGGTCGAGTACAGATTAGTATCCCTGCCACCATCTTTGATTTTATTTCATAAATTTGCATTCAGTTTAATGCTAAACGTAATTTTTACTATAGTTAACTTTTTTACTATAATTATATAACTATTGGGCCCTATCAGTGGCCGAACGCATAGCGCTCTGAACTGGGAGACCGAAGGTGCCTGGTTCGAAATCAGGTTGCGTACGCCGACCTAATCGTTCGGAGTTTTCCGTGGTTTCCTCCAAAACAGCGTAAATACGGGTTAGGACCCCTTAGAAAGACCCCAACGGAGGGCACCCCACGTCTCGGCTTAGAGCCTACGTGTAGCTAATCGGCCGTAATTCAACAATATATAACTATTGGTACTATTGTTTTAATGCATTGTGATTCATTAATTTGCATTCAGTTTAACGATAACCGTAAGTTAAGTTTCGTTAAAATTATTAATTTAATAATCTCGTTCTTAATTAATGATAATCTACTTACTCGTTCTATTATTTTAATGCAATGTAATCTATTAATGCAATGTTTGCTTTCAGTTTAAACCTATCTCTAATTTAAAACTTTAACTATATTATGATACACTAAGTTTTTAACTAAGTTAATGATACATCTCAAAATTGTTGATTCAATTAATTAATGACTATAATCATTAATAATAAAATAGAAAATTACTCAAAAAATTATTGTTTATAATTGGTTTTATGTCGCTTTTTAGAAAAAACTTCATACTATGTTTGTTTTTTTTTATCAGTTGATAATTTCATTTTTTTAGAGAACGTTTAGATGAACTACCAGTTTAAGAATAAGGGTCTTGCGCGGTTGACTTTCTTAGTGCTTCTGATGCGTATTTACGTTACATCGTGAGAAAAACCGTCCAAAACTCTGAATTTTTAGATTATCAGCCATCCGGTAGACAAGAACCCTGGACCTTCATACTTCAGTTATCTACCATCTTCAGTATCTTATCAACTCGGCTCGGGTGAGCACAACATCTTGTTTTAGATGCCATCTCTGGCCTTTAAATGTCTAATACAAAATATAGTGCATGTATAAATTTAGATTAATTAATCAAATTTCTATCTGAAAAGTATTGAACAAAATTTTAAATCTGGTATTTAAAGGAATAAAAAATAAAAGTGAGAAAAACCTAAGATTTGGCAAAAATATTGGTTTTTTAAAATTGTAATTCAATAATTTCAATAAATTTTATATATACATGAAGAGTAAAAGAATTATTATTAAAACTAGTTAGTATGTAAAACTACTATTTATTTTCATTTGAATACTAAATAATTATTATTAATTAATTATGCGAGCTTTCTGAAGAGAAAAAAAAATCCATTGAAATATTAATTACATATTGAATTTTCCAAATAGAATTAATAATATTAGAAAAATAAAGACTTCATTTAATTAGAAATAGCTATCAAAATACTAGGGAAACGAAATACTTAAAGAAGTTAGGAAGGAGTTTTACCAAAAAATACTTAAATTAATTATTTTTTTAATTCAAAGTCTTAACTATTTTTAATTATTAATTATAGCAAAATAAATTACAGAAAAAATAAGTAAAGTATATAATAATCTGTTATTATTTTTTAAAATTAAATAAAACAAAAACGACAGTAACACAAAGCTCATCTCGCAAAAGGTCGACGTCGGGTACACAACCTAAGTTATCTGATCAGAAAGACGAAGCGAAAGGTACCAGCTGTCTACGACCGAACTGGTTTAGGATATAAGATTACTTGTACAAATCTTGTCACGGATCTACAGCACTGTATTCCTGCTCCCTGTCTTGTTTACCGCCTCCCAAACGAGATCATTTTCCGTATTTCCTTACGCTGGTTAAATAGTTCCCTCTTTGAACTGGATTAAATAAAAAAAAACGAGTTTTCCTAGCTTAACCGGCGACGTCACTCATCGAATTTGGCACCGATTAAAATCATATATTAATTGTAAAAAATTCGTTAGAGCGGATTCCGAGATCCACAAGAGAATAACAAAGAAATTAAAAAACTGGCTGTATATATAAGTGCCGCGAGATTTTACGGTTGGTTGGTTGGGGCTGGCTGCGTTACTAGTAGAACTGTCGTTCTACATGATTAATAAAACCCGCAGTAGTTTCAACAAAAGAGACTACTTGAACTTTTTTTTTTCCCCACGCGCTTGCCTGTGATTACTCGGAAGTAACTTTCAAAACAACCCTTGAACTTGTAACAATGTTAAAAAAAAGAAAAGGTTTTTTATTTTATTTTCATAAGACCATTGTGGAAGAACGTAATCCTACATTAAAATTTTGGAGTGTCTCGGCGTCAAAAACTAGAATAAAAAGGTGAATAGAGTATGAAACTACCCTAGAAAACTTTTTAACACTGTCTTGAAAACTTGGATTTTATAGAAAGACTATAGAAATGTTATTATTGGAAATGACGCCGAATCTGTCCGGAAATCCCGGGACCAGAGGGGAATTGCGCTCCCATTCCAAAGTTATATTTTTGGTGTAATAGTTTTTTTACATAGGTTTTGAATTTCTGAAAGTACAGTCTAATCCAGCACCTACGTTAACACTCTGAGGCTTTCCCTTCAAATTTCCCAATGCCGAAAGAGTGCAGCCGTTGCCATCGCTCCATTTAACCCTTTGAGGCGCAACCCTTTCCCAATGCTGAAGAAAAGGGCAGCCGTTGCTATCGCTCGACTTAACTACCAGCAAGATGGCAGACGATCGAAACGTTCATCGAATGCCACAGATCTAGAGATCCTTTTTTGACGACAGCTGGCTGCGCCTGCACAAGCAGGGACACTGCGCGTTAAAGGGTTAACTACCAGCAACATGGCGGTCCATCGAATCGCCCATCCGTGCCACAGAGTAAAAAACATTTTTGACACAGCTGGCTGTGCGGCCGCCCCACAGCCTTTACGTGTCAAAAGGCCTTCAAAGGACGTCTTTTGAACTAGTGCTACATTGTTTTGGCTCGACGAAATATGGGCACACGACAAAGCGGCATTACTTTCCGGCCCCCCGATACGTATTTCTAAACAGCAATCAAGACAGTGTGTTAGACTGCCTCACGTTTGTTTTCCACTGCCCATTGTAATGTGAAGGAGAAAGTAGTTTTACAGGCATGACATTGAATAGGGTGTATCGAAGAAACCTTTTCTTCGGAATTCGTTTACCCTTAGTGCTATATTTTGACCAAGTTGGCTCAATAAAAAATGTGTCAATTTTCAACTCGATTGGTTAAGATCTTCAGTTGCCGCTTTAGACTTAAAAGTTTTAAAAACAGCAACTTCTTGAAAAATTTCTAAAAAATATAATTTTTTTTGAAAATTTCTTGTCCCTAGCAATGAAGTTTACCTGCATTCATTCAAAAATAAGTGTGTAAATTTTCAGCCTGATCGATTAATATCTTCAGTTGCCGCAATGAGAATAAAATTTGAGAAAAAGGAGAAAAAGTAAATTTCGTTGAGACTCTTTCAAGACTTTTAAGGAATGTAATCCGGCGCTGTTTTTCCTCCTGCGGGATTTCGGGATTGAGATTCATTGATCTCGCTGGATTCACATTTCATTCAGCTAAGACTTCATTTCAACAGAGACAAGTAGAAAAAGCTAAGATTTTAAGCACTATGAAGTTTCACTTAAATGATAATAATTAATCTTATGAGATAATTAGCACAATAACTTACAGAAATATGAAAATTACTAGCTGAAGTACCCGTCGTTGACGGGTTAGTACTGAATGCAAATTTCCAAAAAGCAAAAACTTTCGTCAGCATTGTAGGAGACACACAGAATGGATGTAGTATGTTGCCAAAGTAAAGAAAGCGAAGTTATAATTTTTATGTATTGTTAAAATATTACAGGTTAGAGAGTAACTAAGTAATATCATTTCATTCGCTTTATTCGCAATTATGTGATGCGCGAAAGAATATTTACGCATATTGAAATAATTTTCGCAAAATCTCAAAATCTAATCAATATTTTTGAAAAATTGGAAGCCTAGAATTTAAGTTGAGTGACAACCTATCATGTCACCAAATTTCGTTTTATTCCCTGCAGTCTTTATTTCGTGATGCTGGAACAAAATCTCAGCATTTTAAAATGATTTTCACAAAATCTCAAAATGTAATCAAAATATTTTTAAAATTCAACGCCTATAAATTAAGATTAGCAACTACGTATCATATCACCAAAATTCGTATTAGTCGTTATTACGTGATGCTTGAAGAAATATAAACGTACTTTGAGAAAATTTTCTCAAAATCTAATAAAAATGTTTAAAAAATTGGACACCTATAGTTTTTGTTGAGCAACCACCTCATGTGACCGAATTTCATATCATTCGCTTTAGTCGGTATTAAGTAATGCGTGAAGAAAGATTCACTCAGTTTTAAACGATTTTCGCCAAATATCGAAATCTGATCAATTTTTTAAAATTAGATGCTTATAGTTTAAGGTGAGTGACCACCTATCATTTCACCAAATATCATTTTTTCACCTTTGCAGTTATTACGTGATGTGGGAACACAAATTTACGCAGTTTAAAACGATTTTCGCAAAATCTCAAAATCTAATCAAGATTTTTTTTTAAATCGGTGCCTATGTTTTAAGTTGAGTGACCATCAATCATGATGCCAAATTTCATTTCAATTGCTTCAGTCGTTTATACGTGATACTCGAACACAAATTTACGCAGTTCGAAAGGATTTTCGCAAAATCTCAAAATCCAAGATTTTTTAAGAATTCGACGCGTATGTTTTAAGTTGAGTGACCACCTATCATGACACCGAATTTCATATCATTCGCTTCAGTCGTTTTTACGTGATGCTTGAACAAAAAAAGCGTCACGGACAGAATGGCAGACAGACAAACGTTTTTTTGAGGGCCGCACCGGATTCGCAGGTGCTTGAAACGGATAGAAATCGAAAAATTTTTGAATTCCAAGAAATGTACAGACAAAAGTCTAATTTTATTAACATAGATAATCATGATATTCAGAATAATATACATGCTTACGTTATTTTCTCAGTTGCTGTAAAAAGAACGTACAAAATCGAACAAATCCAATGAATCATTTCCTAGTCTGGATTTCATTTTAGTAAAATAATTAAAAGTGTAAATTAAAAACTAAAATGAAAACTTTTTATAATTAATTCGTGACGGTTTCGCTAAGAGATATATTAGTATGAAATATTTCCGTTCATTTGGAAATTGGGAAGTTTGCAAAAAATTTAGATTACAATGTTTAGATTTCAGGATTAACAAATAGTCTCTTTTTTTCCTTAAAAGTCTCTTTTTTAGATAGAGCTCTCTAAAAGTCTCTATTTTCTGTTTTTCACCATGGATTCTAGAAATTCCGAAGTCATGCTATGGTAACTCTCGACTGATCATCACCTGTAAGAAGCTTAATTGCAAACCAACCAACTGAGAAACCCATCCACATAAACGTCAAATACAAAAATCTTTACTGGTCCTGCTTTTTTACAATAGAAAATAGAATCTGGATCCAGGGCCGCAACTACGGGAGGGCAAACGGGGCACGTGCTCCGGGCGCCGTGATAAGGGGCGGCGCCAAAATCAGTTATGGTTCCATAAAGATTTTTGTTTTCCAGTTTTCTGAGTTTGTACCCAAGCGTCCTGTCTGAAAAATCTGGTATTGTTACACCTCTTTAGACATACACAGTTTTTCGAATGGGATACTGTGGAAACGGTTTGTCACAAAATAAAGGAAAGAGCCTCTGGAGACCCATCGGCTGGCGATGGCCGATCTGTTTTAGTCGATGAGTCGAGCAGGTCCGCCCTAGTAGCACAACAGTCCCCTGTGACTGAAATGCGACCACACAATACTGTCACAATAGAGTTACAAACAGTCGCCACGACTCCGCAGCAAAGTCACGCCGGAGTCCCTATGTCCTCTCGCTGTGTATTCACATTGCGACCCTTCAGAGAAGTCACTTTGGGACAGTTTTGCGACAGCGAAAAAATTCGGGGGAAAAGAGTTACCGAGAACATGCACTAGATGGCAGCACCAAAGCTCGGGTCCAGTATCTAACCCTCGAGCCAACGGTTCGTAGGCCAGCATCTTACCTCAACGCTGTGATTACCTTGCTCAGGATTCTTTAAAAGTAAACTGATTGCTGCAAAAGCTAGTTAGGCATAGTTTCTTTTGGAAATTTAAAATTTTTCTGGAGTATTTTAGAAATGGAGAGAAAATACCATAATTAATAAATATAAATCAAATATCTTGGAAATCTTTCTTTTTCCACTTAAATTATTTTCAGGAGATAATGTGCTGTTTTATTTAAGTATTCATCTGAAAAAACTAATGATTTATTGAAATTTTTTATTCGGTTATGAAATAAATTTGTAATGTGCGACATGTGAGGTTTGATATATATTAATGTATGAGGGATAAGATTTATATTTTTGCTATATTTTGCCTAAAAGGGATTTTACATAAAAATAAATAAAATTAATTGTAAAAACATCCATTAGATAAAATAAATAAAGTATTTTTGAGCTACGTTAGACCCATAGTTTTACCTTATTTTTCCTAGTGGAACTTTCAAACATACCAGGGACGTATTTAAAGGGGGGGGATATGAAAACTTAAAGCAATTATTAAAAAATAGCAATTTTGAGACATTTGTATTTACTCTAGTAAAAATAAGGTTAAAAATACCGGATAGTTCCCCCCCCCCCATCCGAAATTTAAACCTACATACGCTATCGAAACATATATGCCATGGGGATATGAAAGAAATTGTTAATTTTACTCACAGATACTTAGTTTTCACCATTGTGATTAGAACTATCAACTCTAATATTTTTAAAAATAATATTTTTTTATAAATAATATTGTTGTTGTTTAAACGAAATAATTTAAAAATTAATAAATTGAACTAAATTCCATTGCTACATAACTGCGAGATTTTATTGAATTACTATTTTCGGATTTATTTAATAAATGTTTCACGAAAGAAATTGCCACAAAATATTAGAAAAAAAATGAGTCTGTTTCCAAAGTCACAAAAGCGGCCAGTGTGGCGTCATTTTTGAAGTCCAAAAAGATCAGTAGTCACACAGTGACTTCACAGTGGAGTCACTGAGCGACCGATCACATACTAGTCACATGGTGACCTCACGACGACGTCACCTGGTGACTGGTCACAAATAAACTTCACAATGACCACACAGTAGAGTCACATCACTCACAAGTCACAATGTGACTAGTATGTGACAATCGTGACCCTCTGTGACGTCACAGCGACTCTTTTGTGACCATCTGTGCTTTTAGGGCGATTTAAGGCATAGTCAGAAGCGTAGCTAGAGTTTTCAGCTTCTGGGAACAAGTGAAGTTTCCGCATCTCTTTCTGTTTGCTAGAATGGACAACAATGACAGTTCGAAATGATAACCCCCCCCCCCCCCCAGGTGTGCTGTGTCCGGAGACAGATACTCCCTCTAAACCTTCTCTAGCTACACCACTGGACGCAGGCGGCTCAGGGAAAGTGGCGTCAGATTTCACTTCCGATTTAAAAAAACATTTTTACATTTGTAGAAAAAGGCGTAATTATGGTTTTAACTGTGACACTTTAGCCAAATTGGCTTCAAATAGTTTACTTTTGTATGTTCCACTTTCTTTAAAAGAAAACAGTAAAACTAGATGGTCAGCAAGAATGAAAGCTATTGAAGTAGTTTATAAATATTTTGATGGTTTAACAAAGTTCTGAAAGAATTAACATCCAATCCTCTGTCTACATCGGAAACAGAGTCTCTCTCTTTGAAAAAATGCATATAAAATTTGAATTTATTATTTTCACATGTTTTAGGTTTAACATTAAAAAAAAAAAAAAGATTGCCTGAACCAATTTTTCCAAAGAAATGATATAACCGTAGATGAAACAGTAAGGTCTACTAGAGGTCTTTTAAATTTTCTGGAATCAACCAGAGTAACAGAAGCAAAAATAATAGCTAATAATAATTTACTTTCTGATTTTAATGAAAAACAAAAATGGAAGAAAAAGATGATGTTTGCTGAATCTTTCGAAGATGAAAGTTCGAAATTTTCAAAGATGGAAAAATTTAGAATTCCTCTATTAGAAATTACCGACAAAATAATGAGTGAGCAAAAATCTCGTTTTCAGGCTCTCGAAATGATTAGTGATAACTTTGGAATCCTGAATGGGATAAAATCCACTAGATGAATATAGAACTGAAATCCAAAGCTCAAAAGTAAGCACTTCTATATAAACAAGAAAGATAAATCATGCCAAACGCACTTATTATAAAACACTTTCCAACACATCAATATTTTTGCGCCAAATTTGGCAATGTATTTTCCTTGAATCTGGCGAGATTTCGGAATCAACCAGAGTAATGTTGTACTATCACTATAAATGCAATTTTATGAGATCCTCTAAAAGAGATTTTTAAAAAAATTCCATCGTTTAACTGAAAAATCTAAATATTTTATACTCATTGCCTTGTCCTAGAAATGTATTAGTGTCTCTCAAATGTCGCAGATTGTAATGTATTGGAATTCTTTTGAGTGTTCCTGTAGAAGAACTATTAATAATACAGACACTATTTTCAATGGAGAACATTACTTTGAGAGCCTTAATATTATGTATGCCAGCACTGTTTTCTTTCAAAAAACTGAATCTCCAAAATATGTTTTCAAGAATTACTGTCCATAGAGTGTGATGCATTTGATTTTTTTTCTCCTGTAAAAGAACTGTAAATGTTACTTACACTGTTTTCAATGGGGTACATGGTACTGTACATAGAAAAAAAAACCCGCACATATATTTACGACAGTTAGAACACTGGACGGATGGACAACAGAACGGACAAACAAACTGAAATCATTCAAATTTGTTGGTAACTTAAAAATATAAATATTCATTTTATAGAACATAACGGTATCGGACGAACATGGAGAACTCGAAACTTATTCTTTTAAGGGTTTGCAGTCTAAATTTCATTTTCCAAGTACTAAAAAAACCAAGCACTAAATTTGCACACACAATTTTGTTCCACGTAAATCCGTTAACCCGTTTTGGGTTCTTACGCATTAACGGATTTTCGTCGCTCGGAGAAATTCCACTTACGCAATCCTCCTTCCATTCCTACGCAGATAGCCCTTAGCCATTACTTAACGAAGCACAATACACAAAATCGGTTGATTACAGCGTAAGCAACGGATTTTCAAAATTCTCAATGAAATCGCCTTAGCTTAATATTATCACATTTGATATTTTTCGATTTACCGGCCAAATAATGAAAATATCGCCAATCTCGGTTCATTTTTCAAAGTATTTTTTCCTACCATATTTGGCAATTTATCGCAAAAGTCGCCAACATTGGCGACTTTTGGCGCAATTTGAGGGAGGCACTTGAGTTAATTATGTTATTAGTTAATTACATCGTAGGTTATAGTATTATATTCTTTAAGTAGATGTCTGTCTCTAAACTGCCTTTGACCGTGTTGTATTGGAATTATTTTGAGTGTTCTTGTAGAAGAATACTTAACTATGCAGACACTATTTTCCATGGAAAGCTTCATCTTGTAATCCTTAACAACATATATCAATTTTGCTTCACTTCAGATAGCAGAGTATCTCTAAAACTAGAAGTCAAAGCCCGTAGTGAAGGCAATTGCAACGGGCTCTAGAAAAAAAGTTTGACGAAAGCTTTTATACACTTAATGCATTTAATCTTCGCCCACCTAAAATAAATAATTTCATATTCAAATTTTATTATATTTACTGAAATAGAATTTTATGCTCTTTTGGGAACGTGCGGAAACTTTTCCTATTCAAACGGTTTCATTTCATTGTGAACATCCGCCAGGAAATCATTTTATTTAAAAAAAATCTGGAGTGACTCCACTCGACTTTCCGAACACTTACGATTAAGATCATTACCAAGCATTTAAATAAATTTTAATCGATGAATAATTCAAACATATATACCAAATTGAAATTCAATCGAATGCACCGTTTAAACGCTTGCGCACTTTCAAGAATTTCTCCCCATGTGCCATTATGCCATAATATAAAAGAAATTTTTGTCGTAGCCCTGTAGAAAAACTATAAGTCTTATACGCAGCAAAATCAATACCGGTCTTAAGATGGTGATTTATAACATATATACCCAATTTCAGCTCAATCGAAGGTACCATTTAAACGCTAGCGCACTTTAAAGAATTTCCCCCATAGGCCAGAATGTAAAAGAAATCTTTGTAGTAGCCCTGTAGGAGAACTATAAGTCCTACACACACAAAAATCAATACCGGTCTTAGGATGGTGGTTTATAACATACATACCCAATTTGAGCTCAATCGAATGTATCGTTTAAACGCTAGCGCACTTTCAAGAAATTCCCCCCATAGGCCATAATGTAAAAGAAATCTTTGTCGTAGCCCTGTAGAAAAACTATAAGTCCTATACACACCAAAATCAATACCGGTCTTGCGACGGTGGTTTATGAGATATATATCCAATTTGAGTTCAATCGAATGCTCCGTTCAGGAGCTATCGTGTTCACTCACATACACACAAACACACATACACACACACAGAGATACATACATCTCGTAAAATAACATAAATCTCGTAGCATAAATGGATTCAGAAGCCCTCAAAACGTGTAAAAACACCAAAATCTCGAATTCGAATTTTTTCATGATTACAATACTTTCCTTACATGGTACATGTTCGGAAAGTAAAAATAAACGAATAAACTTATAAATCTGGAAAAAGCTTGTTAAGTATGACGTCACTATGAAGTAATTGTCACTTGCAACAGCTAATTTTGTCACGCAAATGATTTTTACTCTCGGAAGTTTTTTACTCTCAGAAATAAAATAGAGCTCAAAACAGCAAAAAATAGCTTAAAAATGGGGGAACGGGTGGATTTTCAGATTTTTAAAGTAGAGCAGATTGTTTTCTATATTTTTATACATAAGTATGTAAAATTTCAAGCAGATCGAACAAACGGTGTGTATGTTATTAAGTTTTTTGTGTTAACTTTGTAATCTTTTTGCTGTAATGGCGGAAAGAGTTTTATCTTGAAGTCAGGGATCAGCGTAACTATATAGTAAGTATGATACGCTTAAAAGAATAACTTCCCATAGAGCGCAATGTATTGGGAATATTTTGAGTGCTCCTGTAGAAAAACTATAAATGCTATATCGACCATTTTCAATAGGGTACATGGTACAGTAGATAAGAATAACGTATTTAAATTTCGTTGAAATAGATCCATATTTACGGGAGTTAGAGCACGGACGGACAGACGGACAGACAGACAAACCGAAATCATAAACACTTTTCAACCTTGTTGGAAAGTGTTAAAAATGACCTAAATACAGAAGAGTTTTTAGGATTTAAAATCACTCTCTATTGATTGTTAAAATCATCAGTTTTAAAAATCACTCTCTATTGATTGACGACGCTATGCAAACAGCACCTGCATCAATCCTTTTGAGGTCTCATTCATAGGCCGCATTCGTAAACGCCAAATGAGTTGCACTCGTGCAACGAGTTTCTATATCTAAGGTGTTCGTAAAGGAAATTGAGTGCATTCAGTTTAAAAACTAGAGCGTTCGTATACAAAACTGAGTGCGATTAGTTTCAAACGAAGTAAACTGAAAGCGGATCAAGTTCGTTCCGTTGTTTAGAAGATACTCTTGCTGCATGTTGTTGCTGTTTTCAAATGGCGTCCGTTGTTATGGAAAAGTGTGTTGTTGTGAAAAGCATTTTACGTTTGCTAAAGCTGCAAATATTATTTTTTCGAGGAGGAAATTCATGCGTACGTTGGAAAATGCTACGAAGGTACATAATTTTTCAAAGGTAATAATTTTCTTCTATTTTTCATTTTAGTAAATTCAAAAATGCATGTTTTATTGTTGTGATTGAAATTGATTTAAACTTATTAGCGAAATTTGCACTTCTCTTGCTAAATACTTTTAAAAAATGAAGTTTAAGTTGAAATTTCTAAATTTTGATCTGTGCACTTCAATTATTGCCACTCTTTCTTTTAAAAATCCTGTTGATTTTATATTGAGCATGTACTAAAAATTCTCCTCAGCAAAATTAACGCATTCGCGAATTGTAAACAAATACGTCTCCCAGGCGACGAAACTAAATGAACTGAAGTTGTTCGTAAAGTCAAAAGAAATTGATAACCACTGACAGCGCTAAGCACAAGCATTTCAGTTGTCTTAGGAAAACTCGTGCAACGAGTTTGTCGTTTACGAATGCAGCCATAAGCATAACTTGGAAGAAGGCTATCCAAAATTGACAACAGCCTTAAAATTATTACTTCTTCCAGTAACACTTGCATCAGGTGAGAGAAGCTTTAACAAGCTGAA
This sequence comes from Cheiracanthium punctorium, assembly GCA_038373885.1. Lineage (NCBI taxonomy): Eukaryota > Metazoa > Arthropoda > Arachnida > Araneae > Cheiracanthiidae > Cheiracanthium > Cheiracanthium punctorium. The sequence goes on along the minus strand of JAWZYV010014987.1, from coordinate 31,870 downwards.
AATTATAAAAAATTAAGAAACTCTATGGAGCAAAATAGACTTGAGTATTATCTTAATCTTGAATTTGAGTATCCCCCCCCTTCCAATGAAAAACTCCTCTCGGGAAGTTCTTGTCTGTCGTGCCCCCATGCACGTGTTGGGAAATCTTGACCTGTGACCTCCAGCTACATCCTACATGGTCAGAGGGAAAAGTCCAGCGGTAAAAAAATAGTTCTCAATCCAGTGAATGAGAGTACTATTATAATACTAAAATCAGTGACGTATATAGATTCGCTTATAACGTTCCAAAGTTGCGGTTTATTTAAAATCTCATTGTTAATGGCGTAAATATAAAATTTTTGAACTGGCCATTTTTTAATGATTGTTTTAAAATTTCGGGAGGTGCCCGGCCGCCCTCGGCCCGTGACTTGATTCGCTTATAACGCTCCAAAGTAGCGGTTTTTAAAAAAATCTCATTGTTAATGGCGTTAATATTAATTTTTTAAACTGGCAGTTTTTTAATGATTGTTTCACAGTTTCGGGAGGGGTCCGGTCCCCCTGGGAACACTCGTTAAGTACGCCACTGACACTAATTATGGATTTACTTGTCAAATTAATTCAAATTTAAATAAATATCAGAATACTGTGATAAATTATAGATGGAATAAATTTTCATTTTTAAGGACAATTACATTTTATAAAGTGTTATTAAAAATAAAAATTTTACAATAAAACTTTGAAGATCACAAAAGAAATGTCACTTTGTAATTATTTGAAGGTTGTGTGTGTGTGATTAAGGCAAACCTGCGCGAGGGGTATCTGCCTAAGATGAGAGATGCCTTGGTAGGAGGACTTTCTAAGGGGTTCTAACGCGTATTCAGGTTACATCTGGAGAAAACCTGCCAAAACTCCAGACCGTTAGATCGACGACCGCGCGATGGGACCGGAACCCAGAACCTTCACACTTCGGCCGTCTACCTCTACCATTTTCAGTGATATAACCACTGTGCCATGGTGAGGCTAATTATTTGAAGGAGTGGCGTAAAAATGATAACTTTCTGAAACTTTCATAAATAATTGTTTTAAAGTCTAAGCTTTGAAAAGCAAACTTGGCCAGAAAAAAATGTGATTTTAAGTTCAAAATACATTTATTTTAATATTAGTAAAATTGAAAGAAAAAAAATTTACTAAAATAAAAATAATAGATCCCCCTACCTCAATTTAACTCCCAATTTCCCAAAGAAAATTTTTATTTTTTCCCAAAGAAAATTCAAAGACAAAACTTGAAATTTTTGCACTTCTACCTCATCAGGGAGCTTAGCTGGAGGTTTTAAACAGATATTTATACGGAAGAGGAGGTATAGCTGCCTAAAGATCTCCATTTATCATTGTAGCAATAGATAATCTACCTTATTTAGAAGATACAAAAATCTTTTTAGGGAAGCCCTCCCAATAAAATTAAGTCTAATCCCTACAATACAACGCAAAAAAAAAGCGCCCAATATCCAGTTATATACCATCTTCACATGCATTACAAAACAAATTTATGTCAATCTATAATAATAAAAGTCTGGAGTGACTCCACTCGACTTTCCGAACACTTGATACCAAGCGTTTAAATAAATTTCATTCAATTCAATCAGATCTAGTGTTCAGGCACTAGAGCACTTAAAATGATTTGAGTGTAAAGGCCGCTATGTATAAGAATACTTTTTTGTAGCTCTGCAAAAAACTGTACTGCGTGAACTCGCTAAAAATTAAGCAGTATGTAAGACAGTGACCTATAACATGCGTACCTAATTGGATGTCAATCGAATAAACCATTTGGACACTAGCTCACTTTAAATGATTGCTTTCTTAAGCCGTAATATATAAAATTTACCTCTTGCAAGTCTGTGAGCAAACTATTAGCTCCAAACATACAAAAATCTATGCAGATCATGAGACCGTCGTACTATACATACCCAATTTGAGCTCAACCGAATGCAGCCTAGACACTAGCGCACTTTCAGGAATTTCTGTACATGGGCCATAATGTAAAAGAACACCAATTTGTTGCCCTGTCAAAAAACTATAAGTCCTATACACAGCAAAATCTATACATGCTGTGTGACGATGACCTACAATATACATACCCAATTTGAACTTCTTCGAATGCTCCCTTTAGACAATAGCTCATTTTAAACGATTTGTTTCTATAGGCCGTAATGTATAAGAATTATTTTTTGCAATCACGTGAACAAACTAGTGTTGCAGAAAACTCTGCTACATTCTTGGGTTCGTTGCTCTAAAATCCAGTATGTGTAGAAAGTTCTAATAAAAAGTCCGTTTGACAGGATGGAACTCTTAACTTCATTGCTTCTAGAACTTCGTCGAACAGTCAGCTGTACAAAATTCACGGGCAGTGAGGGCCAGTAACGCAGTGGCGGATTTCCCAATAGGCGCCTGAGGCGCGCGCCTCTGGCCTCACAAATCTAAGGGGCCTCAAAAAGAAAATATATATTACACATAAATTTCTGTTCAAAAGAGAGGAACTTTGTTCATTAGTTCTAGGATTGCTGAAAGCGCTCTTGGACAATATTTTCTTTGGTGCCCTTTGTCTCTTTCCCTCTTCACAGCATTGGATCATAATCTAAATTGATTCTTTAGTAGTCCCACCATGGCCGAGTAGATAAGGCACTCAGAATGGTAGACGGCCGGAGTGTGAAGGTCCCGTGTTGGGCTCCCATCACGTGACTGTCGATCTAACGGTCTGGAGTTTTGATGGATTTTCTCGAGATGTAACGTGAATACGTGTTAGAACTCCTTAGAAAATCCTTCGACTAAGACAACCCTCATCCTAGGCAGATACTCCTCATGCAGGTTTGCCTCAAAACGCACAATACAATATAGTATTTTAATAACTAATAATTTCAATTTATAAGTAATTAATGCTTTCATTCCTTATTTCAGTGTAAAAAATCTCAAGGAACATTCCTTGGAAATAATGGGAAAAGAGACTCACAAATACCGTACAGAAAGTGAACATTTCCATCTGAAAACTTTACATTTTTCATTTAACCCGTCCCTTAACCGAATATTGCTCTCACGATTCACTTAAAAATGACCAGAACTGTAAAATAGTTCAGGAATGTTCCTTGTAAATAATAGGCAACTGAGGAGCCCTAAATTCCAAGGAAAGTTACATGCAAGTACCAAGAACTTTACTGAACAATATACAATTCAGTGGAGCCTTCCTGAGTTATTCAGTATAAGTTCTGGTATTTTTATGAACGTTCCTTGGAATTCTAGGGCACCTCAACTATCCTCTATTTCCAAGGAAAGTACCTAGATTTTTTTTTATAGCGTTGTTTTAATTTGTTTCCTAGATTTCGCCTTAAAAAGAAAAAAAAATGCAAGCGCAGAGAATCCGGAATGAATCAGATTGGGCGCAGTCGCTGGTATTGCAGGGGGACATTCAAACACAACTGCTAGTTAGTAATACTGTGCTTTAAATATCTGCTTTCTAAAAGATAAAACCCGTTGTGGAGCAATCACAACGGGCGCTAGAAAAAAAAAAAAAAGTCTACAATCAATGTATGTAATATTTGCCAACCTAAAATAACTAACTTCATATTCAATTTTTATTATAAACCGAAATCAGAATTGCATTTTATTCTAAAAACGTGTGGGAACTTTTCACACCCGAACGATTTAGTTTTGCCATGAACTACCCCTCTTATATACTTGTTCCATGCAGAGGAAATCATTTTATTTGTGAAAAAAAGTTAAACTGACTAATTTAGAAAAACTATTTTAAACAAATTGGAATCGCAATTTTCCCTTCAAAGCCCGATAACCGTGACTTCCGCATGACGACATTTATCACACGCAACACCTAATTTTGTCACGTAAATGATGAATTCTTTTATTCTCGGATCAGATTATAAAATTGGTCAGATTATAAAATGCAACACATTTAACTCTTTTTAAATTTCAAAGGAAATAAAAATATAAATCTGATAGTTTCTATGAATTTTAGAATGAAATAGCATTTTATTCAGTTAGCTGCGGCGCAGAAGTTTCTTTATTTACTCAGAAGTTTCTTTATTTTGCATTGCGTCTTCTTTGTAACACAAATATGAAAACTTTGCATTTGAAAGAAGAGCAAAAAATAATTATAATTTCAAACATGATTCCGAGTTTTAAATGGTAAGTGAAATTTACGTCTCTTTGATGTTTCGAGTTTAAACAGTCATTAGAAATCGATTCAAATTAATAGATTTTAGCTTAAAAATCATCAAGCCATGAATGATACAGTTAATGCTCTGATTTCCGAGTAACTAACTAGCCACTGATTAAAATTTAAGGTTATGCATAATTTATGAATTTTGAAATTGTTGCATCTTGAAATCTGTCATTCAGAATGCTTTTTAAATTTTGTTAGATAATAGAATCCACATCCAGACCTTTATTTTAATGTATGGCTCTTACGTCACAATGTTAACTTTTTACGAAGAAACGTATATTCGTTCAAATTCACAAATGCAGACCCTTTTCTCTAAGTAATGGTAGCCTGGATTTATTTTCAACTGTTCCTTTTAGTTAAATCTGAACTATTTAGTTAAAGTTTAATTTCTAATTACAGTAAACAATGCACATATGGATTTGCAGACGACATCGGCACACACGATTTTCTATGGCAACAACTGTCATTCTCATTATTAAGATGCTAAGTTTATAAAGAACGTTTGATACTTCAAAACACATTTGCACCTGATTTTTAAATACTAAGAATTTAAATATTAAAACTAAAACTGTTGTCTACGTCTTGTGGTGTCGGAGGTATTAATACTATAACTTAAAAAACAGTATAATGAAGAAATAAGATATTTTGAAAGTGAGGACTTTTCTCTGCAAGCCGTCAAACTGATATTTGATCGCGAATGACACTGACATTGTTTTTGTCTCATGATATTGCAATGATCTCTGGTTAGTACTCATGACGCAAATTTTGCGGCAAGAGTCAAATAATTTTGATTTTTTTTAGATTCCACATCACTGGAATCAATTCGAATTACACATGTAAGAAAAATGTTCTTTTCTTACCGGGGGAAGAATAGTCACGCAACTAGTTATAAATAAAAATGTTTTTCTAATTTGCCACGACATAGTACATTAGGAAAGATTATGGCGACTGACTTATTTATAATTACGCGAGAAAAAGGAAATTCAACAGACGTTGACAAAAGGAACTTAAGGGGCTCTATAGCTCTAAAAATAAGGAAAGTGCACTGTTGTATGTTGTTTGAAAAGTGTGAATTGTTTGTGAGTTTCACACGTGTAACAGTGGCATCTCCTAACTTCAAACTCAGATCGTTAGAAAGAATAAAATATTATTTTACACTCCTCATTAAGTTCAAGTAGTTGCGTACGTTGCATATAAGGAGGGAATGTCATAGAGCTCAAACCCGATCGTATGGTTATCCGTGCTCTTCCAACTTAGCAAAGACACAACGGTGAAGGTTCCCTTCTGTGCCCAGTATTGCCTTCTGAAAAGGATCCTTGAATGACGGTTGGGCCTTGCACTCAGTAGACATTCAAAGATATTTACTGGAAAACAAGTCTGAGCGCAGAGAACATTTTTACCGTTTATGAAACAATGGGAGTGAACACTTAAGTTAAATAAGAGTTAAAATTATAAAATATAAAAGATGACCAGGACCTTAGAAAATTCTGCTGTTGTTACTAAGTTTATGGAACTTTAATTGTATGTAAAATGAAATTGGATAAATCAGCTACATATTATGGAAAATCTGTTAGATACTATAAAGCTGAAACATAATTTATTGTGTTTGTCACGTTTTACGTACGTGGGAATGCAAATGCCTATATTGTAGTCATTTATATCAGTATTAAGGAGGCCCCTTGAAAAATATCTGACATGGACTTCGTGTTAGCCGTGTCAAGTGAATATCAAAGAAAATTGTTAGCAGCAGATTTATTTTCAAATTAGAGAAATGTATACAGTCATTTTCAAAGCAATATTAACAAAGTCTAACTTAGGCAGAGCTATCCCAGACAGCACATAAGCTTAAATCAAGCTTAACATTTCCTTGAATTTGACGTATTAATGCAAGCTTGACATTAGCTTGATTTTAGCTTTCAAAGTGCGCAGTGATGGGTTCCATCTGTGAAAGAGAATGGACATTAATTGTCTAGCGTCCTCAAAATTGCTGAAAGTTCGTAAAAGATGTGGTTTATTTTATTACCAGTGCATATTACCGGCAGGGCAAACGGGGCAATTGCCCAGGGCCTACAGATTTTAGGGCCCAAAAATTTTACATCTTACTTTTGCAGTTTTAAAATAAAATTACAAAGGATAAAAAAAATTTAGAAGTTAAATAATTTTTTTAATTATAAAGTATGAACAATGAAAATAATTCAAATTTACATTTGTATAAATTAATTTAAACTTATTTTTAATTCTTCGAAATGCTCTATATCGATATAGCATACCAATATGTAGGAAAATAACTAACCACATTTGTAAAGAGAATTTTTAGAGTTAAAAAATAGCAAAATTTTTCAATTATTTGTTATTCTAAGAAATATTTACAAAAATGACTAAAGTGTTTGTATTCCATACATGCTAGCAACTGTGATATAGCATTTCGAAGTAACGTTTAACTATCTGTTTCTTTGATTTCAGATTACTTAACACAAAATTTGTGTTAAGTAAGTAAACCCATTCTATATTTCCAAATATGGAAATTCTTCAAAATAAAATACAATTATACCACGAAATTGATTTCAAAATCAGTCGTTTGTCTCGATTTTGGCCAGCAGTATTGCTCATGAGTGTTGCGGTACTGAAAGTTTTAAAACGTGTGCTGCTCTTAAGTTTACATTATGTTTATTTCCCTATTAGTAGAGTCTCTAAATCACACATAAAATTATTTTAATTTTGATACATCCCATGGAAAAATAAAAGAAACAAATAACACATCGCCCACTTATCAATCTGGCGAGAAAATGGTGTGATAAGTCACTTCAAACTTTAGTCATATCTGCGTGAAGCTTAGTAGCTGAACGGATAGTGAGCTCGACTCCCAACCGAAAGGTCCCGGGTTCTATTCCAGCCACGAACACTAGATGGAAACAGATTAAATTAAATTGGAATTTCAGCGTACAGGGGAAAATGCGTGGCAAAGTAAAATATGTGGGACGAGTTCGCCGACCGGCGCCCCGTCTATTTAGGAAATTTTTTTTAAGGAAAATTTTTTAAGCTTGAAATGTCAAGCTTAATGCAAGCTGGGCAAGTGTAAACTAGAACACTTGATTCAAGCTTGCATTAAGCTTACACGCTTGAAATTTTCAAGCTTAATTCAAGCTTATTGACTTGATAAATCAAGTTTGCTGCAAGTTTGATGTTCTGTCTGGGATAGTGGCAATTGCTTTGATTAAAGAAGCCCCCAAATCATGTGTAATGATACAATTGTCTGTTACAGAAATATGTGAATTTTTTTGCTCACTTTAAGAAATTTCTAAAAAGGTCCTAGTCAAACACATTTTGAGTGTAATAAGATTTATTTATTAAAATGTGTAAAATATTGCAGCGGCACCACTTTTTATTTTCTTTTTCCATCCCTTTCTCTATTCAGTTTTGCGAGTGTTTTCATTGTGAAATGATGCGCTCGCAAAAAACTGACTCGCAGTTTGACTCGCAGTTTCAAAAAAATGAGTCATTTTTTTCAAAAAATATCGATATACGCGTAAAATGCGAGTACGCGCGAGCTCTGGTTGGAAATATAAATGTACAAAAGTACTTTTCAGGTGCAAATATATGTAATTCGGTTTAAAGGGCATGAGTAAGCATCGAGTGCCCCCCCCCCCCTTCTCTAAGACACATACACAAATATAAGCTGCCGTTTCGGGTGTTGTCCTAATGCATTAAGTGTTAAAGCATAACTTGCTCTAAAAGTATTGTCTGCTTCGTTTCCCAGCGTTCCAAAGGTGTTAAACGTTTTTCTTCCTGTGTCCAGGGGTCGACTTGCCGAGTTGGGGGCCCTTGGGTAAAAGCTTCATAAAGGACCCTCTCTTTCGAAAACTTAATTTTTATACTGTACATCGAAGCTTTTATATCACACAATAGGGTGTTATAACAACATAAAAATGATTATTTAACTAATGCAAAATGAGATGAAATAGTTCGATCTATAACACTAATATTATGAAGGAAGTAATATTTCAATTACAGTGACGTCTCACTTATGCGCCTCTCAGTTAAACGCGTCTCTCTTTTATGCGCGGATTTTGGTAGATCCCGTCACGAGGAATAGGAAAATAATGATAACTCTAAGACATTGAAACTGTTTTTGATGAGTTGCGGGTGAAGATGATGATAAATAAGATAATAATGATGAAACTGATCTTTCTGTTCCATCTTATGCTACTGCTTTAGGGGCCCTACAAAAATTGAGACGTTATCTGTAACATTAAGACTTAATTTACAATACAATAACATATTTTAATGAGTTAGAAAATATTGTATTGCAAACGATGCCTAAAAAAATAAACTACAGTACTGATGACATTCTGATAAAGGAATGGTAGTACAATTAAAGTTTCTCCTATGAAAACTGAAATTATACGTACGTACACTCTATTTTTGAATTAAAAGTTAAACTAAATTTGTATAGTTAAATATTTTAAAGTATAATATTACTCTTTTAATTGAAAAATATAAGCATTTTTTTTTTTCAAATGTTTTGTCTCTCATAATTTAGAATAGTTAGAAAATAAGACCCTTTCAGTTATACGCGATTTTAAACCGCTCCCTTAAAACTCGTAAAAGTGAGAGGTCACAGTATATTATTTAATATTCAATCGTTTATTTCATTCCGCATTTTTCAAGTAACACGTTCCATAATATTTTTAATTTAATTTTTCTAATTCATATATCAGGGCATTTATTGTCAGCGGGATAGATTTTCACTTTACTCTACTTAGGAAGTCATTTCCTTTTATATATTCCGATTGAAAATCAGCTCTATGGTTTCCTCGCCATCAGCATATATCTCTACATAGGCCACGCCTGAACGATAAGTTTGCGCTGAATTATTACCCGAGACTATAACATTTAGCTAAAAAAAAGGGTGTGGATATAATGCTAAGGGCAATGAAATAGTTACAGATTCATAAAATAAATATTAATTTTCATAAAATTAGTTTCTCTCTTATTTTAAATTAAAATCAAAGCTTACAAATTTTTAAATTAAAAAACCATTTTGGGGGCCGGGGCGCTGGCCCGGAATGCCCAGCCGGAAATCAGACTCTGCCTGTGTCCCGTTGTTTGTCGGCATTGTTACTCCCACTGAGACCCACAGCATACACAAAGACCTGTCCTGGGAAGCAACGATGGACTCAGAAGGAAATTGCTCAGTTCGCCAAATTTACTCCGTATCCGACGAACAGTGTAGGCGCCTCTTGCGAATAAACATGCATACAAACTGATAGACAGGAAAATTCTCATTATTTTATATATATAGATTATTGCTGTATTTGGATGGGCTTCATTAATACTGACTTTACTTAATATTATTTTGAGGTAGAATCAGGCCATTGATAGGGAATAGAATTAAGGATTTAAAAAAAATATATACACACGACGAATGTACACGTTAAATCTGCAGGGCCGATTCAGGATTATCAATTATGGTTGTTCAAAAGAATAACCTAATTAAAGAATAAACAAATTCTAATGAATTAAGTTATGAAAAGTATTTAATTATTTCTTTAATTTATTATTTTCAAGAGGAAGTACTTGTTTATGTAAAAATCCAAAAGAAATTATTTTAATAACTAATCTACAACAGAACATGTATTATTTGTATGAATTATTTTACACTGCAAAATTTTGTTGTATGTTGATACCAATAGAAATAATTGTGGCAAAACTATAGTTCAGAAAAGTTTTTTTAAACTTTAATTATTTATTTATTTGTGTGTGTGTTGGGGGGGGGTGTCATGCAGAAACGGAAAAGCATGATGATTTATCTGAAAGCTCTTAAAATGTAGAAAGATAAATTAAAAAAGAAGCATAGGATATTTAAAAACATTTAAAATGATACACAACACTTCAAAATAATTTTCACATTTAATTTTACAGCTGAGCCGAAGTACTTTTTAGAAAAATAAAAATATCTAAAAGATTAGTTTTTTTTAAATCAAAAATTTTTTTGAGCTTGTAATGTTACTATGAAAGTGAATAAAATGTGAATGTGACGAAATTTATATAAGGTGATGTAAGTCATTAAGAACTGACCGGGGACAAACTAAAAGAAGTACTTTTACACTTCCAATAACATTTGTTTTTTATGTTCTGTCATGGGGAATAAAAAAATCATTCAAAGTATTATAGGTGGTACTTTGAATGATTTTTTAATTAAGTAGATTTAATTAAGAATGATTTTTTAATTAAGTAGACATTTTTGTTTTGTTTTGATAAAACTGATTTCATCCATTCTGTAGTTACAGAGAAACAACCATCGACAAAAAGTATATTTCCTGAATGGCAAAGCTTATTTGCACCCTTTCTGGCAACCCTATACGCCTCGTGATTGGCTCATTTGGAATTCTCTTATTTACCTGGTCTGCCAGAATAGAAAATGAACCGCGGGGTGTACATAAGGTTTTACGCCAACAGGAAGTTCTTAAATGTACCCTTTTGTTGTTTGTTTACATATCCTTATTTGAACCCCTGTCGCGTAAGATGATAATAAAAACAGTGAGATTTACCTAATTTTTAATTAAAGATGTTCAGAATAAGAAATGATTTTGTTTTGTTTATAAAAGTTATGTATGCTGTTGTAATTTTATTCACTTTAATATATTATATTTTAAAAGAATAAAAAAATGATTTAAAAACTTCTATAATAGCTATTGTTTACTTTGATTTCATGTTCTAATCTACGTTTGCTTAAACTTCAAGCGTATTAATCAAATTGTTGCAATCTTATTTTTTTAATTATTATTATCTATTTTTAATATGCATCGTTCAAATACTAAACGTTTATAATCCGTTATCTTGCCAACCATTTATCAAGTAAAATCCTGTTTTTAACGAAAAAATATTTATCGATATTTTATTGTGTAAACGTCATTACTAATTATATTAGGTGAGAAATCTTGATATGAATTGTACACTGGATGTAACAAGCATACTTTTGGTTTACTTTTTGAATACTCTTACTGAGCTTAACTAGCAGTGAAAATTGTCTTTTCATTTAGTCTATCTTTCCCTTAATTTAAATTTAATCTAATATTTTAAACAATTGTCAATCTTAATTGTGTAGCTACAAAATTTATACTGTTTTTTTTCTTTTCCCATTAAATTAAAGTTGCTATTGTTGTTTCTGTTTATTTTATTGTAAAATAGTTTGTATTTAAATATGTGCAATGAATTAATATTTAGAAAAATAAAGCCTTATAATCAGAAAAAAATCCTTACATTGTTTACATCCATCAGGGTTATTTTATTGTTAAAAAGATAGGAGCATTATGTGTTTTATAAGAAAGTGCTTACTCTTAACATTTAAATTACGAAATTTTTTCTAATTCTATTTAGTATATTGTACACTTTATTGTACATTGATAATTAAAGGTCCTGATCTTAATTTTATTTATGTAAATGAGTGAAATTACTATGTTATTGCTGTTGTTTTAAGCCTTTTCAGTTTAGGTATTTAGATTAAACCAAAATTAAACTTAATGTTTGCTTCTAGAACATGTTTAGCCATACTTTAGTTTGGAAATTTTTGAAAAACTGCAGAACATTATTTATATAATTATATGTACAATTATTATATATACATATACATTAAATTTCTAAATTTGTATCATGTAAAAAAAATGGTATTAAACCAATTATTCTTAATGAGCACAACTTATGTGTTAGCATAATTGTTATTTTTTAATATAATCAATTTTAATTATACATTTAGTTATGCCAAATGTAAATATACTGCATAAGTTATCATATTGTTCTATTTCTTTTATGGATTAGTTTTTGACAGTTTAAACTAGTTTTTGATGCTTGTCATGTCAAAAACCCAACTCAAGCTTTTTGTATATATGTGTTTATGTCATAGGCGCACCCACGGAGGGGGCTATGGGGGCTAAAGCCCCTCTAAACCTGGAGCATTAGATACAAAAATCTTTAAAAATTGAAATTTGTCTCTAATGAGTTAAAATACTTTATTTTAAAAATTGTCCTCAAATTATTTCTAATGTTTTTGTGGGGGAGGGGATTAATTAAAAGTGGGAATGATGGTTTTTAAATAAATACTTACAGTTAATGTGTGAAATAAAGTTAAACTTGGGCACAATGCCTCTTAAAAGTTGAATAATTATTTATGACTCTAATAAGTTATGTTGATAGTGGGCTTGTGTTGTATGGGCAAGCTCTCATGCTTTAACGTTATAAGCAGTGGTATATACAAGGGGGGGGGAGTCAAACCCTCCCCCTTGTCAAAGTTTTTTTTAACAAAATGTCCATAAATTTTGAGTTTTTAGCTTAAATATTATGCATTTTAACACAAAGTTATGTCTACAACCATGGGTGCCTGGATGGAGGTGCACTTGCACCCCCCCTCCCCCTTGAGTTTCAAAAAAGTATAATTAACCTGAAAATATAAGTAATTTGTTTTACCTTTAGTGCAGTAAAAAAAAAAGAGCCTGAATGTGTGTGTGATATTTTGTATTCTACGTATAACTGTCGCATTAAATTAGCTGTTTAGACCTGTGTTTGTGGCTTAATATAATATTTTCTACCATTGTACATAAATTTTAAAATTTTTAGAAGTCATCCACATTTTTATTTTGGGATAATGTTGGCGCGCGCACATGAGTCCTCATAATGTATTGACTAATGCTTACAGTCGTAGTAGTGTTAAATGCCTCACGGCATGTGCCCACAATTAGAACAAAATATTTTGAAATAGTCACAATAATATTATAGGTAGGCGGGACCGGGCTTGTCTCGAACTATCGAAATCATTCCATTAACAAACAGATAAACGGAAATAAAGCAATTTTTGTGATTTGAGTGCATATTTAAATGAAAAATGTAGTTACATATTATCACATTACTGATTAGAGCAGGTTAATAATATCAGAAAATAATAGTCAATTGTTTTGTGTTGACTCATTTCTGTACAGCAATATCGCACTATTGCCAGAGCAGCATGTCAACACTGCACAAAATGTCTATGAGGACATCTACAGAAAAAAATAGACCCGCTTTTTTTTGGGAGATGGATTTCTGATAGGGCTTCCGGGTGCAGCAAGTATTTGAAATTTTGTCCCGCAATTAAAAAAAATTGCCCGTTTTATATATGTTGGTCATTATTTGGGAGCTAAACTGATTTTTTCACTAAGATGTATGGAAAAGTAGAACAATTGAGACTCGAACTATCGACACTCTACTGTGAATATGATAAAATGCAATTATTTTAGGACTTAACGCTTAAAGTTTAACATTTCTTTTTAACATTATAGAGTTAATTTTTCAGAGATTTAAACTCAAAAAGTATTAGATGAAAATTTGTATTTTGAGTTTTTTGACATGGCCATTTTTCAAATATTAAGTGAAGGCATCACTGCGTCACTTTTGAAACTTGGGCTCTATTTTAATATTTGGATGTCCTTGCCAAGTGCACTTAAAACAAACCTGCACATGGGGTATCTGTCATGGAAGGGGGTGGGGTTGCCTTGGGCAGAAGACTTTCTAAGGGGTTCTAACGCATATTCACATAACATGTAGAGAAAACCGCTAAAACTCAAAACCTTTAGATTGACAACTGTGCAGCAGGCCAGAACTATTGATCTTCACATTTCAGCCATCTACCATTTTCAGCACTGTACATGGCGGGGACCCCTAAGCCAAAAAATTGCTATATACATCAATGCTAGAGAAAATACATTTCGCTTCAGTTTTTCTGGAAAAATTCGTCTGTTCAAATATAAAACAATGTTATCAAAATAGCGTATAATTTAAATAATTAATTATTAATATACTTAAATTGAGGTATTATTAATTAGGCCAAATTAATAGTTTAAGATTTTGTACTTTTCAGCTGTGACAAAATAACTATGACAATGTTTATTTTACATATTGATGCTACATTTTCCAGTCAAGATTCTTCTTCCTTCAAATGCCAAATAGTCTAATTTTTTATATGTATGTATACAGGGTGCCCTGAAGGTAGTTAAAATACATACAAAGAAGCATTTTTCTGCATTGCAACGTTTGGTCGCAAATGAAAAATGTAGATAGTTTCAGCAGGATATGGCTCCAGCCTATTTCATAAATATAATGTGCGTAATTACCCCATTGTCATCTTTGACATCAGGTCAATTGGACAAGTTGAACTAGTCACTTGGCCAGCACCTTCATGAGATTAATCAAGTATCGAATTTTGCTTTTGGGGACACCTCAAGGCACTCGTTTACGAGACTCCAGTTGACACAGATGAGGGTCTCATTGCAAAGCTTTAGTAACTGCTGCAACCATTTGTGGAATAGCTGGCATCTCCGAAAGAGTACACCAATCACTTTCTAGACGCTACCAGCACATTGAGCATTTGCAGTAGAGCTTTTTCATTTGCTATATTTCCATTTACACTTTTTATTTCTAACCCCACACTGCTAATCTTCTATACAAAAAATGCTTCTTTATATGCATTTTAGTCTTAAATTTTGGCCTATGAATTCAGGAACACCCTGAATTCATAGGCCAGTTTATCTCTCACCCCCTTTATTGAAAATTGTCCCAAAAATGCGACATAAAAGTTGTTGATTATTTTACATATATTTAATTCTATTAGTTCACAAAAGCTTTAATCTACTGTTACAATATTTCGTAAGCTGTTGAATATGCATCACATGTATTTTTGTATAAATAGGTTACAATCATAAAAATTTCAACAGCTTAAGAGAATTGTTGAGTATTGAATTGTTTATTTTTTTTATTGTGCAATGTCTTATCTTCCTGAATTCTGTATCCCTCAATAAACATTTATCTACTTAACTGTAACTGTGCTCGCACACATATACTTTTTACTTCTATACCTTTTTCCTTCTTGGTGTTACCTTGTTATGTGATGTGCCTGTTTCTTCTTTTCTAATTTAATAAAGTAAGTGTTATGTTAAAATTCCACACTTACTATGTTTGTACCATAACTCTGCTAACATTTCTAAAAGGTTATGGACACCAGATGGATTAATTAATTTATTTGCTGATTTTTAACGTTCGTTTCAAGGCTGCATCTGCATCATTCATCCTCAAAATGGCAGCTGTAACTTGGTGAATTGAAATGCTGAATAAAGATAATTACAAAACATAGAAACATAAAACATGGACTCATAAAATTAAGGATGCTTCAAGAATAACTTGTAAAAGGTGCAAACGCACTGGGCTGGCGAATGTGAAAGTGGAAAAAAGAATAATTTTAAACATAAGCCTAACAGCCTGGAATTCTTATCCACTCTGGATGACTCGCCAATAGGGTTACCAGGTGAATTACAGCAACCTTACTCGCCTAAAGCTCTCCCAACAATATCAAATAACTAAAAGCAAAATTTTTGGTGTGTTAAGATTGATACTAAAAATTATATATAAGTTACTTCAGTTATCATTGACCCACGTTTGCAATTGCAAGGAAAGATCAGGAAACCCTCCTACTTCCAGTCGATGAAATGAATATAAAGGAAGAATAAAAGAAAAAGGGGTGAGAGATAAAATAGTCAATTAATATCGTTTTAATACGGCAATAATGAAACTAAAAAATTAGGGGGTCTCCCCCTGACGAGGCTCGAACGGCCAAGTTATATGTATATATATCGTGGGTGCACCCCCTGGAAATGATCCTGCCGGCACCCTTGTATACACCCCCCCCCTTCCCTTCCCTTGAAGGATGTCTGCGTACGCCACTGGTTATAAGAGAGTTGTAATTATAATCTATGTCACTATAGAGTTCAGCAGTATTTGTAACCCCAGCCCCCCCCCCCCTAAACCAAAATCCTGGGTGCGCCACTGGTTTATTTGTATGCTTAAACCTGTTCATTAGGGTGGAGGGTCATTCCATTTTAATCTCAATCCTCAGACCAATTTTTTTTTCTTTACAAAACATTAAAAGTGACTTATCTGTTTATTTGTTACATATTCTAGTACTAGATTTTGGCAACAGTTTTTTAAAAACCTTGTGGAATTTTATTTTAAAAACAAAATAGCACATTTAGTCATTACCTACTTGTTTTTTATTTTGTTACTATAGTCACACACCTTTTAAGATTAAAGTGTTAATTTATCATAAAAAATAGCAATATATTTTAAAAACTGTGGAATATTCTTAAAATTTATTGTTTATATATAAGAAATTAATCTTTAAATATTGACTGTACCTTTTCAAGTTTTAGAGGAATTTAGTATTAAGCAGGGGTGCAGAAAATGTTTAGGGTGCAATATTTCCCCAGAACACGTTTTGTCCAAAAGTTCCCCAAAACCGAAGCATATTTTCATTCCAGTTTAAGCGACTATCTATCTCTAGATTCTTTTAATAACAACTGTATCTCTCAAAAATTTTTTTCCTTTTTCTCTTCTTTAAATACTAGAGGCCAAAGCCCCTAGACTTACTACGCTCATTTTTCGTATGAGGCATTCGGGCCCCTAATAAGGCTTATTCATAAAAAAGGCATAATTGACAAAACCCAAAGATTGGATCTGATAGAAGGTTCTTGCATGTTCCTTGGGACAACTTCACGCTATTTTATATTGTGTAAAATCTATGGAACATCTTGTATATTTGCCATCAATGGCAATTTTTCATAATTTGGCAACTTACGTATAGTTAATATTTATTTCTAAGAAAAAGAAAACAATACTTCATATGTTTTCTTTGATAAAAACTACGGAACAGCCTGTTATCTTTCTACTAATGGCAATTTACACATGCACATAACCGATAATCATTGTTCATGTAAGATTGCTGTGAAAAAAAGTTATCCATACATTCAAATAATCCTTTGCAGATTGGCTTATTCAGCACCACAAAACATATCATCTCACCAAGCAGACAAATATCCAACTGTACTTGCTTGGTATAAATAACGCCACCAAATATTTCTACGGGAGGCAAGTACCCAAGCTGAACCTAACCGGTATTATTACAATATGCATTTGAATTATTTTTCATTTCCAAAATACTGGGTGCTAACATTTTAGAACACACAGAGAATTTAGATTCACTCTGCTTGAGATCGCCTTTTGCCAGATCGTACTTGATGCCAAAATGGCGCTTTTTAAATTAGTTACAATTATTATTATAAGAAGTATTAGAAAAATGAATTGGCGTCAATTTTAAACTCCTGCTATCTAAGAGAACTTACTATTTGAAAATTGTGCACTTTGTGTAACACACTTTGACTTATTTTTTTCACTAATTTTTTTAATTTGTATTTTTGTATGAATGTATAAATGTATTTTTGACACTGCTGAACTCTACTATGAGCAGAATCGTACAAGGTGTGCTCAAAAAGTATTAAGCCTTAGGTTGGCAAAAATGCATTTATTGTGATTTGGAAATCCGAAACACTAATCCCCTTTAAAATAGTCTCCAAGGAAGTGCACACACTTCTCTCAGAGCTTTCACAATTGTTGAAAATGATTCTGGAACTCAATTTCTGAATGATGAACAACCATGCCATCTCATTCCGCTTGATGTCTTCTCTAGACAGAAATCAGTTTCGTTATGATAATGCCCATTTTGTCCATTTGATTCAGGCTCTCCTGATCAAAAACAACTTTCTTGTGTGTCGTCAAGCTCCTTACACACCAGGCTTGGCTTTGTGTGACTTTTGGTAATTTCTGAAGATAAAAATGCTGTGTAAAGTGACCTAATTTCAGTCAAGAGAAGACATCTTGTAGAATGTGATGGCATGTTTGCTCACCATTTAAAAAACTGCAACTTGGTTTTTTTTTGGGGGGGGGGGAGATTTTGAAAGTTGACAACATTTGCAATTTTTAAAGATTTATTGCTAAGTCTGGTGCCAAAAAATAAGAGCCCAAAACTAAATCTAGCTTGGTGAGAATCTAGTTAGAATATGCCGGACAAAGATTGTAAAACAGTTTTAATAGGCAATTTTAATATAGATTTCAGTTCACGCTCACTTTTGTACTCACTTAAATCCCTTCTTTCTTTGTGTTATTTTTCTTGCTTATTTCTTTACTGCTTTTGTATTGTCTGTATGGATTCATCTTTGTTTAACCGTTTTTCCCATTTACGTTTGAAACATTCTTGTTTCTTGAATCATTAGGTTTTCTTGTCCGATGCAAACACAGTAATGTCAGGATGCAAGTGCAATATTCGCGGTTCTTAATACCAGGGGCGAGGCGTGAATATATGCCATGGTCATCGCTGCTTACAGATTTATCCCCCTCTTCCCCGTCAGCGCAAGCACACATCCACACACTGCGTTATAAGTTCTAATGAAACGACCGACGAAAAGAAAATTTTGATCATGGTGTGATGCAAATAGTCAAAAATATTATGTTCATATATTTTATCAACATTTAAGTTAAATATTTAGTACAAAAATATTTTAAAAAAAATTCCTATTCTAGTCTAAGCTGAATTTCTCATTTGATTCGGTTAATTACTGATTCATTTTTCAAAAAACACATAACTCAAAAGAAATACTAGACGTTGTCATTGGACTATAATTTATTTTTTATGTAACACAATATATATAAGATCGAACACATTAACACAGTAAATTTGTCTTACACTCGAATACTTTAATGACGTGGTGTAAGAATAAAGAACATTTTGGATGTACTTCAAAGCAAATAAGATAATCTAACGTTTGAAAAAAAAAAAACACATCCTAAATGGTTATTTGTATTATTTATTTAGAGATTTAATAATTAAAAATGAAAAATAATCTTAAATAGTTATTATTAGTAGTATTTATTTAGAAATTTATTAATTAGAAATGGGACATTTTTGATATGTACAGATATTGTACTTATCAAAACAGTAAAGAATAATATTCATCCATTATTTGAAAATAAAATCCATTCTTATTTTGGATGAATATTTTCCGATTATTATATCGTAAAAATCTTAAGGATGCCAACATTTCTTTCTCGATCTATAGCAATGAAATATTACTCATCCGATTTTCACTTTGGGTGAATCTCTTACATGTGTGAATTCTTTTTAAAGCATGGGTCTTCTAGCCTCAGACAAATAGTCCATTTTTTGAGATATTCAAATTACAAATGCATAGGACATTTTTTTTTAATATAGAATTTTATTATTTTTTTCTTTTTTCGCATTAAAGTATTTATCAAAAGAACAAACAAAAATAATTTCAACACAACAAGTAATTTTATTATATTCAGAATAAGTTACATGAAACAGCAGTGCATTTTCTTATTATATAAAGAAATTACGCAAGAATTTCAAGTAAGAAGACATGAGAAATGATTTAATTTCAAAAATCATTTTAAAAAATGATTTTATTTATTTTAATTTAAAACCAAATTAAACGCATCCCACAGATAGACATTGCCGTTCTGTAATTCGTTCATGTCAGCTTTCACATGCACACGTATTTATATATTTTTTGTACAATCAATCAGTTCAGTCGCCTAGTGGTGTTAAAACGCTGGTTGGATGCTATCTTTTTAGAGATTACCTGGCTCACTTTTCACCGTATATTCCTCCCGAAATTTTCGCGCTATTTGATTGGCCAAGGAACTCTGTTATCAGCGCATCTCTTTTCAGGTCGGGACGATTTCCTTTATGACCAAAAGATGGCAGCAGTAAGAATCTTGTATAAACGGAGGTTTCTCTGCGAAACCAAACAAGAAAATAATAAAATTACCTTATAAGCCATTCCTTTGCACAAAAAAAAAAAGATTATTCTATTGCGAAAATTTTATAAAATTGTGTTTTTAAATACGCTGAATTCAAGTTCAAAACTCTTCGCATTTTTCAGAAACCTGCTACTCATCTGCGCATCGTGCGCGGACTGAAGGCTTCGCCCCTGCTTAATACCTCTTATAAGTAACATTTTATGTGTGTTTTTCCCCAAAGTTTTTATTTTATTTAGAGTGTTTTTTTCATAATAACAATATACGTTTACATTGCCAATTTCTAAAAATGAATTCCTACAAATAGATGTTTAAGTGTTGTGCCAAGGCTAAACTGTTTTTGCCTTGGCACAGCTACCTATGGTTACCATCAAGGTGATTATGTTCCGTGATTTTTTTTCAAAGAATCAAGGGATGAATCATTTGCTTCACTTCTCGGTTTACTTTTTCAAGGCATGACATCTCGCTAGATATTTAATGTTGAAAGTAGCTGAAAGTTAAAAAAAAAAATTTCTTTCTTAGAGATCTTTCGGACTGTACAAAAAGTTTTTGCTTTTAGTTAGCGATAAAAATGTCATTTTTATCAAAATTTCAACATGGCTGCAGATGGCAGATGCACCATGAGCGATGAGTCAATCCCAGAATTGTTAGGAACTGGACTTTTATTATTTAAACAAGCACATTGAGACATTTTTCATACCACTTGATAAGCTGCAAAAAGCCCTGCAGGAAAACATCATTGGTTTGCATATGGACAAAGCATTGAACGGTTATGAGCGAAAGACAACACAGCAAGTGAAAGTGCAAGACACCGATACACCATTGGGTACAGGTTGACTCCAATCAAACAGATGGTGCTGTTGCACATTGCAGTGCCTCCACAAAGCAGAGACCAGCCTCTCAGTGTGGTCCCAGTAGGTTTGGAGAGAAGGTGCATTTTTAATTCGTGGTCAAAGGAGGAAGTGAGAGCAGTTATCCGCTATGAATGAGCACTTGGAGTATCAGGAGCAGAAATTCATAACCGCCTTGTGGAAGTGTATGGCCCAGGTGTGATGTTGAAACAAATGGTGCGGAGATGGTGACGCAAATTCAGTGATGGACGTCAGCAAGTGCAGCACATACTGTGACCTGGACGGACGTGCATGCCCACTACAGATGCAAATGTCAGGAAGATGGATGACATGATTAAAGTGAACCGGTGTATCACCATCGATGGAGTAGCAGAAGAACTTGGAATCGGACATGAGGGAGTTCACAAGATCATCCACAACAATCTTCGATTCAGGAAAGTGTCAGCACAATGGGTGCCCAGACAAATGACCCCGACACTCATGGAACAGCGCATGGCAGTCAGCCTGGAATATCTTGTGCATTACCATGAAGATGTTTCTGTTTCGTATTGTGACGAGAGATGATCCTCCATTTCATGCCCAAAACGAAGGCCGCATCAATGGAGCGGAAACATCTGTCATCACCTGTCCAAAAGAAGTTCAAAACAACTCGCTCTGTAGGTAAAGTGCAGCTCACAGTTTTCTGGGACACTAAGGAGTTTTGACGTTGGACTTTTTGGAGGTTGGAACCATCAATGCTACGTGGTACTGTGACACCTTTTCGAAATAGAAAGAAGCAATTCAGAAAAAGCGGCCTGGCCTTCTCAGATCTGGCATTCTGATGTTGGATGACAATGTGAGACGACGCTCGGCGACAGCAACGCAAAATCATATTGCAACTCTTGGTTGGGAGAGCCTACATCATCCCCCATACAGTCCTGATCTTGCACAAAGTGACTTCCATCTCTTTCAGGCTTTGATGGAGAATCTTGGCAGAAGGCACTTTCAAAGCAATGCTGAAGCCGTTAAATGCTTCTTCCGTATGCAAAGACCTGAGTTTTACCTGGAGGGCTTATTGAAGCTTATCAAGCGGTATGACAAATGTCTCAATGTACTTGGTACTTATGTGGAAAATAAAGTTATGTCCTATCTTTAATGTCTCGTTCTATTTTTTGACTTTCATACATAACTCTGACCACAATCAGCAGGGGAAACTTATTTTCCAGCTCCCCCTTGTATATCTTCATCATATTCTCTATCAAATTAGCTTAGATAAACAGCCTTTCCCATCACTCACAAACGTTAATGCAAAAATGATTCCTTACCCTCTCTAGCAATAGATAAATACCATTCCCACTTAATTACTTGCCCTCCATATGGTCCAAATATGGTATAAAAATGTGGATGACTTCTCAAAAGTTTAAAATTTATGTACAATGGTAGGAAGTATTAAGCCATAAACACAGGCTAATTTAATCCGACAGTTACTCGTAGAATTCAAAATATCACACACACATTCAGGCTCTTTTTGTTTACTGTCCTAAGGGCAAAACAAATTAGTTATATTTTCAGGTTAATAATACTTTTTTCAGACTCCAGGAGGGTGAAAGTGCACCCCCTTGCACCCCCTCCCGGCGTCCATGCAAAGAAAGCTCAAAAGCCACATTTTCAAAAGAAAAAAAAAAAACATTTCTAGATGTAAAATAAAACAAAAGACAAGATTTCGATGTTTCTTCTACTTTTCTGCGTAAATACTAATAGATTTTTTTTCAAGTTTTGATTTTAAATTGTAAATTACATCCTTAATTTAAAAACACAATTGTATGTAAATTTAATTCGAACTGAAATTAAATAGATTTCAAGTTTCAGCGGCTTCCGAATTGGTAATAAAATGACATCTTCCTGATGTTTCAATTGTCAAGATGCTAGGTCCTGATTTTATTTCTTTCTAACGGCATTTATTGAATGTCTTTTCGTTTCAAAAAATTTTCAAACTTCTCTCTCGCTTTTTTTTTGAGGGGTGGAGGGGGCGCGCCATAATTAAAGTTTGCCCCGGGTGTCATAAACTTTAGTTGCGGCCCTGATTCTAAACTCCTGTTATCTAAGAGAACTTACTATTTGAAAATTGTCAACTTTGTGTAACATATTTATTTCACACACTTTTTAATTTGTCATAAAATTGGTGTAATTCTACTTCCCATGTTTGTCAACTTCACGCGATTCTACATACTTGGAATTGCTTTGTTACAAAGGCATGGATGATTTTATGCTGGCGAAAATTGCCAAACCTGGCAACCATTATGCTTATTTTTTCAGTTTTTTTATTAATATCTTCTAAAATAATTCGAATCTCGAAATAAGTCAGCTTATCGGCTTCCCCGGAATTTTCCGAATCCGGGGACACCTTCGTCCAAACTCGAATCCCAACGGTTTCGGAGGAGATAGCAGAGCAAGCTTTTGACAGCAGCGGTGGCAGCGGCCATTTTTTTTCTAGTAACTTGTAAAGATACAATTTAATTTTTTTTAGTCAATGGCGCAATTTGATTGCTTTAAAAACTGTTTAAACATGCCATTATACCTCAAAAGTACATTATAGGTTTAGAATGGTTCATGAGAAGGTTGAGGGGGGAAAAAACCGCTTAAAAGCATATAATGTATATTGATAACTAAATGTATCGTGAATGTGAACAACATAGGCCTATCCTATTTTGATAAAATCTATTGTTTCAGTTTTGGAGTAGAAATATTTTAAAAGTGTGCCACAACGGCAAGCTCATACTCTCGAGCCCCATCAGTGGCCAAGGGCATAGCGCTCTGAACTGGGAGACGGAAGGTGCTTGGCTCAAAACTAGGTTGCGTCCACCAACCTAACCGTTCGCAGTTTCCGTGGTTTCCTCCAAAACTTAACGTAGATACGGAGTGGGACCTCTTAGGAAGACCCCCACGGAGGGCACCCCACTAGAGATGAATTCGGGCTCATTTTTTAAAGCCCGAGCCCGAGGACTTTCAATTGGAGCCCGCCCGACCGATATTATTTAAGTCGGAGCCCAAGCCCGAAATTTCAGGTAATAGACAAGTAAAAGTCGGTTACTTCATTGATTGAATATCATAAATTTTGCCGTTTGTGCAAATTAAAGACAAATATAATCGAGCTCACCCGAGCCCGAACACAATCGTGGTCCCTACACCCCACACCCCCAGCCTAGAGCCCACGTGTAGCTAAGGCAGTAATCGCACAACATCATACTAAAGACTAGTTTTCATAAAAATTCTAGTCTTCATTCTGGTCTTAAAAAATCTCATTTTACCCCCAATTTATACATATATGTGTGTGTGTGTTTACGCATACACGCTTTTTCATCATGCTCTCTTACAAAAAAATTTCCACGCCGCGGCGCGCCGCCGCTGCCGGGGGTTTCTGAGGTCGTTGCACCGCCGCCGCGAATTTCCGCGCGGTCCTCCAGTCACAGGCCATCCCAATTTCAAGAATTCTCTTCCACTGTCACCAAGCGTAACATCGTATGTGGTCAGCCCCTGAGAGAAGTATAAGAATTAGAGGGAAGTAGATTTCAGAGGCGCGGAAAAAATTCGGACTGTCTCTTCACAAGCTCTACTATGCACTTTTACTAACGGTCATCCTGCTAGCAGTTTCCGAGGGATGCCAATACTTAGAATACCTCCTTCTGATGAGGATCTAAATTGTGGCAGGAAACTCCAGGAAGGACATATGTAGCTCTAAAGGATACATTCGGTGACGTGAGCAGCTGCCCTATCTCATGGCAAACAAACGATCAAGAAGTATGAAACGTCCAGATGAAAAAATCTTAATCTCGTTCGATGTTTCCTGCAAGTCCAGTCGTAGTATTCCACTCAAGTGGTCTTTAACATGCTCATAATGTCGACCTCGTGCGTTACCGATCCCGCTAGGAGGGTGACCGGCTGCACGTGATGCAATACAATAGCCTCCAATGAGATCGCAAATGAATGCCAGCGAGATAACGACACGAGAAAGTGGAATGTGGTCAGTCCCTGATCTCGAGAAAGTGGTGCATTGAACTTAACGGTGAGGGCGAATGGTGCAACTACGATGCTGATCTTACACACAATCAACTCCTGCGATGAAATAAACCGTCAGCCATTTCGCAAACGAGGAGTGTCTCAGAATGACATTTTGTGTGCAGAGGTTCGATGAAAAACTATTTAAATCACGACCAACCGCTCTCAGCATTTCAGCACAGTTCAGTCCTGACTTACGCGAGGGATGCTTTCCAAGACCCCTCGCGCAAGTGATCATTTCACGTTGTGAGTATACGAATTTTCGAGCATTGCGCGTTTTACGGCAAACCTGCACGAGGGGGTATCTGCTTGGGAATAGGGGGTGGGGGGACTTTTCAAGGGGTTCTAACGCGTATTCACGTCACATCTGGAGAAAACCTCCTAAAACTGCAGATCGTTAGATCGACAGCCGCGCGGTACGCCAGAACCTTGGATCTTCATACTTCGTCCATCTACCCTATTCAGTGGCTTATCGACTCATCCACAGTAAGACGTATACGACTTTTTGAAGGCCATACGCAATTACTTAGGACACTTATAAACACCCCTGAAACTGTTTTAAACCATTCCCTAACTATATATACCCTTTCCCACATAAAGTGAAGAATAATACTGTATTATAAAAAACAATTTCACAACGCTTATTCACGATAGTACAGCCCAGTACTGTATAGTATTGCTAATGCACAAAATGGATGATCAGAAGGAGAGAGAGAGACATACCTGGCAAAATACTGCGTACGCGCAGTATGTAGTAATAATAACAAACTGTTGCCGAAATATCTCACGTTGCAAGAGAGAAGTTCGCGTTAGGTCTGAGACACGCAACTCGCGAAATAGATCGCGCTGTAGCGCGAGACCCCTGTACATCTTCCTGGCAGAGGTCACATGCAACGTCACTCGGTTGTTATGATGCTAAATCGAGCCGTATACCTGTACCATAAACTAATACCTCTCCATAGTAGCTAATGATTAGCTGATAGTGCTGCGAGAACTCGAAAACCCTAAAGGAGAAAATTTAGAAGTTCGGCAAATTATGATAAAACTTTAAGGTTCCACCGCGATTTGAACTCGGGTAGCTGGATTCAAGATCGCTAACCATTACACCATGGAGCCTCTTTCCCGTGCCGGTAATCGAACTCGAGTCGCCGAAGTGAAAGCCAGAAGTCCTAACCAGTAGACCAAGTGGGTGTGCTAGTGATTGCTAGTGATAGCTAGAGATGATTTTCGAAACGCGTTTTATGCCTCACCATGGCGCAGTGGTTATGTCACTGAAAATGGTAGACGGCTGAAGTGTGAAAGTCCCGGGTTCGCGCGGGTCTCCTCGCCCGGCTGTCGACCGGAGCTTTCCGTGGTTTTCTCCGAAACTAGCGTAAATACGGGTTAGGATCCCTTAGAAAGACCCCCACGGAGGGCACCCCGCCCCTTGTGTTGTCCTTCTGACGTGGATTTGTAAGCGGAATTCAGGCCAAACACACAAATCCGAAATACTTGTTACAGAAACAAACAAACGCGTTTTATCTTGTGCGTTGAAGAACTTATTCGTTGGCAATTCATTTTTGGATTAATTAATTTTTTATTTACTTACAATAGATTTTGTACTTTATATTTAGTGTTTCATTAAAGTACTCAGAGAGAGAGATCATTAATTTTGTGCATATGCAGTTCTATCATACATTTAACACTCCAACGAAGTGAACTGAAGAGAGGGGAAAGCAGAGGAGACGGATGACAGCTACCGTCGAAGGTAGACGTGTTTGGTAGGAGCTCCCGAGTGGGCTCCGAGTAATGAATGTGCCGCTATTTTAACGGGAAGCACCCGTGATTATTTGAATATATATATATATATATATATATTGTCATTTAATCATTTAACACGGAGTTGCTATCTAAGTATTTAAATAAATTTTGTTTGAGTTAAACTCGATCGATCTCATCCTTGAGTTACTCACATGCAGACGAGGTGAGTTGGTCGTCAGGAAAAGGGACACGACAAGTAATGTACGGTATTATGCTGAATAAAGCTGCTTTTTTTTATACTACAGTATTTAATCATCACTTTATGTAGAAAAAAAAAAAACTACTTAAATTTGGTACACCAACCTTGACTTGTAAGGAATTTCGGGAGATAGACTCAAAAAGTGGAGTACGTAGATTTACTTCAAGGGGGGAAAGGGTTATGGATGTAATTTTTATGTTAAAAAGCGCAATCATTATGCTACAAATTATGAATATACGGACTTTATGTAAAGCATTTTCATTTTCAGCAAGCATTTCGGTATGTATTACCATTCAGCAAGCATTTCGGACTTTATGTAAAGCAAGTAGTAGTATGTGAGAAGTAATAATATGGATGCCAACTTAGATCTTTGTTTCTAGTTTTAAGTTAGTTGCTGAGATGCTGATTATAACCCGCTGCAAGGTTGAGATCTATTAGCTATCATTCCGAATCCACATCTTGTTGAAAAACCATCAATGCCCGTCCCCAGGAAGACCTTATTAACCGTGTATCCCGTGAAACTTGGAAGAATGCTGTCCCAAATTTTCGTAATGGCCCAAGACGTAGAGCAGTTGACGAATTCCGCTTGGCCATTGGACATGACTGCTTACGGAATCATCTTTTTAGATCCAATATCGTGCCTTCACCGATATTCACTCTGTGCAGCTCTGGAGAAGTTACAGACTATGCTCACTTACTCCATTGTCCTGCGCTTCACAAGACTTCTTTCACCGTGCGATACTGGGAGGCTAGAGACCTACCTATTTGATTAATGAATTTTGTTGCAGCGTTTAATTAATTAATTAATTTATTTTTCTGTTCTTTACTTCTTTGCTGTAACTGTTCATAGTCTGCCATTGGAAATTAGAAAAAGAAAAAATTCCGAATTTGTGCTAATGTAAAAGGTTTTTGTCCTTGTCAGCAAGCAGTGTTTATTTTGTATTTACTGAGTATATTTTACTGAACACAAAATTACTTGCTAGTCTTTCTTTCGCATTCTCATTTGAGCATAACCAGCGAGTTGCTCCACCTGTACATACTATTTCTCTGCATGTAGACTTCTTTAGTAGGAAAGGAAACAACATATGCGAGAGTTATAGCTGATTTATGCCGGAGAGAAGACATTAATAAAAACTAAATGAGAGCGGCAAATCATGTGGAATGCATCGATTATAAAAAAAAGAAAGAAAATCTGAAGCACTCTCTTATTTTAAATATGCACTAAAGCGCTGCATATTAAAAGCATATCATAATCCATGCGTCCCTATTTGTGTTAATTGTTCCACTATATATTGGAAAGGATTTAATAATCCATGAGCGTGACGTATTTGTCTTTTTTCCCATGAACATCACTCCTGGCTGGAAATCTATATCAAAATTGGCCTATTGAAACTGTTTTACAATCTTCGTTTTGCGTACTCCAACTCTCTATGCTTCATTTTTATACTAATACTAGCCGCAGTACCCGTCGTTGACGGGTTAGTACGATATGCAAATTTCCAAAAATCCTGAATTTTTGTCAGCATTGTAGGAGTACAAAGAATTGAATTAGTATATTGGCAATAGTATAGACAGCAAAATTATAACTTCTGAATATTGTCAAAAGATTACAGATCAGACAGTAACAAAGTGATGTATAAAGTTGACATTAGAGAATTTTTTTTATTTTGATAGTTAAAGTTCTATTCTGGTTGAATGAGCTTTTCAAGGCAAGTGGCCAATCCTAATCTATAACTAAATTTTGTTTGATTCACTGCAGCTATTTTAACATTATATCTCTCTATGCACAATTTTCAGAAAATCTAAAAAAGCATTTAAAAAAAGTTTTAAAATTTGTTCAAATTTTTCAAAAAATTCCTATATTTGTAACTTTAATCGTTGCTGATCATGTTGCTAAACTTCATTGTATTATCTTAATCCATTTTTAAGTGATGCTAGAACAAACACTTATACGATTTTCAAAAAATCCCCAAATCTATGAAATATTTAAAACAGTTTTGGCATCAAGAGTTTAAATTAACTTGCATCCAACATAATTCCAAATTTCATTCTATTTCCATTGCCACTTTTCAGGAATGGAACAAACAGCAATTTTCACAAAATCTCAAAATCTGTTAAAAATTTTAAGTACTTTGATGCCTGTAGTTTAAGAGATCACATCTGACGATACTAAATTTCATTTATTTCGCTTCAGTGGCTTATACGTAATCGACAAATATTTTCACATTTTGACTAAATTTTCAGAAAATCGCAAATTCTCAGCAAAATCTTTTTTTTTTTTTTAAATCGACACCTACAGTTTAAGTTGAGTGACCACTTATCATGTCACCGAATTTCATTTCATACGCTTTAGACGTTAATACGTGCTGTACAACAAGTACTTACAGATTTTGAAATGATTTTCGCAAAATTTCAGAATCTAATTAAACTTTGGGCGAACGAATATTTGCGCATTTTAAAAATAATTTTCGCAAAATCTCAAAATCGAATCATTTTTTTTTTTTTTTTTTTTTTTTTAAGAAATTCAACTCTTACATTTTAAGTTGAGTGACCACCTATCATTTCACCAAGTTTCATTTCATTCCCTTTTGTCTATCTCGTGATTCTTCAACAAATATTTACAAAGCAAAAAAAAGTCTGTAAAACGTACAGAAATTACTCGTATTATTTACAGAATAAGTCTGTTCGTAAGAAAAAACAGTTTTTTTCTGTTTTATCTTCACCCGCGCATGCGTACTAGACGGAGACGTCATTGCTCAACCTTGAGGCTCATTTCGCCTCCGGCGCAATTAAAACGGCAAGACATTGTACTACGTGTCGTAAGCTGGAGCTGGAGAAAGGGATGGTACATTTAGTTACAAGTGCATACCTAGGTTCAGGTGAGTGTTTGATGTTATGTAGGGATTTTGTTCACTGGGCGTGTAGGCGTAACCGGGCTCGTTTGGACTTAGAACATTTTTAAGTACTTTAGTGTTTGTAGATAATGTTGACGCCGCTTAATTAATTAGATTAATTAATTGGCGTAATTAATGTTAAATCAATAAGTAATTAGCGAGATATAAAACAATACGTTAATTAATTAGATTGATTACTATTAATTAATTATTAATACAGTAATATTTAACTGAGAGGGAAACTCCCACCCCAAGGATAAAAGGAAAGGAGTTACAAAAAATGTAAGAATTCTTATTTTATTTCCATAAAATGGACATTTAAAATAACGTTTAGAATAAAGATTTTAAGGCCTTTAGTGTTTGTGAATAATGTTCACACCACATGATTAATTAGGATAATTAATGTTAAAGCAATAAGTAATTAGACAGATTAATTGATTTATTTAAGTTAGTTAAAAATCCAGAAAACACCCTGAATATACATGTTATTAAATGGACTTGCAAAAGAGATGAATACTTAATAGTAAAAATTTAATAATTTCTATCAAAAAACATTGTAGTAAATTAACTAAATATATTATTATGTTTTGTTGATCTCCAGTAGTCATTCAATAAAAACAAAATTAATGATTTAATTACAATGTATAGTTAATATTTTTTTTAACTAATCACATTTTTTTAACTTGAATAAACATGAAGATATAACGTTTGAAAACTAAATGGTGACACATATTTAGTAACACTAGACACAGAAGAGGAATCTCAGTCACTGTTGTGTCTCCTCATTGTTGACTGCTAGATGCTGGACCGCAGCGGGGCATTTACACTTATTGTGAGTAGCAACACCGGACTCAGAAGAGGAATCTTAGTGACTGAGTCTCCTCAGTGTTGGCTGCAAGATGCTATGCCAGAGCGGGGCATTTACTCTCATTGTAAGAAACAATATCGGCCTTCTTTAGTAAAAATTGGCATGTAACATTGAGGGGAGGGGGAAATGGTTTCTTTTGTAGAAATTTTTTCCAAAAAGGTTGAATTCTTTTTTTTTTGGGGGGGGGCGTTACCCCTCCGTCTTCCCTTTTAATCCGTCCTTGGCATTGTATGATGGGAAATAGAACAGTTATGGAACTTGATTGTGAATTCGAGACTTTTTACCAACAAAAAGAAACGAAAAAAATCACCTGTGAATTTGATATATTTATTTTAGACTTGCGGGTGAGAGAAGGGGGGGACTTTTATGTGTAAAACCACGCATCGAAACCAATGTACCAACCAGACAAATCGGCATAATGATTTTAAGCAGTGCAGGGAATCACTTGATCTGACGTCATACTATGACGTCACCTTAGCGACTCTTTCTTCAGCTACTTGCGATTTATGTGCAAAAGTTTCTAGCAACACTGATCGGAGGTGACGCTCTGGGTCGGCTAACGAATGATACGTACCGTTCGTTCACCTCACCACGGCACAGCGTTTATGTCACTGGAAATGGTATACGGGTAACCGTTCAGAGTTTTCCGTGGTTTTTTCCGGAAGTTAGCGTAAATACGGATTAGGACCCCTTCGAAAGACACCCACGGACGGCTCCCCTCTTTCAAGGAAACTCCCCCACTCACTCACCAAATGGAACGAATTTCACACAATCACAAGTACACACTAAAAGGAACGTACTGTGTGAAAATTAGCTGCTATCTTCTCATAGAATTTAGGTTGAAAATTAAAGGTTAAAAATTAGTTAAAATCGCGCCAATTGTAACCCTTTAGCTAGTATTTGGCGACAGGGATAATTGGTCGAAAAGTTGAAACGGTCACGCGAGTACGTACTCGAAATATTTATAAATCAGTGTTTGCTATACCGTGTTATATTTAAACGTACTGGGTTTTTAAGTAGCTTAATCTCGTTTTCTACTAGTTAAACTGAATCCTATAATCTTTTTATTTTAGTTCTGAAAGTCCCCGAAGAAAGTAATTTCTTTTTATTTGTATTAACACATTGCAAGCTGCAAATTCAGTTTACGCATAAGTGAGGCATTTATTTTAATTCTATTCTTTTTATCCACATGATGATACTATGGAGCAAATATACTTAATGTTGTTTTTATGCTTTACGCGGAATTTTCTTCGAAAAATATGACATTGTCTCCATGCACAGACGAAGAAAAATTCTGCAAAATCAAATTGTTGAAAGCTTGCAAAA
>JAWZYV010014986.1:0-63423 GCA_038373885.1 Cheiracanthium punctorium | reverse complement strand
TACACAAATAGATTTTATAAAACAGTATTTCATAATTACTTATGTAGATAAATCATCCAATAACTATGCCTTTATTTGTAAACAGTTATATCATAGCTTGTTAGCCTCTACAATTGTAAATAACAGTATCTATTCCTCTACTAATTTGTCTACTGTAGTTTGTAACAAAAAAATTCTGGCTTTTTATAAACTTCTCAACCTACAACATAATAATCTACACTATCCTTATATTGTACTAATCCCTAAATTTCATAAATCGCCTTTGAAGTTTCGAACTGTTACAATAGGATGTAATACATATAGCAATGTAGCAAGTAAACTTCTACTAAAGATACTGTCTGTTATGCATGAGTATTATATAAA
Source organism: Cheiracanthium punctorium (assembly GCA_038373885.1). Taxonomy (NCBI): domain Eukaryota; kingdom Metazoa; phylum Arthropoda; class Arachnida; order Araneae; family Cheiracanthiidae; genus Cheiracanthium; species Cheiracanthium punctorium. The sequence continues at coordinate 63,060 of JAWZYV010014986.1, read as the reverse complement.
ACGTAATGATTACTCTATCTCTATAGGAAATAGTTATGATCTACGCAATACAATATGTACTATTAGTAATATTACCTCTTTATATACCTATGATTTTAAAGATCTATTCAACAATATTCCTCTTGACGACCTTTACAATGTAATTAATGAATTATTTGAAACTTGTGTTAACAATATTCAGCTCCCTTCCCATGTTGATGTAACATATTTCAGTTGTCTATCTAAATTTATTATCTATAATAATTTTATTCTACATAACAATAAAATATATCTACAAAATCATGGTATACCACAAGGTGGTTCAGCATCTAGCTACCTTGCAGATCTTTACTTATATTACTATGAAAAAGAATATACTAATACACACATCATTCTTAAACGATATATAGATGATATCTTACTTGTAAACACTACTACTAATAATAACATTATCTTCCCCATAAAATATCCATCTGCTCTGGAATTATTTAAAAATGATATGCTTAACAATTCTGTTAGTTTTCTAGATCTAAGTATCTCCATCACTCCTAGAAATAGCCTTAGTTTCAATATATATGATAAGCGTAAAGATTTTAGCTTTAAAGTAAATAGCTTTACTCATTTTTCCTCCTGCTTACATTTCGCAATATCATCTATAATCACTGCTGTAGAATCAAGTTTCTATGTTCTGATGATTTCAAAGTCTCCAATTTTAAATCTCTATTTCTGTCAGCTAGACAATACAACTATCCCACTAAGTTCCTAAAATCCATTATATACTATTCTTGAAAATGATGTGTCTAATGTCTTTGTTAATTTACTGGAGGTTGGGTGGGGTTTTGGTTTTAAGGTTGTATTTGGATGGTTGGGTTGGGCGGAGGAAGTTTTTCTCTTATATATATATATATATATATAAAAAAAAAAAGTAATATGTTTAAAAACAATTTGGATGTGTTTATGCATGCATATATATATCTGGAGGAATTTAAAAAAAAAAAAAAAAAAAAAAAAAACGGGGTTCCTATATTGTGATTATTCTGTTCTAAACCTTATTTTTTTCTTATTTACTAGATTAATCTTCTGTCATACAATAACTTATTATACATACTTAGTCAATAATAATAATCATTATATTTTTTAAACAATATGTTATATTTAATATTGCTGTAATATTTATTTTATTCAATCTTTTAAATTTATTATTATTCAATATATATTTATTATATTAATATACCTGGATATTCTTAAAATTTAATAATATTACCTATTAGTATTTGGCAACTCCTAAACTTTCTTCTTTCCACTTTTACACATTTATTTAGTGGCAACACCATTTTTCACTTTTTACAATTCTTAGCATTGGCAACACATATCAACTGTTCAAAATAAATTTCCATGTGCTCAAGGTATGGTATGTAAAATTATCTTTCTAATTTTTGTTATCTTTTTGATTTCTTTTTTCCTTTGTATAGTAGGGTAGGGCCCAGATGTGTGGAGTTAATATCTCTTCTGATATGCCACACAACCGAAACCCTACTATTTTGGTTTACTGTAAATTATAATCCACTGTTTGTGGTCCCTGAAGATGGTGACAGTGGTTATAATTTCCGTTCCATTATACTATCACAATAATTCTTGCACTTTATTTGGATTCAAAATCTGGTTTCTAATTCTTGATAATAGCTGTTACTTTTATGCGAGATATGTCTTATTTGTAGTATGTTTTGTGTTTTACTTGTTAGTTATATATATATATATATATATATATATATATATATATATATATATATATACATATAAACATTATATATATGTGTGTGTGTGTACGGGCATGCATATATAGACTTTCATTTAGAATGACATTTGCCCCCCTAGTTTCGAAGCCCAAGTTACGCCCATGACGACTGCTATATATGCTTTTTATAGCAGTAGTAGAGCTATAATCTATGATTATTAGCCCGAGAAAATAAATTTTAAATCAAGGCAAATACATTACATCGATGTATATATAAATACGTTAAACAAAACCTTTGTCTCCCTTTTACAGCGCACTGCGCGAACGGATGACCGTGAAATTCGGCATAGTTAACGTTCGTATGGAGGTGGCTATCAGAGACGGCCCGAGGGGCGTGCCAAAGAATATAGATAGGCGAAGCGCAAGAGCGGGGCCTCTTCTCTATCATGTCTTATGAGATAGCAATAAAATAGCCCAGGAGCGGGGCCTCTATAAGCGCGGGGCCTTAGGCGATCGCCTACATTCGCACCCACCTTGGGCCGGCCCTGAAGTTACATTTTATGTGTGTTTTTTTTCACACAAGTTTTTATTTATTTTATTCTCCCTATACTTCCGTGTATACGTATGTTCGTGTCAGTGGCGTAGCCTAGCGGGTCACACCCCCCCCTCTCCGATGAGGAATTTTTTGCCATACAAAATGCATATTCTTCGCTCCCTTATCACACACACTTATACACAAATGTGAGTTGCAGCAGTCGTAACCCCTCCCCCCATGAAAAAATTCTGGCTACGCCACAGGTTCGTATTAATAGGTTTTGGTTTAGTATACCCATGGCAAGGGTAAATTTTAATCTTTTTATGTTTTAACGAATTATTCTAATAATCAAAGTAGGCGCCAGCAGGCGATCAAGGGGGGGTGCACGTGCCCCCTGTCAGGGAGCCAGTGACCCTCCCCTTTAGGGGATTCCTGAATTCATTCGTCGGAGAATTTTTAAAATAAGAGACAATCCAATTTTTGGGCCAATTTTCATTTTGAAATATTAAAAAAAAAAACTACTTTAGTGGTACTTTCGCTTTTCAAAGATTCGTGAAATGATGCGTTACATTTCAAACAGAAACAAAATGTTATGGGTGTCGGAAGTGGGGGATGTTCGCAGTGGCGTGGCGTAAGGGGGGGGGGCACCCGACCCGGGCAGAAAATTTCTAGAGGCGGTATAACGCCTATGGTTAACTTATTTTAAAAAGATTAAAATGTCATGGAGTTTTGGGCGGTTTTCTCCAGATGAAACATGACTATGCCTTAGAACCCCTTAAAATATCCTCCGACCAAGCCCTCCACTCTTCTGCTTAGGTGTATCAGGGACAATAAGTTGTTACATAAAAGCACAATTTTCCATGATAACCATTTTTTAAACTGTGTATGTTGAATATACAGGTATAGGACAAAATAATAGGAACACCTGTGAAAGAATAGAGTCGTCCTTCGACCATCCAATAAACGGCGGGCACGTGTCGCAAGAGTGTGCCACCTAGTGGTGATGAAAGGAAAGGTATCAGTCTAGCATTTGGCAGTGTGAGAATTGCATGAGAAAAATTTGTTTAGCAAAGCCCGATTATGTCTGACCTCTCTGGCATGATAATCGGAGCTCGCCTCGCTGGAGCGTCCGTGTCCAGAACAGCGAACTGGGTGTTTCAAGGACTACTGTATCAAGGACTCTGTCGGTATACACAAAATTGGGTAAGGTGTCTTCTGCGAAGCACAACAGCGGCAGGAAGTCGAAGTTGTCGGACCGTGATAGACGGGTGTTGAAGAGGATAGTCGCTCGAAAACGCAAGACTGCCGATGATAACGTCCTAGATGAATACCCACCTCCAGAACCTCGTATCCATGAAAACTATTCAACGGGAGTTGCATGCTGCTAACATTCATGGCAGAGTAGCTATTCCAAAACCGTTAATTTCAGCGCGGAATGCTTTGAAGAGACTACAGTGGTGCCAAGACCACCTAAAATGGACACAACTGCAATGGGAACAAGTCATCTGGTCTTATGGATCCTCTTTTACACTATTCCAGACCACCGGACGTGTGCTCGTGTGGCGAACGCCGGCAGAAGCATTTCATGTTGACTGCCTGGTTCCAACCGTGAAACATAGGGGGTGATCAGAAGTGACCATTACCGAAGAATTCTCGCAGATCATCTTCACTCTATGCTTCATACTCTCTTTCCGGGAGAAATCCTGTGTTTTAAGATAACAACGCCCCTGTTCACAACGTCTCACTGTGTTCAAACATGGTTACATGAGCATAATGATGAAGTGGAACATCTAACGTGGTGACCTCAGTCCCTTGATCTAAATATCATTGAGCCTTTGTGGGGTTTTTTAGAGGAAAAAGTCCGTGCTCGGTTTCCCCCTCCACGCACACTCTCTGAACTCGAGACGGCTCTGCAAGAGGAATGGCTGCAAATTCCGATGAACTTTATTCAAGAACTTTATTTGTAAATCCCACGTCGAATGCAAGCTGTTATTCAGACCAAAGGTGGTCTAACTCCTTATTAATAAAATATGTTCATTGTTTCACAGCCCACAGGTATTTCTATTATTTTGTCCTATACCCAGGGAGCGAATTGACGGTGGGGATGCCGGGATCGTCCCCGGCTGAAGAATGTAATATCCCTGCCTAGAGAAATATTAATTGATCCCTGCCAGGGATACTATTTATCCCCTGCTGAAGAAATTTTAAACTGATGAAGGAAGAGTTGGGGTTGAAGTCAAGAAGTCAAAATGAAAGTAGTATGTTATCGTTTGTTACTATACCCTAAGGCGACTGCCTTAAAATTACGTCTCTTTTCTAAGCTAAAAACCCTCAAGGGTGGCTTCCAATAGAGGTACATTGTATGTAGCTTGTGTATCTGTGGCTCCATAGAACAATCTAAGACTTTTGTTTGAAAATAAGTCAGTTCCTACACGTGTCGGCGATTGCATTTGTCGTGTAATATCATGTGAGTGAAGCATTTACACCTTCCCTCCTTTTCAAGTGTCCCCCCCTGGAGAATGCTTTCTTTCAAATGTCCCCGGGAGAAAATGTTCAGTTCGCACCCTGCCTATACCTGTATAAACAACGATCTTGTGTGGGGCAAACCTATAGCCAAAAAATATGCGAATGAAGGGGCAAACATACAATTTTTCTTCAGAAAGAAAAAAAATAATGTAAAATGCACCAAAGTCGCAATTACTTCCGAGAAGTTAGATATTTTGTATTTCAGTGAGAGAGTTAGGCCAAATGAAATATCCAATAATTAATCAAATTACCTATAACTACCTGTTAAAATCAAATCACCTATATTATCTCGTTTATTACCATCTTTTAAATGCGAGAGGGGCGGTGGAAAGAGGTGCACTTGTAACGCATTGGGTTAAAAAAAATAACGTTAATGAAGAATTTTTTTAAAATTTGTTTAATTACTTCCTTGTACGGAGTATAAGGAAGTAATGTGATCCCGAAAAATTTTGGGGGCCAAATTTCGACGAAAAAACCGATTTTGACTACCTCTAAATTTACTTTTAAGAATTTTTTCGATGCATCTCATCGTAAGCTAGCATGTACGATCATATAAACGCGTCTGCAGCTCATTTTTGTTAGGAAAAAAACGCTATTTCTTTACTTACTTTTTATTTCCATGACATTTTATCTCTAAATTTGCTAAAGTGAAAAAACGAAACTTTTGTAAAATCCTTTAAATGTTTTCTAAGTGAAAACGTAAGTTCGTTAGCATTTGAAAATGGCGGTGTAAACATCGTCATGTCTTTAACGCCGTAATAAAAAGTTTACATTTCTTGCCGATAGATGGCGCTGTTCCTGATTTGCATAAAATAAGAACTCTTTTTTTTCCTATGCAAATATCCATCGTAGTCCCGCACTAACTGGCAGGTATAAAAAGGGCATCACAAGTTAACCTTTCTGTCAGACAGAGAGTGTTCTCGATCTGCTATGTTGTGTGTGTAATCAACCGATGTGATTCAAGTAGAGCCGGATCAGGGATCCGTGCTGCGGTACCCAGATGATTCAATATGATGTGATGTGTTTTGTGAATCAGAATAAGATCGCCGCTGGCGACTTATCTTCGAGAAAGCTTATTTTTATTTGTGCCACTAATCGGATGTTGCTTAAGTATTGTGTCTTCACCATGTGCACTGTGTAAACCTACCATAATCATCTTGTTTCAATAAACTACAGAAAAAAGGTACCTAATTTGTCTTTCTTATTTAAACGCATATTCAAAACCAAAGATTTCTACTGTGCAACTCAACTTAAATGAGTTTCAACTCTGCCTAGAATCTACAAAAACTTATTTTACAGATAAAATCCAGTGACTATTCAATTTCAGCCAAAGACTTTTAATTCGTTTGTTGAATAGCTTAATTTATAATACAATATAATTAAGTAGTTTCCTTTTTCAATTTTGACCAGCGGCGAATCCATTTTGGAAAGTTTTTCCATGCCGTCTGTACATACGTATACGTACGTACGTATGTATGTATGTATGTAACTCGCATATCTCAAAAACTATTGGTCGTAGAATGTTGAAATTTTATATTTAGGATTGCTCTATGATCTAGTTGTGCACCTCACCTTTTGATCTGAATCGACTGGGTAGTTTATATACAGGACTGCCTAAAAGATTCGAAATACATTACGGTCTATGGGCCGAAATTCATTAAACTCGCATATCTCAAAAACTATTAGGCGTAGAATATTGAAACTTTATATTTAGGATTGTTGTAACATCTATTTGTGCAGATCCTCTTTCGGTTCCATTCGACAGCATAGTTTATCTACAGGGCCGCCGAAGAGATTCTAAATACATTACGCTCTATGGGCAGAAATTCATTAAAGCGTATTTTAGAGGTATTGAGCTATTTCAAAAGACTCAGAAGTGATATATGCTGTTAAGGGTTACAAAATGAATTTCTCCATCAAAAAAAGTGTCTTTAACATTTACAGTTCTGTTACAGGAACACTCAAAAGATTTCCAATACATTACGGTCAATGGCAATTATTGAGACATTCATATATTTCAAGCACAATACCGTCCAACCCAGGGCCGGATTTAGGGGAAGGCTACCGGGGCTGCATCCCCGGTGCCTCCACAGAAGTGGGGCCCACACAAGAGTCATTTTTACGTAAAATATTCTAACAAATACCGATTGATATGCAATTTTTTAAAATAAAATTCTGACAATGGCAGACCAATTCTTTAACTTTTTCCATTCATTTTTCATTTTGAGAATTTTGAATTCTTGTCAAAATATTTAATTATTAATCTTCGATCCTATAAATAACGTGCATATTTAAGAGAATCTAACTATTCCAATAACAATCGGTCTATGGAATTGACGACAGTCACGTCACCACTCGACGACGTTATACCACTGGCCAGCACAGAGAGGATATAACTGTGAGCCGCTTTTGACTGAACGGATGCTACACTCAGACAAGACGAGACAAATTTGAGTGTGTGGATTCAGTTGACTAGACTATGAAACGTGGTGTATCCTGAAGGATTATTTTGGACCCATTTGCCGACCAGGGCAGGGCCGGCTCAAGTTACCGGCAACTTGGGCGCAATGTGTTTAGAAGCGACATAAAAACACTTAGAGAAAAACTTTTTTTTTAATGCAGATTTGATTATTTTCAAGTCAGACTGGCTCACCGGCCCACGTTGAAGTGCACTCTCTTTGGGTATTCTCGATGCGCCCGCAGCAGAGTTTCATACACGAAATTTCACTTTCAGGGCAATATTGGGGTTTTCTATTTAAAGTACTTTTAACACGTGTTTGTTGCTTATCATTCGTTACCATTAACACCATCTTCGAGTTCTTCTTCGCCGCTGGCCCCCATCATTGGCTGAGAGGTTCTGCTCTCGAAACTGGAAGGCAGGAGGTGCCAGGATTCAAACCCCGGTCGGGCAGGTCGACCTAGCGGTACTGAGTTTTCCGTGGTTTTCTCCGAAACTTCACGTAAATACGGACTAGGATCCCTTAGAAATTTGTCTTATATGTTGAAGTATACTTTCTAATGTCCGATTAAAGTATTTATAAAAGTATACTTTGAAAGTCCCAATTGCATCGAGTATTTATTTGGTGTTGGTGGTTTCGAACTGCACAGGTGATCTCATTTTCCAAAATCAAAATTATGAAAAATAGGATGCGAACCACGATGAGACAAAGCCGCCTGTCCAAGTTATCGCTTCTGTGCATAGAGAATCATTTACTCCGCGAGCTATATTTCACTGATATAATCAATGATTTTGCATCAAAAAAGCTCGGAAAGTTCCTTTCTTTATGCTTAATTTTTCACAAATTAAATTTTTTAACTTGTAATTTACATTAATTTAGTTTATTTATTATTTATTTATTTTTGTATGTTATTGCACCTGCAAATCCTAGTTGAAAAGTTCTCGCACTTCTTGCTCATAGAAGACCAAGAAAAGTAGATTTTTTTAAAAACTTCACCTGAAAAAGATCCGCGCCAATTTTTTTTTATAATTCCTTTCCAAGGCACCGACAAAAGCAGAAAGCTAAACAAAGTGTCATTTGCCATTTTGCAAAGTGAAATCTGTTTACACGTTATCACGGGAGAGTTCTTTAGCTTGGAATTCTGAGTTGCAACTTTCATCGCAGATATAGCAGTTTATACAAGCAAGTGACATATTGGGAACAAACGTTTTAAATAATGGGTAACGTCTCCTATTTTTCAATCAATGGAGTTCCCTAGTAGCAATGACTGCTCGTTTTCTGCACATGGACGTTCATTCACTCATCGTTAACTCACCCACTCATCGAATTAAGACATCGGCAAGAGCACTTTCGATTTTCTGAAATAGATGAATTTTTATTCATGCATAGACGTGATCTAGATGAGCAATTTCGCCGATGGGAAACCCCCTAACAATTGTTTATTCGAAACTGCAGCTCTATAGCCATCGGGCCTTGCAGGTGTCCCAGTGGCTTACATTTTACCTTAATTCCTATAAATATTCGCGTAATTTAGATGTGCCTTTGAATAATCTAAGGAAAATTTTGAACAGTTCTTGAATTAATCGCATAATTTACTTCAAATTTCTTATATTGGGGTTGGAACTGGGCAGGGGGGTGATATCCCCACCCCCCTACCCCCCTTGCCCCCTCCCACAAAATTTAAATTTGAAAAAAATGTAAGTGTTTATTCCAGAAAATCGTTTGTAATATTTAAATAATTAAAAAAATGTGTTTAAAAAAAAGAAATAAAATCTATTTGAGCGTCAGCTGCAATATAAGAATAACGGAAACTTCATTAAAATGAGCAACTCTTTTGAAACCTCCTTAATGTAAACAGGAAGAAGAGAAACCAGTTAGTTTTTAAAAGTTATCCAAGAAATATGAAAGTTAAAATCACACTAAAATACCTATACAATTTGCAATATTGTTTTTTAATTATTAATTTTGAATGTTGTTGCTACTTACAACATTGGTAAAAAGTGAAATTTATTTCTTACCAATCGAATAATTTGACTATTATTAATAATAGCTGAACAGCACTTTGTCAAAATTTCACCCCAAGTCCCAATCTGAGACTAAAATAACCGCTACTTCAATCTTTGGCTGATGGTAATGAGTTGATGGAATGATTTGGTAAGTCTGGATGGCCTTGTGGTAGAGTGCTAGTCTGTGGCTCCGTACGCTCGGGCCCGGTGGAGGAAGATTTTTTCCACTTTTTTTTCAAGAAAAACGGAAAGTTAGCATCCAAAAAACGAAAACAAACATAATAAACAGAACGGACATTTTTTGAAAATTTTGCTGCTTTTCTCCAACAACACCTTCGCTCGGCTACTGGCACCACAGTTGCAACTCAGACTGTCCGAAACCGGCTCCATGGTGTAGGCCTGTATGCTCGCCGACCGATGGTATGTGTTAGACTAACATCAAGGCATCGTCGTGACCGCATGGAGTGGGCAACAGAACATGTGGACTGAGGAGAAATGAATGGAGCAATGTTCTTTTTCTGACGAGTCCCGTTTTTCAGTTCATCTTGATAATTGGCGTATTTTCATCTGGAGGGACCGTGGCAGTAAGTATAATCCTGCGCTCGTGCACGAAAGTGTCAGCTTTGGCGGTGGTAGAGTGTTGGTGTATGGTGGCATCTCCATTGACGGGCGCAGAGACCTCTACATCATTCGAGATGGACCTCTGACTGTTCGCCGATATAGGGGTGAGATCCTCAGACTTATTGTAGTCCCTTACGCTGCAGCAATCGGAGATGACTTCATTTTAATGGACGATAACTGCAGGCCATATCGTGCTAACCTGGTGGAGGATTTCCTTTTCGAGGAAGGAATCGTACGAATGGAATGGCCAGCGTGTTCTCCAGACATGAATCCAATACAGTACGTTTGGGACGCTCTAGGAAGACGAGTTGCTGGCTGCCAACCACCCCCACAAACTCTCCAAGAACTGGAAAGAGCTCTTCTGGAAGAGTGGGGCAGAATACCCCAACTCGTGATTAATAGCCTCCATTGACTCCATGCCTCCGTTGCTGGCCATCCGTAGAAACCATACCCCCTACAGAAAATGATTTCCTTTGAAGAAATCACCTTTTCTTATTCTTTTTTTCTCATATGCGCAAATTGTGTTTTTATCCTTTTCTACACAAATGCGCAATAAAATGCATTTTTTTCTGCCAAACATGTGTAATTTATTCGCATATAACCTACTACGTCTGTCGACTATGTATCAATCAGCTAAAAAGTTTCCCAGCCACAAGATCCACCTAAAACCGCAATATCCCTTAATTGTTTTGAGCAGTGTAATACAGTATACTTCTATAATAATGTATATCGAAAGAAAAAGTTGCTTGAAAAGTAGCCACACGATCTGTATCCCCAAGGAAGTAAGATGCCAAATCTGCTTCTTTGCACAGATTTCGCATACTAATCTAAGTTAGCACGATCGGTTGCGAGCCATATCGACGTCACATTAAGAGTGCAACACCAGACGAGAAGCAGACATTATACTGGTCATGGCGGAAGTAGATATGACCAGTAGAAGTAGACATATTTTTGTGTAAATAAAATCTATCTCCAAGGTAATCAAAACCTAGACCTCTAGGATATGTGTAAGTTAACAGCGGACCCACTTCGGCACTGGTCCTCAAATTTTTTTAGAAATAATTAGGGGACCCCTAATCCTTTGTTGACCCAGGGCCTCCACACCTCTAAATCCGCCACTGGTCCTACCATATAGTAGGTAATGGTACGACCACGGTCACGTGCGTCCCTCAAGAATTACGCCAAAAGTCGCCGAGCTTGGCGACTTTTAGTATACGCTTGTACGTATTTAACTCTCAAATCTCAAAAACTATTCGTCGTTTGAAATTTCATATATATGATTTTTGTAACATCTAATTGTGCATCTCGATGTTTGGTTCGAATATGCTGGAGAGTTTATTTACAGGACCAGCCAAAAAATTTTATGACATTAATGACTGTGGACATTAGGCTGGATCGAATTTTTTTTTCGGAAATCTTTATCTCCTGAGGTCTCAAAAGTTGTAAATTGATATAAATAAGACATGTGTAAAATTTGAAATGTTCTACGACAACGTCTTGGGGTTGCGCATCGAGCTTGAAATCTAGAAATTTTTGAAAAATATGACTTCTTTAAAAAATCGACCAAAAAATACTTTTCCGAACTATTAGGCTCCCGAGGTTTTAGAAGTTTTAAATTGTTATGAGTAAGACGTATGCAAAATCTGGAGGGGCTGTGACAACTTCTAGGAGTTGCACATCGAGCTTGAAATCTACAAATATCTGTAAAATATGCTTTAAAAAATCTGATGTGTCCAACACATGACTTCCTTGCACGTCTATTAAATAAAAATGTTTTCTACGCACTTCCTCTAAACTTATTTGTTTGAAAGAGATAAAATATCAATAATAGTAAGGTTTAGCGATTTCTAGCCAAATATTTCGATATCGCCAAGCTGAGTTCAATTTGAAAGATTTCCTTCTGACACTTTATTTGGCGATATTTCTGCAAAAGCCGACAAACTTGAGATAGTTTGCGAGATTTTGGGGATAGCCACAGTAGTCATTGACCACAGACTTTCAATGAATTGAATGCATCCCTACACCTTAATGTATTTAAAGTCATTTGGCTCACCCTATAAATAAATTGTTAGTGGATTGCTGTCAAAAAAGATATTGAAAACAGTTAGATATTATAATATAGTTCTAAATACAAAAGTTCAAAATTCTACGGGTTAAAGTTTTAGAGTTATACAAAATACGAAATAATTTTTGGCGCCAAATTTGGCGATATTTCGGCGAAACTCGTCAATGTCGACGACATTTGGCGAGATATTAAGCATGGACCAACAATGATAGATTATCGCCAAATTTGGCGATATTTCGCCAAAACTCGCCAAGAACGATGACAAATGGCGATACTTTGGGCATGGACCAAATGACTGACTATCGCCAAATTTGGCGACATTTCGGCAAAACTCGCCAAAGTCCAGGACAGTCGGCGAGATTTTGGGCATGTACCAAACAATCACTGTCTGCAATTGTATTATATTGAAGATGTCCATAGACATTAAAGTACTGAAATTCTTTTCGGTGGTCCTGTAAATAAACTCTCCAGTAGATTGGAACCAAAAATCGAGATGCACAACTAGATGTTACATCAATCTTATATATAAAATTTCATAATAGTTTTTGAGGTTTGAGAGTTAAATATACACACACGTCACTAAAAGTTGCCAAGCTTGGCGACTTTTGGCACAGTTCTTGAGGGAGGCACGTGACCGTGGTCGGACCATTACCTAACTTATGTGGTAAGACGGTATTGTGCTTGAAATGGATGAATGCCCCTAAAATTGCCATTGACCGTAATGTATTGGAAATCTTTTGAGTGTTCCTGTAGCAGAACTGTAAATGATAAAGACACCTTTTTTAATGGAGAAATTCATTTTCTAACTCTTTTCAGCATATATCACCTCTGAGTCGTTTGAAATAGCCCAATACCTCTAAAAAACGCTTTGATGAATTTCGGCCCATAGAGCGTAATGTATTTCGAATCTTTTGGGCGGTTCTGTAGATAAAGTATCCAGTCGAATGGAACCGAAAGGGGAAGTGAACAACTAGATGTTACAACAATCCTAAATATAAAGTTTCAACATTCTACGCCTAATAGTTTTTGAGATATGCGAGTTTAATGAATTTCGGCCCATTGAGCGTAATGTATTTCGAATGTTTTGGGCGGTCCTATAGATAAACTATCCAGTCGAATGGAACCAAAAGGGGAAGTGCACAACTAGATGTTACAACTATCCAAAATATGAAGTTTCGAAATTCTACGCCTAATAGTTTTTGAGTTAGGCGAGTTTAATGAATTTCGGCCCATAGAGCGTAATGTATTTCGAATCTTTTGGGCGGTCCTGTACATAAACTATACATTCGATTGCAACCAAAAGGGGAGGTGCACAACTAGATCATAGAACAATCCTAACTATCAAATCTCAACATTCGACGACCAATAGTTTTTGAGATATGCGAGTTACATACATACGTACGTACGTACGTACAGACGGCATGGAAAAACTGACCACAATAGACCGGCCGCTGGTCAAAATGAGTTGCAGACGCTTTTATATGATCGTGCATGCTAGCCTACGATGAGATGCATCGAAAAAATTCTTAAAATTAAATTTAGAGGTAGTCAAAATCGGTTTTTTAGTCGAAATTTGGCCCCCAAAATTTTTCGGGATCACATTACTTCCTTATAGTACGTACAAGGAAGTAAAAAATGTGTAGAAAGCAAAAATAATATTATTTAATGAATTAGTCCCGTTGAAAAATAGACAGTAACGTTCGCAGCTCTTCTCTAGTACAACCACAATCGTAAATACATTACCCAGGACTAAGGTGACCATACGTAATCGAAATTCGAGGACTGTCCCCAAATATAGATCTTTTTTTAATTTTGTCCCCAAATGTCCCCAAATTTAAAGATTTTTACTTTTTTTTCCCTGAATGTTTCCGATTAGTTTATTTCTTTCAGAAAAAATTGAAGAAATAAGAAAAATAAACCAACTAAAAGCACCATCTACTCAGAGAAACAATGAAATTCGATCTGTGAAAACTTTTGTTGTCATTGTGTGTTTAGCGTGTACAGACATTCAATAAAGAATCCGACTATGAGCCAACCCTAGTAGCAAGACTGCTTGTTTTCTGCTCGGTCGTTCATCGATTCATCGTTAACTCATCGACTCATCGAATTCAGTCATCGGCAACTGCACTTTTATTTTTCTGAAATAGATGAATTTTTATTCATAGATAGAAGTGATCTAGACGAGCAGTTTCGCCGATGGGAAACCGACAAACAATATCTTATCCGGAACTGCAGCTCTATAGTCATCGGGCCTTGCAGGTGTCCCAGTGGTTTACACTTTACCTAAAGTCCTATAAATATTTGCGTAATTTAAATGTGCCTTTGCATAATCTAAGGGAAATTTTGAACAATTCTTGAATTAATCGCATAATTTATTTCAAATTTCTTATATTGGGGTTGGGACGGGGCAGGGGTGTGTGTGGTATCCCCCCTTTCCCACTCCCACAAAATTTAAATTTGAAAAGAAATATTTCCAAAAAAGTGTTTAAAAAAAGAAAAGAAAATCTATTTGAGCGTCAGCTGCTTTATAAGAATAACGGAAAGTTCATTAAAATGAGCAACTCTTTTGAAACCTCCTTTATGTAATGTAAACAGCAAGAAAGAAGTCAGTGAATTTTTAAAAGTTTTCAAGAAATATGAAAGTTAAAATCACACTAAAATTCCTATAAATTTGATGATGTTGTTTTTTAATCATTAATTTTGAATGTTGTTACTACTTACATACATTGGTAAAAAGTTAAATTAATTTCTTACCAATCATATAATTTGACTATTATTAATAATAGCTGAACAGCACTTTGTCAAAATTTCACCAAAGTCCCAATCTGTGACTAAAATAACCACTACTTCAATCTTTGGCGACTGAATGATAAGTCTGGATGGCTTGTGGTAGCGTGCTAATCTATGACAACGTATGCTCAGGGTTCGGGACCGGTGTCGGAAGAATTTTTTTCAACTTCTTTTTTTTTCAGAAAAAATGAAAGTTAGCATCCAAAATACGAAAACATAATAAACAGAACGGACATTTTTTGAAAAATTTTGCTGTCAGTCGTTTATTTTTTATTAACAAATATATTTTAAACAGTTTATCGGTTTCGCATTGGTTTCTTTTCGTTATTTCATCGGAGTCATCGGGAATCGATGATCGGCTTTATGCCCCCCCCCCCGAGCGGACATTTTGTACCAGTTGCCGATGAAATTTCCAATTTTTTGGATGAAAAGCCGTGATCGGCCATTGCTCCTTCTCCTCGGATTAAATTCACCCGCCTCTCATCGACCGATGGGTTATTGCTACTAGGGAAGTTTCCCATTTCAGTTTTGTTAATGATTAATCACTTTCATGAAGAACCATGCTTTAAATATGAAATTGACGTACGAAAATTTTCTTGCACTCGAATACTTTTTTTAGAGGGTGTACAAAGTTTCATGAAAAATTATCACAAAATGATCCAATGTAAAAAGCAATGTCTTCTGAAAAATACATATAGTTATGAATTTTCGGGGCAACCCGCTGCTCTGGGGCTTAAAATGGTTTAAAATTCGTATTCTACGCTTCAAATAGATAAATTTTGCTTTTTGTTGCATCAAAATCGGCCAATTAGAACCGGAGATATGGAGGTTTCGGTTTGCCATTTTTTTTTAATGGAGGTTTTAGAAATCTCGAGAAATATTAGTCCTAGGGCTTAGATCTCTTCACATTTGAGGACTTATTTTTGGCGTCAAATTTGGCGATATTTCGCCAAAACTCGCCACGCTTGGTGACTTTTTGGTCATTTGGCGAGATTTTCCCAATGGGGCCTGGTAGTTGTTTTTCCTGCATGAAAAACGCATAATAACCTAACATTTCTCTTCTATGACATAATCAAAATTCACGCTTTATGTAGAATCCTCGAGAAATTGACTTCTGGAAGCTGCTCACAGCTTCTGCCTCGGATATATATAGAACCGCGCATTGCCCCGAAGGCTCAATGTGTGAAGAGCTCTCAGTACGCTTGTGGATTGATAGTGCTATAGAAGCTGTGTTTTAGCTTGCTTTATGAAGCTGTTTTTAAAGTGCTGTGTGTAAGTTCTTCATTGCTGTGTCTTAAGGGATTGTGTACGATATCTCTTGAATATTTTCATTGAATTTTTGCCTGTGAAAGTGACTTATTTTGTGTGAGAAATACAGCATTTGTGAGAACTTCTGATCTAAGAGAACTGTTAAAAGCACATTACTGTTTAATTGTGCTTGTGAATTTTGTACAGCTGATTGTTCCACGAAGTTCTAGAAGCAATAAAGTTATATTCCATCCTGACCAGTGGACTTTTTACCAGCACGTTCTACACCAACTGGACTTTAGAACGACGAACCCCGGAAACAAGAAGAGTAGTTCCGCAACAATATACTATTCTAAGAGTTAAATTTTGAATAAATTGCAATATTTAAACATGATGTTCCTTTCATATTTCTGCTTTAAAGAAATATTTATAAATGAATGAAATACTTCCATTAATTTATTAGAAATAAGAATACACAATTGATATAAAGAGCTATTAGAGTTCATTTAAAATTTTTTATTTGGGAATACCTTATTCCCCCGTAAACAATATATATTTCGGTTACACATAAACACATAACCATCATCAGTCGTTTCTGGATCTCACACTAATGGCGGCTTCCTCTTTTATCTCTTCTCTCTTCCGGAATTTTCGATGAATGACGTCATCCCATGATCGGTCGATTGTATGAAGCGCATCGTTGATGCTGCCATCTGTCGTCACTATTTCCAAGCTCTCACGAATGTAGGCATATATACTATTTTTAAAGTTGGCTATTTTTTTAACATTTTTAAAATCAATGGTAATGGACTCTTCCAAAGCAAAACGGGCCAGAGCGGTACTTTGTTTCTGGAGGTTAATGTCTTGAAAATGTTCGTTTTTTCGCTCTTTAATTTTCCTTTTTGTAACGCCGATGTAGCAATTTTCTTTATTAGTATCGTTTGACAAAAAATTATTTTTATAGATCCCTGCGGTTTCGATGGGGTTGTTTTTTCGCTCTTTAATTTTCCTCTTTGTAACGCCGATGTAGCAATTTTCTTTATTAGTATCGTTTGACAAAAAATTAATTTTATAGATCCCTGCGTTTTCGATGGGGTTTTTGCAAGAAAGAAAAAGAAATAGTATATATGCCTACATTCGTGAGAGCTTGGAAATAGTGACGACAGATGGCAGCATCAACGATGCGCTTCATACAATCGACCGATCATGGGATGACGTCATTCATCGAAAATTCCGGAAGAAGAGAGAAGATATAGAAGAGGAAGCCGCCATTAGTGTGAGATCCAGAAACGACTGATGATGGTTATGTGTTTATGTGTAACCGAAATATATATCAGAAAAAACACTCAAAAAACTGGTGTTAAACGATAAAGTAATTAAAAAACTTTGTAAAAAACACACATAAGAAGTAAAAGGAAAAAGGAGTGTGAAGCAGATGGACCTTTTACTTCTTATGTGTGTTTTTTACAAAGTTTTTTAATTACTTTATCGAAATATATATCGTTTACGGGGGAATAAGGTATTCCCAAATAAAAAATTTTAACTGATTAATCCGCCGTATTAAATAATGTTTTATAAGTTTTTATTAGAGTTCATTTTTAAGTACCAAAGTTAGTCAAGATTTAAAGTACGGGTATACATGGTAATATGTAGTGTCTTCGAATAAGTCCCCAAACATATTTTCTAGTGTCCCCAAGTTTTCCTTGGATTCGAGGACAATGCTTGGTTTGTCCCCAAAATACAGTTTACAAATATGGTCGCCTTACCCAGGACCCACCTCGTTGACTTGCCTCCGATCCGAGTCCTGTCCATACCAGCCCAAGAACCCAATTATTGGAGTATGCATTTTAATGAGTAATGTAAATCCCGATTTCAAATCAAAACGTGGCATTTCATGTCAAGTGTAATAATATAGATCGTATGAAACCATAATCTGATAGATGGATAGACAAATTTCCGAGTGTCTGTTTGCTGGTGTGAAGTTAGCTAATACATCATTGCAGAGATTTAATTAGATTAGAGAAAGACGTTTCTATATTTCGGATGACGCTTTTGTTCTTTCCAGAAATCGATGCTTCGCCACCACCGCCATTGCATGTGAGGGTACCAAGATCAATGGATTTCGAGTCAAACTCTCCCAAATTTCCATGAAATTCTTAAAATGAGATGGTGACACATACAGGGCCATAGCGCTGGGGCGCTATGGACGGCTCAGCCCCCCCCCCCTGGAAAAGCCTGAGGCCCCCCTAGCCCAAAGAACATAGACATCAAGGAAAATGTTTTTGAAAAAAAAAATAATAAAGCTATGTAAATTTTTTAATTTTTGTTCTTGTACGGAAATTAAATTGCAAACTTTGCAAACAGCAGGCTCTTGAAAAATCGTAAATTTTCTTCTCTGATCTTTTTATTGGGTGAAAACTTCTAGTTAAAAAGGGTGTATGGGTGGTACACTACTAATTTTCTCACAAGCAGTCACTACCCCGTCCCTACAATTAACGACCACCCCGTTGCCCCTCTATATTAGCACCTGAGCACCAGCACAAGCCCATAATCAATGGAGTGAAAAAACTTCCGGCCTTTTCAAAAGGTGAAAGAGTTTTATAATTGATTGGTTCGGCACTAGCTGTGTATTTTTCTTGTTGAAATCAATGATTGACTAACATTTTTGGGAGCAAAATAAATGACTAAAATTTAACTAACTTAATTTGTAGATAATCTTTTTTCTTAATTGTAGTTTGTTTTAATATATATTTCTTAAATTTGCGGCGGGATGGATAAACTTTCAGACTGGCAGGAGCTGGCCCGCAGGCCGTAATTTGCCCACCCCATGCAAATTTTTGCACCCTTATGTGAAATAAAGCTGAACTTCCACATCCGTATAGGGCGGTTTTAGATAGTTCTCTAAGATTGTAGGAGACTTTTCCGATGTAAAATTCAGTGGCGTAGCAATGGGGCAGCCATAGCAAAACCTTTCTTCCTTACACATACAGAGTTCCATTTTTTTAATGAAAACCTGCCTTCCGTAGGAGGGGGGGGGGGCTGAAGGGCCGGCCCGGGTGCCAATTACACAAACTACGCCTCTGATAAAATTGTAATATTGTCGCGAGGAAGTAGCAACAACTAGATGAAAGGAGAACGCAATTCGAAATAACGTAATTTATTGACAGATTGCTAACAGCTATACTTGGCTGTGAACTCCCTCACAACTGGTGGGAGCTCAGCTTTTATACAATTATCGAATATTCGAGAAAGAAATAATTTGCATATTAAAGAAACATGTAGAATAATCTAGAATTAATACGAACAATAATTTAAAACAGCTATTTACAGAAGCATGAGAAAATGGTTCCGGCCAATTTCGAACCCGGGACCTCTCGCTTCGAAGCCCAGTTCTGTACCTCTGAGCCCAGTGCTGTACCTCTGAGCTCGTGAGAATGCGGCATTTCTCCCCTCTTGAAGAACAGCATCCCGCTGTTCATAAGATTTGCAGTTGTGTTCTTGATCGCGTCATGGGTCCAGTATAGGTTTGACCAGGTGGCGGATTTTTAGCGCTGGAAATTCCTCCTTCTGGATTTCCACCGCTAGGAAGGGTGGTATTGTCCAACAACTGGATTTGCTCATCAAGGTCATAGTAAGGCTTCATACGGACTACATGCACAACGTCTTTTGTCTTTCGGAGTCTAGATGTGGGATCAAAGTCTTGTACTTCATATGTAACATCTGACAGGCGTCGTAGGACTTAAGAGGGACCAAAGTATCTTTTAAGCAACTTCTCCGAAAGGCCTATTTTCCGCAGAGGTATGAAAATCCATACGAGGTCTCTCGGCTGATAATACACGATCCGATGTTTAGAGTCATACCGCTTTCGCTCTCTCTCTTGGATTTCCCTAGTGCGTAATCTTGCCAGCTGCCTAGCTTCTTCGGCTCTCGATGCCAATTCGATAGTGTAGTCGTCTTGGGTTTCTTGAGGAAAAAACGGAAACCTCGTATCGAGCGTCGTCTCGGCTTCACGTCCGTGAATCAAGTAAAACGGAGTAAACCCGTTTGTGTCTTGTTTGGATGTGTTATATGCGAAAGTAACGAAGGGCAAAATTTCGTCCCAATCCTTTTGCTCTACATTTACGTACATAGACAGTATGTCTGCTAACGTCTTGTTAAAGTGTTCTGAGAGCCCATTTGTTTGAGGATGGTAAGCTGCCGTCTTTCTATCGGCAACATTGCAGAGGTGATTAAGCTCCGAAATCAGTTTCGATTAGAATACCTGCCCTCTGTCTGTGATAAGAATCCTTGGTGATCCATGCTTGACGTCTTCCAGGAAAAACTTGGCTTCTTCTGGTGCTCCAGCGGTAGGGAGTGCTTTCGTAATTGCAAAACGCGTCAAGTAGTCGGTGCAGACAATTATCAATTTATTTCCTCTTATCGATTTCGGGAATCTTCCCAGCAAATCTATTCCAACCCGATGGAATGATGCTAACGGTGGAGGGTTAGGTACTAACTGCCCTGCGGGTTGTAGAGGAATGCCTTTTCTCCTTTGGTTGTCGCGGCAGTGCATTACATATCGACGAACAGTGCGATGGAGTCCGGGCCAATAAAAACGTTTTCTCAGTCTGTCGTAAGTTCTGGCAACACCCAAGTGTCCGGCGGTTGGTGCATCATGAAAATGTCGATTAAGTCTTGGCGTAGATGTTTTGGTATAAACGGCAATCATAATCTTCCTTCCGGATCGAAGTTCTTTTTACACAGGATCCCGTCAACCAATTCCTAGTGCGTATTAATTGGTTCGGCTCTTCCTTTGGACGAAATTATTTTTCCGAGGTCTGGATCCTTTCGTTGCTCAGCTGCGATATCAGTCAGCGAATGCAGAACGTTCACCTCGTCCGAACGTTTAATATTTTCCTCCACTGGGTTTCGAGATAGGCTGTCGGCGTCTTGATGCTTCTTACCACTCTTGTAAACGATGGAGATGTCGTATTCCTGGAGACGTAAAGCCCACCTACTTAGCCTCCCTGAAGGGTCTCTAAGGCTAACTAACCAGCATAAAGAATGGTGATCCGTGACAACCGTGAATGGCTTCCCAAAAAGGTACGGCCGGAATCTGTGTACGGCCCACACAACGGCAAGACGTATGTTAGGACCTTCTTTAATCTGAGAAAAGCATTAGCTTGTTCAGGACCCCAACAAAACTTTGAGCCCCCCCCCCCTTCAGCAGTTCTTGAAGTGCTTGAGCCTTATAACAAAAAGTTTTGATGAAGCGTCGGTAGTATGAGCAGAGCCCTAGAAAACTTCTAACGTCGTGTAATTCTTCGGCGTTGGAAAAAAGCTTACGGCCTTCAACTTATCTGGATCAGGGCGAACACCATCTCCTGATACAAGGTTGCCTAAAATTTTTATTTCTCGGGCGGCAAAGACACATTTTTTTCGTATTTAGAGTAAGTACAGCTTTATGGATGCAGCTCAGGACTGTATGTAATCGCTTAAGATGTTCTTCAAAAGTTTCCGAGAAAACTATGATGTCATCTAAGTAACAGATACACACGGTCCACTTCAAATGTCGCAGCAAATTGTCCATCATTCTTTCAAACGTGTCCGGGGCATTGCATAAGCCAAAAGTAACTACTTTGAATTCGTACAGTCCTTCAGGGGTAACAAATGCCGTCTTTTCTCGATCGGCTTCATCTACTTCGATTTGCCAGTATCCGGTTCGGAGATACATGGAAGAGAAATACTTAGCACTCTTGTAACAATCCAGCATGTCAACTATGCGCGGTAGAGGGTATACATCCTTTTTTGTGATCGGATTCAAGCGGCGGTAATCTACGCAGAAGCGCCAGCTTCAATCTTTTTTTTCACCAGAACAATAGGAGATGACCAAGGGGATCTCAGAAGGTTGAATTATGCAAGGATCTAGCATTTTATTTACTTCTTCCTGCATTATGCGACGCTCAGCCGGTGACACTCGACATGTTCTCTGGCTGATTGGGGCATGGTCGTCAGTATTTATCTGATACTTAATAGTTAAGTTCTGTGTTTTCGGCTTCCCAGATGGTTCAAAGACTTCTGAAATTTTTTGAAGTAACCAAAGAATTTTCCCTCTTTGTTCCAGGGTGAGATTAGGAGCTAACATGCTTGAGTAATCTTCGAGGCTACCACCTTGTTCTGTCTGGATTATCGTATTAAGTTCGGTGGTTATTACTGAATTCAATTGGTTTGCGTCCACAGTTTCTGCAGTACCCACAAACATACCCCTGGAAATAATTTGGGCGGTGGCTTGTCCATTTGTAACCCATAGTTCTCCGATTCTATCCTTTAATGACATGATGGTAGCAGGTACCACAACTTCCTTCCCCAAGGGAAGCAGTTCATTTACGTCCACCATTACGTCTCCGTTGTGATCCCTGTTGTGACTGACGACAGATATTTTGGCAGCCTATCGTGCAGGTATTAAGGTATCGTCCATTGCACAAAGTTTCAAAAATGGAGGATCGGGGCTTTCACATGGAACGTCTTCGAGCGTCAGCTCAAAATTACCACAGTCTATGATGGCTTGTGATGCTTCCAGGAAATCCCAACCCAGAATTATGTCGTGGCTACAATTTGGCAACACTGTAAACTCAAACGGTTGGATTCGTACGTTGATCTCAAGACGAAGCACGCATTTTCCAAGTGGCTGCACATAATTTCCGTTGGCCACTTTCAAAATCAATTTTTCCTTGGTTGGAAACGTGGTTTTCCTAATATGGTGTCTGTAATTTTCCGAAATTACAGAAGCTGATGCCCCAGAGTCAACAAGAGCATGTACTACCTGATTGTCGACCATAACCTCAAGATGATTTCCGGACATCTTCGCAGCGGTCGGAGGATTTTCATCCGCATCTGCGGCTTCACCCCCCAATTGAGGTCGCGGTCTTCAGTTTTCCTCAATACGTCGGCTGGGGGAAATGCTGGAACGTCGATAAGGTGACGGCGATCAGTACCGAAGTGTCGGTGCTCTCCCTCGAGTGGGGCTTGGCGAGCTGGTTCTAGTAGTTCGTCGGCTGTAGTCGGCGGGATCCATCAGTTCAATTTCGGATTTAACGGCATTCCTTCGGTACTGTCTTCTAGCTTCAAAGATAGCACGTCGGTCTCTTCAGTAGCGAACGACGTGTCCTGGGCGGCCACAGTGGAAGCAGACGGGTTGATTGTCCGCGGTCCTCCATACGTCGTCCTTCTTGGTTCGGGTTCGGACACGGGTCCTTGTCGGTTTACTGCTATTGGGAAACGTTGTGCTCGTCTGGTTTTCGAGCTCACTTCAGTCCACGGCTGTTTCACTTGTGTAATAGCGATAGAGCGTCTTGTACCTCTTCTAGGACAATAGCTTCGATGGATTGAAATCGTGGCTCATTGACTGGCGACAGGGCTCGTTGGACCTCTTCTCGAACTATCTGTCGAATGAGGGTTGCTAGGTCGGTTTCTTCACCTATAGAGGACATTGGGATAACATAGGAAGCCGATCGAATTTCTTTCGGTCTCGTCTTTCTTTCATTTCTTCGATGTACTGACACCATTTTATCAAGTCCTGGGTCTTTTTCAGTTCTTTAGTTAAAAGAGATTGGGAAAAAAGAAAAAAAAGGAGAAAGGGTAAAAATGCGCTGTGAAAATTTCTGAAATAAAGCATTTAAAAATAGTTGAGAAATTAAAAGTAAATGCGTTTCTATTACCGACTGAAATTTAGCATCGCATTTTATTGAATGAAACATTAAGCGTAATTATTTAAAAAAGTATTACTTTACAAAGTACAATGTTGTTATTATATTTGTAACATATTTGAAAATGAGAAATATTTAGAAACCCGATTTTAAATTTTCGAAAAGCTATTTTTTATTTTAATAAAACCTTATTAACTTTTCATATGCGATACATAATTTAGAGACAGTTGAAAATGAGTGTGAGGCGTGTCGTTTAAATAAGAAAAAAAAAATCTTTAAAAAATTTGAATACAAAAAACTGCCTTAAAGGAATTTGAATTTTTTTTTCTTTTTTTTTTTTAAATTCGAAGGGATTTTCACTTCTATGCTCAAAATAATTTTTTTTAAATGGTTTTGGTGACTTTTTTCGGATGCAACATGTATTCCGGCCAGTTCCCTTTAAAGCATATAAATAAATTCCCATTTTAAAGAGAAATTTAAAATGCTTTGTTTTGTACTTATTGGTGATAATTTTTATTTTATTATAATTATTTGTTTTTAACTTTCACTCAGCAATAATATGTTTTTTAATATTTTAGAGGAACAGCAGTTTTTTATTCTTCATTTAAAATTTAGAATGATTTTATTTTAATAACTAATTTTCTAAACTTATTATTTGTGTTTAAATAAACACGTTGATTATACTAAACAAAAACCGCTTTAAAAAAAAAAATAGCAGAAATACAACCTGTAGGAATCCAAATCACACGTAACCGCATTTTAAAAAACTGAAAATTCATTCCATGACGCCGGAAACCAAGTTATGATAGTGTATACAGTATATAAATTGCTTACATTTGACAGTTTTAGTGTGATCATAGTACTGTATATATATATCACTATTACGCAGGAGTCAAGTTGAATTGTCAAGTTTAAATACAGCTTGATTTCAGCTTGAAAATTGATACTCACGTGATTTTTCCTTTTTAAAGGAGCGTTGATGGCGCCATCTGTGAAAGAGAATGGACATTAATTGTCTAGCGTCCTAATATTTGCTGAAGTTCGTAAAAGATGTGTTTTATTTTATATTACCAGTGCCATATTACCGGCAGGGCAAACGGGACAACTGCCCAGGGCCTACAGATTTTAGGGCCTAAAAATCTTACATCTTACACTTTTGTAATTTTAAAATAAAATTACAAAGGATTTTAAAAAATTATTCTGAATTTTTTTTTATTGTAAAGTATGAACAATAAAAATAATTCAAATATACATTTGTATAAATTAATTTTAACTTATTTTTAATTCTTCGAAATGCTCTATATCAATATAACATACCAATATGTAGGAAAATAACCACATTTGTAAAGAGAATTTTTAGCGTTAAAAAATAGCAAAATTTTTCAATTATTTGTTATTTTAAGAAATATTTACAAAAATGACTAAAGTGTTTGTATTCCATACATGTTAGCAACTGTGATATAGCATTTCGAAGTAACGTTTAACTATCTGTTTCTTTCATTTCAGATTACTTAACACAAAATTTGTGTTAAGTAAACCCATTCTATATTTCCAAATATGGAAATTCTTCAAAATAAAATACAATTATACTACGAAATTGATTTCAAAATCAGTCGCTTGTCTCGATTTTGGCCAGCAGTATTGCTTCATAAGTGTTGCGGTACTGAAAGTTTTAAAACGTGTTTTTTTATTTTAATTTTGATTTTAATTTAATTTATTTTGATGCATTATTTTAATTCTGATGCATCCCATGGAAAAATAAAAGAAACAAATAACACATCACCCACTTATCAATTTGGCGAGAAAACAGCGTGGTAAGTCACTTCAAACTTTAGTCATAGCTGCAGAAGGCTACGGTGGCGGAATGGATAGCGTGCTCGACTACGAAGCCAAAGGGCCCGGGTTCTATCCCAGCGACGAACACTCGATGGAAACAGATTAAATTAAATTGAAATTTCAGCGTAGAGGGGGAAAATGCGCGGAAAAATAAATTATGTGGGGCGCGTTAGCCAGCGGGCGCCCCGTGTATTAAAAAAATTTTTTTTGGAAAATTTTTCAAGCTTGAAATGTCAAGCTTGATTCAAGCTTGAAATGTCAAGCTTAATGCAAGCTGGGCAATTGTGAACTAGAACACTTGATTCAAGCTTGCATCAAGCTTACACGATTGGAATTTCAAGCTTATTGACTTGATAAATCAAGCTTGCTGCAAGTTTGATGCAAGTTTGCTGTGCTCTCTGGGTAGGTTCGTTAGTGATTTTTAAAAAATATGTTAGGACAAGTTTTTGGAGATGCTTTCTGTCCTGCCTGAGACCTAGAAGACGTTATGATTAGTGAATAAATGAAAATTTAAATTTTTCAGAATGTAATGTGCAATCTATTTTTAGATTTTTTGCATGTTTTTAATAGAATATTTAAATTTAAAAGGTACTTTTCAGTTTTGGTGACGCCATGGAAAAATTACCAAAATGTGCTATAACGTGCCGGAGATGTGCATAATAAGATAATATGTGATATGCATAAAGGCTGCCATTGTTTGCAACCTTTTACGCCAAGGAAAAAAAAATTTGGTCTCCAAAATTTTTCGTGGCACACCTGAAACAGAAAAGTACATTTAAAAAATATTTACATCCATTCCATAAATTTTTGTTTAATAATTGTTAATATTATTTTTTGTATTACAGTGAAACCCCGATCTATCGTTCCCGCATTCATCGTTTTCCCGTATTGATCGTTTTATTTCTTGGGTCCCTGCACAAATAGTATTTGAATAACGTTAAAGAAACCAGCATGTATCGTTCGCCAAAAAGTGCCTTTCCCGCGTTCATCGTTGTAAAATTTTCTCCCGACCAAAATGAAATTGAGTTAGTGGATCCACATGGCATACAAATTGCGTTTGCTTCTTACGTTAGTATATGATTTCTTGGGGTTTGATGATGATCAGATGAACATTGAATGGTTGCGTATTGAAGAGGTTGTGTATAGTGTGAAATTTAATTATCATATTTCCGTTTATCAAGAAGTTGAGGCATGCGGTATCCTAAACAGGGAAGAAACGTGTGATGATGCAAAAAAATGAAAATAAAGGCAAAGCAGAGGATAATAGTCATGCCGATGACGCTGAGCCTACACTAGTACGAAGTTTGTCTGAGGCAATAACGGTATTTGAAACTGCATGAACTTTTTTATACAATCATAAAATCACGTAAAATATCCATAAAAATATTGTAAATCGTGAAAATTTACTGTTTAATTTAGAAAATGGTGAAAAACCCAACACAAAATTACCGATTTTTAAAAATAAGTATCACTTAATTTTTATCTTCAATTTATTCGTTTTGTAACAAATTATGTTTTATTATACAGTCATTGCATGCATGCATAAAGATTGTTTTCTTGGGATTTTGACTTGAACCCGCATTTGTCGTTTTCCCGCATTCATCGTTTTTTCTTACGCGCCCCATGAAAAACGATGAATCGAGGTTCTACTGTATTAATTTAAATATCATTTTACAAATGCATTAATTCTGGGATATTGGTCAGTAGAAATTAAGACGAATGTGTTTCCATGGAAAAATAGGAAACTCATAATGATGTATGTGTGAATGTAGGGTGCGTGGAAAAACCCTTTTTTCCGAAATTCGCTTACAATTAGTGCTATTTTTTGGCCAAATTGGCTCGTAAAAAAGTGTGCTAAATTCCATCTCGATTAGTTAGTCTTCAGTTGCCGCATTGGACCTAAATTTTGGGAAAAAAAAAAAACTGAAAATTTTCTAAAAAATGTATTTTTTTTTTTTGAAAATTTCTTGTCCCTAGCACTGAAGTTGACTTTAATTGACTCAATTATAAGTGTGTAAATTTTCAGCTCTATCGATTAATATGTTCAGTTGTCTCAATTAGCCTAAAGTTTGAAAAACGTAATAAAACGAGTAAATTTCTGACACTTTTTAGAGACATTTCAGTCCATTAATATTAATATTTTGTGCGTACATCAAGTGTTGATAACGTAAGTGACGTAAGAAATGTGTTTCAATATCCATTAATAATCGCATTAATAATCCATAATCGCAAGCTTACGATCAGACTCCTTGTGACTACTTTCTGAAGGGCACATTTAAAAGACTGTCTACCTAAAACATCGAAAAGAATGACTATAGTTATAAATAATGATTGTCCAATTTTGTCTTGCAGCTCCGTCTGTTACCCGTGAATTACTTGATGAGGGAGCTCTAGTCCCATTTGTCGCAAGCAGTATATGAATCCATTCCCACTCAAACACTACTGGATAAGATTTTTCTAATTATCTTGAAAAATAAGCCTTAAATAAAGTATAAATCCTAGCTAAAATGTGAAAACTGAAATAAAAGAAGTTATTTTCTGAAAAATAACAAAAACAATCGTCTACATTCACTTATCAAGCGTTTGTATTCACTGTTGACTGTTTATAATGAAGACTAACAAAAAAGCTACGATTCAGTTTTATAATTAGCATACACATAAGGGTGTGTTTATAAGAAACACACTTCTCAGTGTGTGTGTGTAAATATATACAACACACACACTAAACAAATAAATCGACGCACCAAGAAGGAGGTGTCCAATTGAGACGAAAATTGGTGGATAGGAAGACAATGTACAGAATAGTAAATGATTAAAATTTCAGAACAATTGAATAATTTATTTCAGAGTTACAGTAACAAGTTCAATAAGGTGTTGACCCGCCGCTAGCCTGGATACAAGCTGCCACACGGCGTGGCATAGACCGATAAAGCTCCCGGATGGTCTCCTGCGGTATTTCCTGCCAAATTCGCTCCAATTGTCGAACGAGGTCATCAACAGTCCGTGCCAGATGCAATCTCCTTCCCATCATATCCCAGACATGCTCGATGGGAGAGAGATCTGGCGATCTGGCAGGCCAAGGAAGAGTTTGACAAGCTTTCAGACAGTTTAGAGCAACACGAACCGTATGTGGTCTGGCATTGTCCTGCTGAAAAACCAGCCCAGGGCACTGCAAAAGGAACGGTAGCAAAACAGGTCTTGGGATGTCGTCCACGTACCGCTGTGCAGTAAGTGTACCTCTAATGACGACCAAAGGGGTCCGGCTGTCAAAGGAAATGGCACCCTAGACCATAATGCCTTGTTGAGGGCCGGTGTGGCGTGCAATAGTGAAAGCAGGATCCCCTCTGCGTCTCCAAACACGTCTTCGATGATCGTCAGGACACAGTTGGAAGCGGGATTCGTCGCTAAAGACTATACGTCCCCAGTCGGCATCATTCCAACCTGACCGAGCCCTGCACCACTGTAATCTGGCTCGGCAGTGTGCAGGCGTGAGTGGCAGGTGGCGTAACGGTCGGCGCGAGAGTAGATTTCGCTCTCTCAACCGTCTGTGAATGGTCATGATGGACAGTGGTGTTTGGGTTGAACGTCTGATGGTTGATAGAGATGAAGAAGGCGCTGCGACAGCTGATCGGACCATCACTCTGTCCTCACGATCTGTTGTAGCCCTAGGTCGACCGCTACCAACCTGACGCTGCAGCCTGCCATTTTCCACCCATCCTTGCCAGCATCTTCGAATCGTCGCATCGCTTCGACTCAAATGACGAGCGATTCTCCGATTAGTCCAACCGGCCTCTTTCAATCCAATGATACGACCTCTGTCAAACTCTGACAGTTGCTCGTAATGTGCACGAATCCTGCAGCGAGGCATTTTTTAAGTTGTTGAAAGGTCATCTGAATCGCAATCAAACCGAAAGTTTTAACAACCGTTTAAGAACTGCTCCTTATATACGTGTGCTGGATGCGCAGTTCCGATGCGCTAGAGATCAAACTATTCATTCATTGGACACCAAATTTGAATCATTTGCATATCTGTTCAAAACATTCATGCATACGAAATTTCAAAGCAATCGGATGATTGTTTCTTGGTGCGTCGATTTTTTTTTTTTTGTTATAGAGTGTATATGTATATATTTGTAAGCCCCCCTGTAAAAGCGGCCCCTAGTAAAGTACGCCCCTGGACTCATAGCCAAAGTAAAGAAGGCGACACATAGGAAAGGATGTTGAACCAGGTTTCATTATCAGCGAGAAATGTTCTGTTCTTTGTGGCAAACACTTGGGTGTAATTTTTGCCGTCATCTAATTTTTCTATGTATGGCGTGGTTCTGTTCTTCCTCCTATCGAAACATAATCCAAAGAAAATTTTTAAAAGTATTTTCCCGTTTTCTTTCTCTAATTCATTGCGAGTCATCTGAGACCTCCTCTAGCTTTATGTGGGTCGAGAATCAGTTAAGAAGGTTTCTCTCCATCTGCATTACTTCCGCTTTCTAGGTTGTGAAATAAAGTTGATAGCAGAGTTGCTGCTTCTCAGTCCGTAATAACTTTGTATCGCAGACTTGTGAAAGCAGAGATTTTTATTCTAACTTGGTCGTTTGTAAACTCATTTCTCACAGTGGTGAGAGATACACATTCAGCATTTTCTTCAGTCTTTCGTACTTCTCTTTCGTTATTTTCTCTTTCCAAATCAAATACTAAAATTGGAGACATACACTGGATATTGGAACTTTCACCCGTTTCTCCAACAATCTCGAAATTTCTGTTATCTTCAAAGTATCTAGTAACCTTTCAACTTTTCTCTCATTCTCCATAAACTTGTCTTCAATTGCATCTATCGTCACTATCTAGCTTCCCTCTGACCTGCCTGTCAGGATATGACACTTAGCAGGTTAAAGAAACGCAGTGGGTGTGTGGAAGACAGTCATGACCAGCACATAGTTTAAAAAGTAATTTATTAGCACAATTTGGTATAAATAAAACATATGAAAAAAACCACGGCACTTGGCCGGTATAACAGACTGCTTGTCTCATCACACTTTCAGTTTATATGCAATTGAAGTCCGTTGACGTAGTTGACGGTGGAAGTACGGTTTTGACACAGATAACCGTAATTTGCATAGTGTCCGGTTATAGAAATAAGTTGATGACGCAATGTTACGAACAGTAACGATAGTTACCGAGTTTTAGAATGCAGTGAAAATAGTCACCGAGTTTATGAACGCACGCGAGATTTCAGATTGGGAACTTATCGCGGCAAGCGATAGCTATTTTTCCTATCAATGGCCCGCCTCTCGCGTACGGGCAAACTTTACATGAAGTTTTTTTTTTTTTCAACCGTTTAATATAAAAATACATTGCGTCAACATTAAACTAACGTTAAAGAAACTTTAAACATTATAACAAAAATATGCACACCGGCATGTTGAATCGGTTCGATTCAAGGTTGAATAAATATTTTAAGTCCATTTTTTGTTTGTGGTTTAGTAAATAAATCAACATAGTTTAATTTAGATTGAATATACTTCATTTGAAACATGTCTTCGATCACTAAGCTTTTAAGAAAATGAAATTTTATATCTATATGTTTTGTGCGCGAATTCTCTATAGAAGACTTTGAAAAATTAATGGCTGTTTGATTGTCACAATAAAGATAGCCCGAGATTTCGGTATCAATTATATTAGAGGTTGACAATTCATTAAAAACGTTGACTGTTATATTAGAGGTTGACAATTTAAAATACGTTTAGTCCATAACAGCTCCTTCGCAGCTTCAGTTAAAGAAATATATAATTGGCTTCCATAGTAGATAGACTAACACATTTTTGCTTAAACGTTCTCCATATTATAGGTGAATTATCAATGAAAGTTATAAGCCCACCTACTGAAATACGATCATCACGGTTTCTGGCAAAATCCGCATCGCTGTAACAATTTATATTCAAATTTGTTGTTTGAGATAAATTTAACTTATAAAATTTAGTTCGATTCAAATAACCTAATAGTTTTAAAAGTATTCCAGTTATTCAAACCTGGATTAGTCTGGAATTAAGACAGAATATTTATCGAATATGAAATATCTGGTCTAGTTTTATTTGCTATAAAAGCTAAACAACCCAATATGTTGCGATATGGTAATTTAGACATTATTTCAGTTTATTCATTTGTATTAGGGCATTGAGTTTTTGATAGTATTGTACCTACGGTGATCGGTAATGAAGTTGTAGGGTAATTGTACTTTTCGAACATTTTGCGCAATTTATTGATGTAATCAATTTGGTGTATTAATAACTTCCCTTCCTTTTCTTCGAATTCTACACCAAACAATTTCCTCGTTTTACCTAGGTTTTTAATGTCGAATTTACTAGAAAGGCAATTTATTACTTCATTAACGTAAGCATCAGTTCTACCAAATATTATAATGTCACCTACATAAAGTAATAAGACTGCATTTTTACCGTATGTATAAACTCAATTTGCCCACTTTAATTTGCAAAATTTTAACTTTTCTAATGTATTATCAATTTCTGTAAACCACGCACGGCCCGACTGGTGGAGGCCGTAAATTGCTTTGTTTAGTTTAGACATGGTCCGGTTTATCCGGATTTACAAAACCTTGTGGTTGATTCATTAAAATGTCTTCAGTTAATGTAGCATATAAATATGCACATTTAATATCCAACTGACAGTGTCCATTTTTGTTTCGATACCAAAATAGCAAAACACATTCTAATGATTGCAAAGTTTACCACTGGACTAAACACTTCGTCATAATTTACTCCCTTAGTTTGACTGAAACCTTTTGCTACTAAACGAGCTTTAAACCTTAAAATTTCATTGTTCTCGTTTTTCTTTAACGTGTACACCCAACATTACCAATTATTTTGGCGTTGGGGGTTTTGGTATTAGAGTCCACACATTACGATTGTTCATCATGTTTATTTCGTCTTGCATAGCTGAAAGCCATTTATTAGCTTGGGGAGTTCTTGACGCCTCAACATAAGAATTGGGTATTTTTGTTTCATAGTCATGCGCTAATTTGGTTCAGTTCGCCAGTTAACAGTTCCAGAGTAGTTATTTTTACCGCTAAAATTAAAAATACTTTTATCGTACGTTATATTATGGGCTTTACAAAAATTTTCGGCATCGTTGTGGGAGCGTAATCGAACATTGGAATGACCTTCAATTCCGTAATAAATGTCTATTCGTGAACCATCCTATCTAGGAATTTCTTTCCTCAACCAAATTATGGGGGGTTTAATTTCGAGATTGGGTCCTGGTTTATCCTCGCTTTCGGATATTTGTGATGGTTCAGCATATTCTGCATCCACCTCCTTATGTTCTTCATCCGATTCGGAATCAAGAGTCTGAAGGGTAATACGATAACGCTTTAGTTTTAATTTTAGAGTCCAATACTGTTTTAGTATTAATGGGTTCTGGTTGAAATGTTACATTAATAGTTTCTATTATTTTTCGATCAGACGGAATCCAAATTCGATATCCCCGGGTTCCTAAAGCATACCATACCATTATACCTTTCTTGGCTCTCATGTCAAACTTTCTTCTGAGTTGCCTGGGTACTCCCAAATATACAGGGGTTCCAAATGCTCTCAGATGTTTGACCGACGGCTTATTGCCACTAAAGAGTTCTATGGGGGTCTGGTTTTTATTTCCGTGACAAGTTCTATTCCACACATGTGTGGCAGAGCAAAGCTTCAGCCCAAACACCATTACTAAGATTACTGGCTTTTAACATTGCTTTAATAGAGTCTAAAGCTGTGTAATTATAACGTTCCGCCAATGGATTTTGCTCCGGTGTGTAGGCGTTTGTGCGCTCCGATTTAATGCCTTGTTCGTCCAAGAATTTTTCAAATTCTGCATTACAAAACTCTAGTCCGTTATCCGATCTTGCATTTATTATTTTAGCATTTAGAAATCTCTCAACACGTTTTTGGTAGCTAGTAAAACATTTAAAAACGTCTCTTCTTTTAGAGGATACGTAGTAACTTTACGCGAATAATCATCAATTATTGATAAAAAGTAGCGATAACCGCCAATTGCTATGTCGGGGAGGGGTCCACAAACGTCCATGTGAATTAATTCGAGAGGTTTACGTGACCCAATTTTCCCCATAGCTTTAAATGACACACGGCGTGTTTTAGCTAGTTTACATGGCTCGCAACTAAACTCCTTGTGTTTCAAGGGTGATATGCCTCGAACACTACCATTGTTACTAGTTTTAACAACATCTTTACTGTTAATGTGGCAGAATCTATTATGCCAAAGTTCTAGGTTTTCAGATTTTACTTTAGAAAAATTGCAATCTGCATTTTTATTAGAAGTTGTTTCTTTGGTATGTGTAACATATTCGGGATTAATGTAATACAAGCCATTGACATTTTTAGCTGTAAATTGCTTTTTACCATTCTTAGAGGAAACGGTTATGTATTTTTGCCAACAAATGATGCACCTGCTTTATCTATTAACATAAAGCGATAAAGCTAATAAGTTACG
The DNA here is from genome assembly GCA_038373885.1 of Cheiracanthium punctorium. Lineage (NCBI taxonomy): Eukaryota > Metazoa > Arthropoda > Arachnida > Araneae > Cheiracanthiidae > Cheiracanthium > Cheiracanthium punctorium. The sequence continues at coordinate 29,070 of JAWZYV010014986.1, read as the reverse complement.
CCGTAATTTAGGAGAATAGAATACATTAACTAAATTTATAATTTCGGATTTGTTTCCATTACGGAAGACCAATTTTACTTTCCCTATTCCCTCTACATTACAAGTAACATCATTAATAGCAACTTTAACACTAGTATTTTTAACTGGCTTAAAATCGGTTAATAAAGTTTTGTTACAAAAATGTGACGTTGCAGCCGAATCTAATATCCAAGAGGTATTAGAGTTTATCTCACCCGTGCACGCTTCCACAATATAGCTGGTCTCTCCCTGGGGTGTCCTCGAGCTGGACGTGGACCTTTGATTCTGGCGGGTGGCTTCGGTGCGACTTCGCCGACCACACTTTCTGCATTTATTTCGTCGAATCTTATGCTTTGAAGTGTTGAGCTTCAATGTTGGGGTTAGTCCGGATTGTGTCGAAAGGGCATCCTGATCTTTAAGGGATTGCTGTAATCTAGCTTCTTCAGCAATTAATTCTTTTAAGATCTTGTCAAAGTCGAATTCTTTGTCGTTCCATCTATAAATCGCTTGTACAATGCCGTACTGGCTCGGCAAAAAGCGGATCAGTTGGAAGGCTTGATACCATGCAGCTATAGGTTTTCCAGCATCTGTAAGTTGTACGGCAATCTTTTTAAGACGCGCAGCATACAGTCCAATAGATTCATCCGGTTCAATACGACAGAGAAGTATTGATCAGTCAGTCCAATTATTCGGGCTCTAGAATCGGGACGAAAGTGATTTAAGAGTTTATTCCAAGCATCTTTCGGGTCAACTATATCAGCAATAAGAGCTCTATACTCTTTCTCAATGTTGAGGTATATGGTGCTGTACGCCCGATCAGTTCTACAGTCAAAGTCTTTCTTTTCTTTTGCAGATGCGGTGTCGCCAGGCTTTGTTTCAGTCCCCGCTACTATACGCCAGCAGTTGCGGTCCATCAGAAGCACCTGTACATCTTCGACCCACGTTGAATAGTTGTCAGCCGACAACTTTTCTATTGAATTATCCATTTGAAGATAAGGAAAAAGACCCGCCGTCTTAAAACTGGTTAGGTTTCCAATTTTAATTAAACGCTGGTCAATCCACACTTAGGGCACCTGGGCCCATAACCCAAATGTCAGGATATGACACTTAGCAGGTTAAAGAAACGCAGTGGGTGTGTGGAAGACAGTCATGACCAGCACATAGTTTAAAAAGTAATTTATTAGCACAATTTGGTATAAATAAAACATATGAAAAAAACAACCACGGCACTTGGCCGGTATACCAGACTGCTTGTCGTCTCATCACACTTGCAGTTTATATGCAATTGAAGTCCGTTGACGTAGTTGACGGTGGAAGTACGGTTTTGACACAGATAACCGTAATTTGCATAGTGTCCGGTTATAGAAATAAGTTGATGACGCAATGTTATGAACAGTAACGATAGTTACCGAGTTTTAGAATGCAGTGAAAATAGTCACTGAGTTTATGAACGCACGCGAGATTTCAGATTGGGAACTTATCGCGGCAAGCGATAGCTATTTTTCCTATCACTGCCCATGACTCCCGTTCTGTATAAGGTATGGACTTCTCTGAGCCACACCTGCTCCGGGCAAGGGTGGATTAAAGGGTGGGGCGGAGGGGGCAACCGCCCCCCGAGAATAAAGAAACTATTGTAAAAGATCCTATTTTACTTCAATAAAATGGATGTCAATCTTCTAACTAACCGCCACCCCCCCCGACAAACTTGCATTAATCCGCCACTGATTCAGGGAAAAGCAGTACATTTGCAAGTTGCGATATTCAATAGTTAGGCACGACAGAGTTTTTCCCACTTTCTTCATGAACAATTCCTTATGTCCATCTCTAACGTACGATTTATTTAGCTGCTGAACTTGCTCATGAAATATGCGCTCTCTATTAGCGTAAATAAGGGTTAGGACCCCTTAGAAAGACCCCCACGGAGGGTACTCCACCCATAGGCCTAGAGCCTATGCGTAGCTAATCGGCCTTAATCCCACAACACAACACACTTGCTCATGACCTTTACTAACTGTCTCTTAAATTCTTTAACCCATTTGTGCCCATAGATTTTTGCGACTTTCTTCGATTTTTACTAATACCAGCAATACTAGGTAAATTTCTGATGTCAACTTCTTGAACAAGGGATAATTTCTTTTAAAATCTTTATGCATAAAAATTGAAATGTCAACATCCTACTGGGTCATGCTAAAATATTTTGTGGAGTTGAAGCTCAATACTCGTGAATAAAGGCTAGGAAAAATAGAAAACGTTTTCAACTGATAGCGAAAGTGCCATCCCAAAAAAGGGATGCTAGGCATAAATGGGTTAAATTGACACAGTGGGGATACTGGTCTTGATCCAAATTTCCTGTATTTTGATCTTCACAACTAAGGTTACTTCTCCTTCCGGTGTATCCTGCCCTTTATTCTCTTTTTAAGTACAAAATTGTAATTTAGAAGTACGTATCCTCGGGTTGGTAATCTGGAACAAGCTAATTCTTTTGATATTCCCAGCTCTTCTGAGAACGCCGATTTCGTTCCATGTCTTGTAGCAGAGTTTCACTTTATTCAGAATCGTAGCAGTGCAAGGCAACCACCCCTTACTTTTTTATGAGACTAAACAGAAAACACCATCTAATGAAATGTCAAACTAATTGCCTGTTTCAACGAAATATCTCGTGCCTGGTTTAGCCGAACGCATGTGCACCGCCATCACTCGGCAGGCAAATCGGCCCTAGTTGCCCTAGAGCACAGTTTACGTACTGCGCCCAGGGGCGTAGCCATAGGGTGGTCATAACCCCCCCCATGAGGAATTGTTTGCTATACAAAATGTATATTCTTCACTCCCTTATCACACGAATGCATATATGTGAGTTGCTGTAGTCGTAAGCCCCCCCCCCCATGAAAAATTTCTAGATACGAAACTGACTGCGCCCAAGACAAAACGACAGCATAACGTGTGCATTGTATCAAAGTATTCGTAAAGCCTTTTTTTGTGACTTACTGCGCTTCTCTGCACATATTTTAACATATAAAAGTACCAGATTATTTTAACAAATGAAGTTTGCTTTCTACATAATTTTTTCAAAAAACACATAATTTTCAGATATTATAGATCTCAAGCTCGACGTGCAAACCCTAGAAATTGTCGTAGCCCCTCCAGATTTTGTATACGTCTTATTCATAACAATATACAACTCCTAAAGCCTCAGGAGCCTGATAATGCGGAAAAGAATTTTTTTGGTCGATTTTTTAAAGAAGTCATATTTTTCAAAAATTTCTAGATTTCAAGCTGGATGCACAACCCCAAAACATTGTCATAGAATTGTCAAATTTTACACACGTCTTATTCATATCAATATACAACTTTTGAGACCTCAGGCGATAAAGATTTCGAAAATATTTTTTTTCGATTCACCCTAATGAACATCTTCAATATATTACATCTATAGACAATCATTGTTTAGTCTATGCCCAAAATATCGCAATTTGTCATCGTCCTTGGCGAGTTTTCGCGAAATATCGCCAAATTTGGCGATAGTTATTGTTTTGTCCATACCTAAAATCTCGCCATTTGTCGTCCACCTTGCCGAGTTTTCCTGAAATATCACCAAATTTGGAGCCAAAAATTATTTCGTATTTTGCATAACTCTAAAACTTTTACACGTAGAAGTTTGAATTTTTGTATTTAGAACAACTAACTGTGCATCTATTTTTTGATTGCAGTCGACTGAGTAATTTACTTACAAGGTCAGTCAAATGACTTAATATACATGAAGGTGAAGGTGTATGGACACATTCAATTCATTGAAAGTCTATGGTCAATGACTACTTTCGCTATCCCCAAAATCTCACAAACTATCTCAAGTTTGTCGGCGTTTGGTGAAATATTGCCAAATTAAGTGTCGGAAATCTTTCAAATTGAAACCGGCTTGGCGATATTGGAAATGTTTGGCTAGAAATCGATAAACCTTACTATTATGTTGTGTTGGAACATGTATTCGGATATGTGTGCTTGTTCACGTGGAACCGAGAAAAGGACAAGCACAGGGGAGGGGGGGGCAAATGCCTTGGTGGAGGACTTTTCTGGGTATCTAGCGCGTATTCACGTTTCATTTGGAGAAAACCGCCCAAAACTCCAGACTGGTAGACCGACGGCCCCGTGAGAGGACAGAACCCTGTTTCGCCACTTGAGCCATCTCCCAATGTCAGTGGCTTTAACCACTGTGCTACACATTGGTACTTTACTATTAGTGCAGTATTTTGTCTCTTTCAAACAAAATAAGTTTAGATGTGAAGTGGGTTGAAAATATTTTTGACTAGCAGACTCGCACGGCGTTGCTCGTGAACCCCTTAAATTATGCGATTTACAAAATCTGACATGTAAACTGCAACTCCAGATTAGTACTCTAGGCCGCAATTATATAACAGAATGTGCAGATAATGGTTCCAGAGTTTCAGGTACGTACTTACAAACGCACCACTAAAAACAACTCACTGCTGTGACGTCACACATTTCTCCCATTTGAAAAAACGGAAGGGGAGTTTCGCATAGTATTCGAATGGCAGAACAATTTTTCACAAAATAATTTTTTAAACCACAGTTTTTAAGTAATTTTTTTAAAAAATTGGCCAGGTATTGTAAAAGGAATAGATCTAGATGAAGAAAAATAAACATATAATTTGCTTTAAAATTGCTGGAGTTATTGAATATTTCAATCAATTAATCAAATTAGCTTGTAAAATCCAGGATTTTCGATTAAAATTTCTGAAAATTTGCAAATAGTAGATCATTAGACGGTTTAAACACCATGAAAATTGATTAAAAACAATGGAGTTATTCAATGTTTAAGTCAAAAATCGACCATTTATAAAATTTTTCTTTAAAAATAGAAAAATTGTTAATTAAAAAAGTAATTAAAATTCCGATTATCCAGTGCACTTTATCGGACTCATGAGCTTATATGTTCAAATTTTCAGAGCTTTGCATGCCGCAGGTTTGTCTGGAGACCGCACACATACAGACACACAGATTTACAAACATTCATTTTTATTATTATAGACATAGATGAAAGAAATTGCAACACTTAGCAGTATTTGCGTGAAAAAATTTCCTACCTTAACATGCTTGTTTACAGAGCTTCAAGATAGACTACATTGAATGTCCTTCCATTTGGAGCTAAGACGTAAAGATTGTCGGCTTTTCCAACTCTTGAACAACCTACGTAAAGTTGACCATGGGAGAAACACGGTTTCGTAAGATCGAGACCAACAACTTTCAGCGACTGTCCTTGTGCTTTGTTGATGCTCATGGCGAAACTTAAACGGACGGGAAACTGAAGGCGTTTGAAGCTGAATGGCAGATCTGAAGGGATGATTGGGATCCTTGGTATGAACACATCTTCGCCATCTGAATGACCAGTCATGATGGTGGCTTCAATAATGTTCGGCATGAGTTTCTCGACAGAAAGTCTTGTTCCATGACAGAGTGATGGAGGATGCAGATTCCTGAGAAGCATGATTGGTGCCCCAATCTTCAATCCCAGCTTGCGCGAGAGTACTCCGGGTTGTTCCAAAGTGTTCAAAAACTCTGTTGTGTAGTTAACAGCTTCATGTATGTCGCATGTTGTGTCAATGGATTTGTAAATTTCTTGGCTACCGGACAATTCATGTAAAAGTTGCTTATTTATGACAGTGACAGCTTCATTTCTTGGGGCCAAAATTGCTCTTTGACACAGCCATGCGTGATCAGTAAAGTGGCGTGCCACATTTGGAAACACTGCCTGTTTTAGTTCATCTTGTGTTTCCACAACTGTTCCAATTGTTTGCATAGCTATGCATTCATCTTGAGGATCCGAAATAATAGCCCCATTTCCTAGGTTAAGTAGATTTTCTGCAAAATACCGGGCAGAGGGATCACCAGTGACATGAACGCGCATGTTTGTTGACAGTCCAAGTCCTTCAATGCCATTCCAAATGTACGATGACTTAATGCAGGCTTTCACTGCATCTGCCCTCGTTCCACGGGGAATAACCGGCAGCGTCTGTCGAAAGTCACCGGCCAAGACCGTAGTGATGCCTCCCATTCTGTAATTGTTACGTCTGAGATCTTTCAAAGTGACATCAACTGCCTCGAATGCGGCTTTATGGGACATAGTACATTCGTCCCAGACGATGAGCTTGCAATTCTGTAGCACCTTGGCCTTTGCTGCATTTCTAGAAATGTTACATGTAGGAGTCTCTGTGCATGCGAGATTTAGTGGTAATTTGAAGGTCGAATGAGCTGTCCTCCCTCCTGTGAGTAGTGTAGCAGCAATACCGGATGAGGCAACAGCGGGGGCAATCTCGCTTTTTTGACGAACTTTGCCAAAAGAAGATTGATAAGGAAAGTCTTTCCTGTACCGCCAGCAGCATCCAAGAAGAAAATGCCACCCTGCCGTTCAAACACTGCTTTTGTAATCTTGTCGAATGCTTCCTTTTGATCTTGGACTAATTTTGGCTCGTTCTCCTCTACGTATCTTGTTAGCATATCTGTGTCGTAAATTCTTTCCATCATTTCTTCACTTGGTATGGCAGAATCACAGTTTCTAGTCGGTTCTGGAAGTCCAAAGCTTTTCAGGTTCGATCCACCCATCACTGTAGTCCAGATCCATGTTCTGTTGTTGTATACGGACTTGGTGCAGTATGTCTTCTGACAGGTTCTCTTTGTGGTAGATCCATAACTTGTTTGCAGCATGACGGCAAAAAGGTTCCGCAATACCTTTGGAGATCGAGAGGCAGCAGCTTCTTCCAGTTCTCTATTCCAATGGTCATCTTTCTCCAGAAGTCCTCTAAGTTAGCAGGCCTCTTTGTAAGTTTTGCAGACCCTTTGACCAACTGTTCTCAAATCTATGAATGACTTCGGACCTCTTACTTCATGCAGAAGGAGTCGCAGGTGAAAGCATTATTCAGAGTTATTTGGATGGATGGAGTACACTCGTCCGAGTGCATCGGTGGACCTTATTCCTGCTTGTTCTGGTACAACCTGTCCTTGTATCCGACGGTTCCAAGTCTTGTTACTATTGTTCCAAGTGTAGTACTTTGGAAGTTGGTTGTAGAGTAGCATGCATGCAAACTCATCGTGGGTGCAAAGCTTAAAGAAAGACGTAAGTGTTGTTTCCTGAGGTGTTTCTGCCCGCTGAGCAGCATTTTCGGTCCTGAAGTAGACTCTATGTCCATTCTCAAGGTGAACACTTAGATGAACCACTGTGGGGTGACGTTCATGAATTGGAAAGCTGAGTATTCTCCATAATGCTTCGTTAGTGCTGATGTATCTGCCCATTTCATACTGGTGAATTTCATCCATGTCATTCCGTCCACTGGTGACTTCGAACACAGCCATGTCTGATCCTTTATTGACATACTTACAGATATATTTTATCGATTTTACGGAATTGCAAAATTCAACGTTGATATGCGCATTAAAAATTTTCAACAAAAGAGGCGAATAAGGAACAACCCAGGTGTTGTCTACAGAAATTTCTGATCGCTGGAAAGGAATGCGTGCGGTGAAAACACCCTCCTTGTGGGCTTCTACGGCGATAGAGTGGATATCCATCTTGTCCAGTTTGTGTATCTTTCAAAAATTTGCGTGGGAATTGCTTCGTGCAAATTCCATCTTCCATGCATGGAGAGAGTGGATTTATGGATCCGCATGGGCCGTGCACCATGTGTTTTGTTACACTCGTGAAAAGTTGTGGGTCTTCTTGTTGATTCGGTATTTCTGCTCTGATTAAGTCATCCACTCTGTGAACATGAACAGTATCTTTGAGCCATATGAGAATGTAATGTGAGCATGAGGGAGTCCTCACTTCTGCCATTCTATCGTGTACATGTGACATTGAACATCACCAAAAATATTTCCCTTTGTGATGAGACTCATCAGTGCCTTTTGCTTTTGATGAAACACTCTTGCAGACAAATCATGACGATCCTGTGGTTTTTGCCCATGGAATAGTTCATGCTGTATTTCGGTCCAATTGGGATTGCACGTAAAGGTGATGAAGAGGCCTGGTCTACCGTAGTTTCTGACGTAGGTCATGGCATCTTGAGTTCGCTCATGCATGTACCTGGGATCCCCAGTGAAGCTTGAAGGCAAGATTATCAACTGGCCAATGTTTTCAACATTTCCATCGTTCATCATTGCATCTCTTAAATGTGCATACTTTTACACTCTCAGCGTTCTCTGATTCAGTCGGATGTACCTCAGCCTTTCAGCCTCAATTTTGGCATACATGTCCACGATGAATTGATGAAACAGGTCCTTGCTTCTCAGTAAAATGTTGAAGCTAGAAGAGCGCACCATAATCCTGTATGCGTAGAAGTCCATGGCAGAAATCTTCTTAGCCTGTGGTATTCCTGTAATCGGATGTCTCTGTCGCAGTTCAAAATGATATCCATCCTCCCCCTGCCAAAATAGGAGTGGATACTGTAGGGCGTCGTAGGACCTGTGCGTTTCGGGAATTCTGTGGATGGTGCCACTTCTTTCTTCTAAAACTATGTCTCTTGCTCCATGTTCTTCACCCACTATACAGCCACTTCTGATGTTGTTGGTACATTGAAGTGCCTTTGATGTTCACCCTGTGGGGTTTTGTCTGCTAAGATGACGACTTTGAAATCAGGCCTCATCTTTTCCATGGCCGATTTGAAGCTGCGGACGTAGGAGTTATGATGATGCAGCATGTCTTGCAACTCAAGAACAATTTTTTGTCGTGTTTGTGGCACATTTCTGCAACGCTGGTCTGCTTGCTGTGCACCATCTCCCACGAAATATACTTGCAAAAATCTCGCCTCTTCGTTTGGCAATGACTGTAGACTTCCGATGCGGTGATATACTTGACCTTGCACCTATTTGTCGGCATGTATCCTGGCTCTCTAATTTCTTTGGTTGTGCCGAAAGATGTCATCTGGAAACATGAATTGTATCTTCTGATGTTTGCCAGAAAATGTTTATCTTCGGCTGACTGTCCAAGCAGAAAAGTACGTAGGGGCTCAGGAGGATCCATTAACACTGGAAGTTGTACCTTTCCTCCACTACAGCACATACCTAGGGTTTCACCTTTCCACTTCTTTGCTTCACAGTGTTGGCACGTAATCGTCACCAATCCTACTATGCACAAAGGATCAGTGGCATAATCTACTGATGAGCCGTAATTGAAAGTTGCATTTTCAAAATTTATCCATATGCGCATTCGAGCAGCACTTCTTCTTCCACTTCTGACCTGCAGTAGTCTGGATTGTCTTTAAGGGGTGGCTTCAGCTTCTCTCCTTAGTGCATTGATTTCATGTATTTGACACTCTCGATTCTCTCTCCGGGGTGTTTTCAGCTTCTCTTATTCTTTGATGTCTTTCTCTGTCCTGCATCTGTCTTGACAGCCTTTCGGGTGTATTTTCAGCTTCTCTTATTCTTTCTTGTCTTTCTCTGTCCTGTATCTGCCTTGACAGCCTTTCGGGTGTATTTTCAGCTTCTCTTTGTTGTCTTTCTCTGTCCTGCATCTGTCTTGATAGCCTTTCGGGGGTGCTTTCAAATTGCCTACTTATTTGATTTGTTTCTCTCATGTCTTGCAATCTTTCTTCTCTTTGTGGAGAGGTTTGGTCTTCTCTTCTTCTTCGATTTCTTTCTCTATTTTCTCTCTGTATCGATCTTTGACATCTTTTCTTCCTTGGTGGCATTGTTTGATATATAAACAAATTATCGTAAACAGGAAAAAAACTCAAACCACTTCAAGAAAATTGTGCAGAAGTTATCGTAAACAAAAAATACATAGTTTAAATTGAAAACGCTGTTGCCAAACAAACTTTAGCACAATATAGACAAACTTTAGCACATAAACTGCAATTCACAGATTAGTACTCTAGGTCGCATATCTTACAGAATATGCGAGTTATAGTTCCCGAGTTACTGGTACCTACTTACAAACGCACCACTAAAGACAACATATTTCTCCCAGAAATATCGTGTAATTTGCATTAAAATTGCTGGAGTTATTAAATATTTCATCCAATTAAACAAATTATCATGTAAAATCCGCAATTTTCGATTTAAATTTCTGAAAATTAGGAAATGTTAGGTCATTAAACGTATTAAATACCATAAAAAAATTTCATGAAAAGGTCCCATTTAGGAAAAACGCGCCAAATAAAGAAATATCGCCAAATTTGGCGCTAAAAATAAGTCCCCAAAATTAGGTTTTCGAAGACCTACGACCCATAGAACCCGAGATTTCCAGAACATTACATATCAATGTAACAAAAGCAAAATTTAACTATTTAACGCATAGAATACGAATTTTAAACTATTTTAAATCCCAGAACAGCGGGTTGCTCCCAAAATCCGTAACACAGGGTAAGAAAATTTCCGTTTTAGAACAGTTTTTAATTAATAATTAAAAAAAGTAATAAAAATTTTTAAATTCTGATTCTCAGGTGTGCATTATCGGCATTCATGAGCTTATATATTCAAATTTTCAGAGTTCTGTGTGCAGTAGATTTGTCTGGAGACCGCACACAGACAGATTTACAAACACTCATTTTTATTATTATAGAAATAGATAGATTTGGCGTAAACCTGATGAAATTTTCGTGCCATTTCATGCTTCTCAAATGCAAACGATTTGTTTTATAGTAGCATTCGGGCGAAACTCGCCAAGCATGGCAACGTAAAAACGGTTTTTTACTTTTGCGGTTACCACTCACTTCAAGCATAAATCTTTTCATGAAGCCAAAGTTCGCCAAGCATGACGATCTAAAATCGGTTTTTAATTAATAATTTAAAAAGTAATTTAAATTTCAAAATTCTGAGCCTCAGGTGTACATTACCGAAGGAATGGGCTCATATGTTCGAATTTTCAGAGTTCTGCGTCCAGTAGTTTTTTCTGGACATCGCACGCATGCAGATTTTCAGACATTCATTTTTATTGATATAGATTGGCGCAAAACTGACTAAATTTCCGTGCCATTTCATGTTTTCCAATGCATGCGATTTTGTTTCACAGTATCATGCTGGCGAAACTCGCCGAGCATGGCATCCTGAAAACGGTTTTTAATTAATAATTAAAAAAGTAATTAAAATTTTAAAATTCTGATTCTCAGGGGCACATTATCGGACTCATGGGCTTATACATTCAAATTTTCAGAGTTCTGCGTGCAGTAGGTTTGTCTGGAGACCGCACACATACAGACAGACAGATTTACAAACATTCATTTTTATTATTATAGATTTAATAGTTGTACAAGGAAGTCATGTGTTATCCACATCAGATTCTTTTTTATTTAAACTAAGGCGACCATATTTCTAAACAGTATTTTGGGGACAAATCAAGCATTGTCCTCGAATCCAAGGAAAACTTGGGGACACTAGAAAATATTTTTGGGGACTTATTAAGGTGGATTCATATCTGCCGCGCCGCACCGCAACCATGCCGTTCTGTTTCGCCGTTTTGGACCGTTGGCTGTCCGCGCCACAGAGGAAAGTGGAGGGAGAAACCGACGCACATAGCGTTTCCAGAAACTTTCCGCCGCGGAACTATTTTCTTTTGATTGGAGCCCATAAGATTTAGCGGGAAGCCCTTGTTAATGGTGATAGAGTTTTGTTTTTCTAAAACTTTGTTTTAAAATAGAGATGGTAGCCTGTTGTGTTACTGATTGCACTAATACGTCAGATGTAAAGAAGCCTAGTGTCACTTTTCATAGGTTAAATAATTATTTTTAATATACTTTCATCAGGACTAGCATTTATTTATTTTTTCACATACTACAGTTGAACCTGTATGGCAGATGTAATGTTCATGTATCTGGAATGTCAAAAAAAAATTATTTCGATTGTATAAACGGTTGTAAAATTCTTTCATATTCTTACATAATGTATTATGAACGTTGAAAAATGAAAATCGGCCTTTTAAATTTATAAAGTATGGTTTGTTTAATTGTGTTTTCAGTTTCTGTTTGTATTGCTTTGATCCGTGTATTTCGATTAATAATTTTGGTTAATTGCGAAGTAATGAAGAAAAGGAACATTTATCTGTACCGTTTATGGTTTAATTGCTAACTTAGAACTATGTGTATCCTAAATTATTTTTTTAAATTTGTATTATTATACAATATAACAACTGATTGTCTTGCAATGATTGCATATTTTATTTGTTTATATTTGAAAGCTAATGTAATTCAAATGTTAAGAAATATTATTTGTAATATGATATAAATTTCAACTAACCGCCACAAAATATCATTAATTCGTCTCCGAATTGAAAATACGAAAACGAAACTAACACCTGCGATATTAAATATACGTGAAAAACATATTATCTTTAAAAGAAAATTGTTCAGTTGCATGCTGTACGTTCTTTTGAGTTCCGTTATTTTTAATTCTACTTTCGTTGTCGTTTCTCAATCGTTTTTCATATAGAAGAAAGTTCAATATAGTCATTCAATCGCCGTAATCAATGTATCTACATAGAGTTCGTCTGCTTTTTTTGGTCTCCAATGGTTCCATCTTCCTCTCGCGGAGGAATACAATTTTGTTACGAATACATTGTATTGGAAGCTTAGAAGAAGCACTCTCCACTTTCCTCTATGGTCCGCGCGGCGAGCTTGCGGTGCTGCAAGTAAATATACCAATGCTCTTCTGTAATTGGCTGTAGCTTTGCGGTCGCTGCGGAATATCTGTTCTCGCCAGATATTGCGCAAACCCTCGGTGCTCGCCGTGCGGGCGCCGTGTTGCTCCGACACGTGACGTCATTGCGGCGTCTTAGCGGTGCGGTATGGCCAGTATCAATCCGGCTTTAGAGGACACATGTATACCAGTGTACCCATACTTTAAATCTTGACCATAGATATAGGAATCTCTAGATTGAGCATAAGGAGAGAAAACTTGTTGCCTCCAAATGGTAGTCATGATAGTGGCATGCGCATGCGCAGAATGGCAATAACTTAAATTATAATGGTATTTTCAATCATTTTAGAACGATCTTTATTTTAAAAAGTACTCGTATCGAAATATTTTCCCTCGAACTTATTTATTTTTCTGAAGTATTGCAACGAATGTTTTATTTGACATCGACAGTAGCCATGATAGCGACAGAAATGGGGTGCGTTTTTGGCAACAAAAAGCACACGATGAGGAACATTGGATGAACAATCTAGGTATTCCTAAATCTATGATCTTGACTGAGTTTGGCTGCATTCGTAAACGACAAACTCGTTGCACGAGTTTTCGTAAGAAAACTGGAATGCGTGTGTTTAGTGCTTTCAGTGGTTATTGTTAGAGAAAAAAAAAAAAAAAAAAAAAAAAAACGCTATTTCTTTACTTACCTTTTATTTCCATGACATTTTATCTCTAAATTTGCTAAAGTGAAAAAACGAAACTTTTGTAAGCTCCTTTAAAAGTTTTCTAAGTGAAAACGTAAGTTCGTTAGCATTTGAAAATGGCGGTGTAAACATCGTCATGTCTTTAACGCCGTAATAAAAAGTTTACATTTCTTGCCGATAGATGGCGCTGTTCCTGATTTGCATAAAATAAGAACTCTTTTTTTTCCTATGCAAATATCCATCGTAGTCCCGCACTAACTGGCAGGTATAAAAAGGGCATCACAAGTTAACCTTTCTGTCAGACAGAGAGTGTTCTCGATCTGCTATGTTGTGTGTGTAATCAACCGATGTGATTCAAGTAGAGCCGGATCAGGGATCCGTGCTGCGGTACCCAGATGATTCAATATGATGTGATGTGTTTTGTGAATCAGAATAAGATCGCCGCTGGCGACTTATCTTCGAGAAAGCTTATTTTTATTTGTGCCACTAATCGGATGTTGCTTAAGTATTGTGTCTTCACCATGTGCACTGTGTAAACCTACCATAATCATCTTGTTTCAATAAACTACAGAAAAAAGGTACCTAATTTGTCTTTCTTATTTAAACGCATATTCAAAACCAAAGATTTCTACTGTGCAACTCAACTTAAATGAATTTCAACTCTGCCTAGAATCTACAAAAACTTATTTTACAGATAAAATCCAGTGACTATTCAATTTCAGCCAAAGACTTTTAATTCGTTTGTTGAATAGCTTAATTTATAATACAATATAATTAAGTAGTTTCCTTTTTCACGGTTATGGGCCTTCAAGCCCAAGTTTAAATGTGTTTTGAATATGTCGAGTGTATTTATAATGTGTTTTGTTTTTAAAGTGTTTTTAACGTATACAAACAGATTTTAAGTGCCTTAAAATTATAAGAGGGCGGGCCTGTAGTGTTTTTAATCTTTCCTTGTAAATTGTGTTGTATCCTAACTTTCCAAAATGGAAGCTTCAATTACCCAAATAGAAAAATTGTCTGCCGACAATTATGAGTCTTGGCAGGGAGACGTAAGGGTATTGTTGATGGATAGGAATTGTTGGGAAATAGTCAATGGTGTAGAAAAAAGACCCCCTGAAACTGACGCTAAGGAATTAAGGGATTACAAGATTAGATACGGGCGTGCTTATAGCACGATATTTTTGAACATTTCAAATGAATATAAGCCTCTTATTTCTGGCACTTATGACCCCAAAGAAGTTTGGGAAAAATTAAATAAACACTTTAAACCTGAATCTAGAGCTCGTGCTATGAGACTCACAGATGACTTTTTTTCATGTAGATTGAACGAAGGGGAGGAAATAGGCTTATTTGCAGCCAGGTTGAGGATGATAGTTAAGCAATTAAAAGACGCTAACGCTCCCCCAGCTGACTGGTATCAGTCATTTCAATTGCTAAGGTACTTACCCTCGGAGTATCAGGGAATTGTTCAAACGATTTACCGCTGGCCTGACGAAACATTTAAGTTCGATTTAGTTTTAGCCGAACTTTTGGCTGAAGAGGCCAGACTAAAGCAAAGTGTAGGGGATCAAGCTACCGTCGCAATGTCTAGTCAAGTGAAACGTGTCCCACCTAAGAATACTGTAAAGAAAGACACTAGAAAGTGCTATAGGTGTGGTAGAGTCGGACATTTAATTGCTAGCTGTAGGATCCCTCCCCCCAGTAATCGTAAAAGTAACAAACGACAACCCAAGAATCATATGATAGAAGCCCACACAAGTGAGGATTTAAATGATTCTTCATGGATTTTTGATACAGGGGCTAGTGCTCATTTTTGTCGGGATAAAAGACTTTTTAAAAACTTTGAACCAATTAAAGGTCGGTCGCCATAAACGGCATTGATTGTTCCATAGAGGGAAGGGGAACAGTCGAGTTAAAATTTCAAGGTGGTAAAGTTTTAAAAACATTAAAAAACGTCCTCTATTCCTCTAAATTAAGGAGAAATCTCCTGTCAGGTCCTGCATTGGACACTGAGGGCATTACATTTAGAGGGGGAAATAACAAAGTAGAGGTATTTTCACGTGACCGACAAAAACTATTTACAGCACACAAGAAACGTGGTCTGTACCATGTTTACCCTACAATAACTAATAAAAAGAAAGCAGAAGCTAATTTTTCTTCAAAAGGTGACAATCAGAACTTTGGCATAGCCGTTTTTGTCATATTAATTGTAACGCTATAATTGAAACTAGTAAGGGAAAGGTATTTGGCCTACCCGTTTTTAAATTTAAGCCGTATAAACCCTGTCATGTTTGTAAAATAGCAAAAACTAGAAGAAAGAGCTTTAAAAGTATTCCTAAGATTCGATCGAACAAACCCCTCCAACTTTTGCACATGGATGTTTGTGGACCTTTACCTAACCCATCCATATCGGGACATAGATTCTTTTTAACGATAACAGATGACTACTCAAGAAAAGTCACTGTTTATCCTATGAAGCAGAAATCTGAAGTCTTCGAAAATTTTAAGAGGTACCAAAAACGTGCAGAACGGTTTTTAAACAGAAAAATTATCAATATCAGAACTGACAATGGCATGGAATTCTGCCATAATGAATTTAAGAAGTTTTTGGAGGAGGAGGGCATTAAAGCTGAAAGAACCAATGATTATACGCCGGAACAGAACGGTGTAAGTGAGAGATTTAATTACACGGCCTTGGACGCTGTAAAAGCTATGTTACACTCCAGTAAACTGGGAAATGGTTTTTGGTCGGAAGCATTGTTATGTTTCACATACACCTGGAACAGGGTATGCCCCGCAAACCAATCTAAAACACCATTTGAGCTATTTTGTGGTCGCAAACCTTCAGTAAAGCATATACGAACTTTTGGATCAAAAGCGTTCGTAGGTGTACCACGTCAATTACGAAGTAAGCTCGAAATGAGGGCAAAACAAGGCATACTAGTTGGGTACGCAATGTTTACCCGTGGCTATAGAGTATGGCTACCGAGTGACAGAAAAGTCGTTGAAACAAGTAACGTAACGTTTGATGAAAATTTACCCACTCGTGAGAGCAGCGGAGTCGTGCTGGAACCCATTACAGCGGAAGAAAGTTCCGATGAGGAAAGGGAACCAGAAACAGAAGATTACGAGAAACCTAGCACATCCGAAGAAAAATTTGAAATAAGTAGCGGTGAATCCGATGAGGAGGAGGGAGAAGAAACAATTCGTTTTTCTAAGTCTAAAGACCGAGTAGCACCACCTAAAGATGTAGTTTGGATGAGAAAAGCCGTCCCTAGGTCAGACGGGTCCAGAAATGATATATACTACGGTATATCAGGAAGCAATATAAGATTACGATCCTGTAGAGAGGTCGAGGCATATTGCAAGAAACATGGACTTAAGTATGACCCAGAAAAATTCAGTTTCAAAGGTAAAGATACCTACACTGGCATTGTGAAAGACGAAACGAATTTAACCAGTTCCTGACTAGAGGGTATAGTAATTCCAAACTCATATTTTCAAGCAATAGATTCTCAAGATTCAGAAGAGTGGAAGAAAGCTATGACTGTAGAAATGAATGTTATGTACGAAAGAGAAGTGTGGAAACTTGTACCCGTACCTCAAAATGTAAAAGTAATAGGCAATAGATGGGTATTCACAGTAAAACACGACTCAAATGGTAAAATTGCACGATACAAAGCTAGACTGGTCGCTCAAGGATTCGGTCAAAGAAAAGGTGAAAACTACGACCAAGTTTTTAGTCCAGTGGTCAATTTCTCTGTAATACGATTATTTTTCTCTTTCTTAGTTGGACATTTTCATTGGTTTCATATGCAAGTAGACATAAATTCTGCATACCTATACGCCCCAGTAAAAGAAGATATTTATATGAAGCAGCCCAAAGGATTTGAAGAGGAAGGTAAAGAAAACTACGTCTGTAAGCTCAACAGAGCTATTTACGGCTTAAAGCAGAGTGGACGTGAATGGTTCAATGAAATACACGGAATTCTATGTGAGTTAAATTTTAATAAGCTAGAGTGGGCTAATTGTGTCTACATTTATGAAAATAGTTTAGTTTTACTACTGTATGTTGACGACATGGTGTTTATATCTAAAACCAAAGAAAAAATAGAGAAGGTAATTAAACTTTTAGAAGATAAAGTAGATCTAAAGAAGTTGGGTAGAACGAAGAAACTACTCGGGGTACAATTTGTTGAAAATAGGGAAGGACTATTTATCCACCAGGAAGATTACATCAATAAAATTTATGAGCGGTTTAAGAAGTATCAGATACCATTAGTTTCATTGCCAATCGCAACTGAAATTGTAATGTCAAAGACGCAAAGTCCTAGTAACGATGCTGAGACTAAGGAAATGGAAAAACTGCCCTACCGTAATATTTTGGGATGTTTATCGTTCTTGGCTAGTAGGACCAGACCTGATATATCTTACGCTGTAAATATCCTTTCTCAATTTCAATCTAACCCCGGCCAACATCATTGGAACCAATTGGTAAAACTACTGGGATATGTAAAGTCAACATCGAAGTTAAAGTTAAAACTTTCCAACATTAATGAAATTTCAATAAACTGTTATTCTGATGCCGATTTCGCCTCAAATAGAGATGATCGTGTGTCGATGGGAGGTCACATCTTAATGTTAGACAAAACCCCAATCTCGTGGCGAACTTTTAAGCAGAAATGTGTAGCCTTGTCATCTATGGAATCTGAGTTTATTGCCCTGACAGAGGCGTCAAAAGAGCTGTTATGGATGTATAGAATCCTAGATGAACTAAAAGGTTTAGACATTCTTCCAGAAAATTTAAAAGTTACCTTATTTTGTGACAATCGTGCAGCTATCGACTTTTCAAATTCTCCTATAGAGAACAATCGCACCAAACACATACATGTAAAATACCATTTCTTAAGAAGCCTCGTTTTAGAAAAATTGTTTAAATTGGAATATATTAACACTAAACAAAACCCCGCAGACATTTTTACAAAACCCTTACCCAAAATCAGCCTGTCCACTTTCAATGACAAAATTTTTAGTTAAGTGTGAAAGACCTACTCCCGTTTGTGGGAACCTAGGCAATTTTTTTGTCTCCTATAAGCCCTTCGGCTTGAGACCTTTTTTGAGGGGAAAGGGGGGAAATTTTTTGAAATTTTTGATGGAAAAAAAAAAAAAAAAAAAAAAAGAAAAATGAACTCTATGTAATCGTGTTTGTCCTATTATGTCTGTCTGACATCTTTACAGTCAAGGGAGTAAAGTTCCCCACGGAGTGCGATATTCTTAGCTCTGGTCTTTCTCTGAAGTTTTCGAGCAGCCTCAAAAGCGTCTCGCGAGGTGAAACTGTAATTTGCCAGAGAATCCTGAGGTGATTGGTTAGTTCTAAGGGTAGAGTATTTTCGTCCCAATCACAGGAGATGTTAAAGTTTTATTTCAGTAAGTCCCATTTTTGCTAGTGGAAGCTCCTATATGTCCACCCTAGTCTGTAAGGTGTTGTGTCAGGCATATAATGTGTTAACCTATAACACAAACTTTTTTCAAATTTTCCCGGGATGCATCCCAGCTCGATCTCAGTTGGATTTCAATTCGAGCTTTTTTTTCAAATTTAAATCGTATTTTTTTTTCATTGCAATGTACTGTACTGTATTATATTGTATGAACTTTGCAAAATGTGAGTATTTTCTAAAGTGCACTGAACGTATATCAAGAGTAATTTTGAAGTATGAATATTTTTATGATTAGAAATGTGTTTATTAATGTCCTAGCATATGTGTTTATTAATGTTCTAGCATAAGTGTTTATACTTGAATGCATTTATATAGTAATTTCTAGTAAGTTAAATTTTTTGAAATGAAGTAATTTTTGAAATGTGTACTAACCATGCTGGCCAGCAACAACTGTATATAGTGTTTCTACTAACCCTTAGTGAATTTTGAAGCATTTTTTCATGCATCATGTTTAACTTAATTTTTCGTTAAAGAGGAAAGGTTACCTCTAATTTTCGTTTACTTTGAATCTGCCAGTTTCTTAAATGTCATGGAAGGCGGGCCCTTGTTAGAGAAAAAAAAAAAAAAAAAAAAAAAAAAAAAACGCTATTTCTTTACTTACCTTTTATTTCCATGACATTTTATCTCTAAATTTCCTAAAGTGAAAAAACGAAACTTTTGTAAGCTCCTTTAAAAGTTTTCTAAGTGAAAACGTAAGTTCGTTAGCATTTGAAAATGGCGGTGTAAACATCGTCATGTCTTTAACGCCGTAATAAAAAGTTTACATTTCTTGCCGATAGATGGCGCTGTTCCTGATTTGCATAAAATAAGAACTCTTTTTTTTCCTATGCAAATATCCAGTAGTCCCGCACTAACTGGCAGGTATAAAAAGGGCATCACAAGTTAACCTTTCTGTCAGACAGAGAGTGTTCTCGATCTGCTATGTTGTGTGTGTAATCAACCGATGTGATTCAAGTAGAGCCGGATCAGGGATCCGTGCTGCGGTACCCAGATGATTCAATATGATGTGATGTGTTTTGTGAATCAGAATAAGATCGCCGCTGGCGACTTATCTTCGAGAAAGCTTATTTTTATTTGTGCCACTAATCGGATGTTGCTTAAGTATTGTGTCTTCACCATGTGCACTGTGTAAACCTACCATAATCATCTTGTTTCAATAAACTACAGAAAAAAGGTACCTAATTTGTCTTTCTTATTTAAACGCATATTCAAAACCAAAGATTTCTACTGTGCAACTCAACTTAAATGAGTTTCAACTCTGCCTAGAATCTACAAAAACTTATTTTACAGATAAAATCCAGTGACTATTCAATTTCAGCCAAAGACTTTTAATTCGTTTGTTGAATAGCTTAATTTATAATACAATATAATTAAGTAGTTTCCTTTTTCAGTTATCAGTTTCCTTTGACTTTACGAACAACTTCAGTTTATTTAGTTTCGTCGCCTAGGAGACGTGTTTGTTTACAATTCCCGAATGCGTTAATTTTGCTGAGGAGAGTTTTTAGCACATACTCAATATAAAATCAACAGAATTTTTATAAGAAAGAGTGGCCATAATCGAAGTGCACAAATCAAAATTTAGAAATTTCAACTTAAACTTCATTTTTTCAAAAGTATTTAGCAAGAGAAGTTCAAATTTCGCTAATAACGGATTAAATCAATTTCAATCTCAACACTAAAACATGCATTTTTGAATTTACTAAAATGAAAAATACAAGAAAATGATTACCTTTGAAGAATCATGTACCTTCGTGGCATTTTCTAACGTACGCATGAATTTCCTCCTCGAAAAAATAATATTTGCAGCTTTAGAAAACGTAAAATACTTTTCACAAGAGCATACTTTTCCATAACAACGGACGCCATTTGAAAACAACAACAACGTGCAGCAAGTGTATCTTCTAAACAACTGACGAAACCTTAGCAAAGATCGGTTTATTTCGTCTGAAACTAATCGCACTCAGTTTTGAATACGAACGCTCTAGTTAAAAAACTGTAAGCACCCAGTTTCCTTTACGAACGCCTTAGATAGAAACTCATTGCACGAGTGTAACTCGTTCGGCGTTTACGAATGCAGCCTTTGATCCTTAAAAATGAACTCTAATGAGCTTTTTATATCAATTGTGTATTCTTATTTCTAATAAATCAATGGAAGTATTTCATTAATTTATAAATATTTATATAAACTAGAAATATGAAAGGAACATCATGTTGAAATATTGTAATTAATTCCAAATTTAACTCTTGGCATAGTATTTGTACACCTCCAAAAAAAGTATTCGAGTAAGAGATAAATTTCCTACGTTGGTTTTGTGTATTAAAATTTATTTATCATAAAATATGAATTAGACTATGTATAATAATTTATGACTTTCCATATTTCGGTCAAGTTGTGCGTTTTTCAAAAACTCAATTATTATTCGCAAAACTAAAATAGGAAATTTATCTCTTACTCGAATACTTTTCACCCTCTAAAAAAAGTATTCCAATACACGAAAAATTTCGTCAGTTTCATATTTAAAGTATGATTCTCCATGAAAAGTGATTAATCATTAACAAAACTGAAATGGGAAATTTGGCTCATAGCCTTAGTTTCACCTATTATCACTACGTCACACCTTAGCAACCAACTTTTTTTGGTCATTGAATGGTCATTGGCCGAAAACGTGGCTTTGTATCCCTAAATGTCCGAATTTCATTGTTTCTCTGAGTAGAAGAGGTGTTTAGTTGTTTTATTTCTTCAGTTTTTTCTGAAAGAAATAGGGCTGTTTCACCTACGTCATAATCACTACGTCACACCTTAGCAACCAACTTTTTTTGGTGAAACATTCCTTCATTTGAGAATGGTCATTGGCCGAAAACGTGGCTTTGTATCCCTAAATATCCGAGTTGACCTAAAAAAAAATTCAATGGCGTCACGTGAAAATACTCTATAAACTAAACGGAAACTTTCAGGGAAAAAGTACAAATCTTTATTGGTTCTATCTTGGGGACTTTTCGCGTCTCCAAGAAGTCAAAGTATTTTTGTATGGTCACCTTAATTTAAACTTAAGTATAATACAGTTATTTGTTGTATGCTCTGGATGAAATCGGGGCCATGGAATCTGGCCGGCTTTCTTGGTAAGGGGGTCCAGCCCGATCTCTTTCAAACGAAATAAGTTTAGATGAAGTGCACCGAAAATATTTCTGATTTAATAGAGGTACAAGGAAGTCATGTGGTGTCCGTATCAGATTTATTAGTTGAATGATGTGAAATAAAAAAACAAACAAAGCAATCATAATAAAAGGAGTTGCATATAAATTTTTGCAGTTACATTCTTTCATAATGATTGCATGCATGAAAGAGAATTTTTTTTCAACGCTATCATAAATTACAATGTTACTTGAAAATATGTATTCACATAATTTATACAGTAACCAGACTATGTGCAAGCAAGTGATAGATATTAAAAAAATTGGAGATGTCCGAGAAACTCCGAGAATGTCCGAGAAACCAACTCTGAAAATTTGAATATGTAAGCCCATGAGTCCGATAATGTGCACCTGAGAATCAGAATTTTAAAATTTTAATTACTTTTTTAATTATTAATTAAAAACCGTTTTCAGGATGCCATGCTCGGCGAGTTTTGCCAACATGATACTGTGAAACAAAATCGCATGCATTGGAAAACATGAAATGGCACGGAAATTTAGTCAGTTTTACGCCAATCTATATCAATAAAATGAATGTCTGAAAATCTGCATGCGTGCGATGTCCAGAAAAAACTACTGGACGCAGAACTCTGAAAATTCGAACATATGAGCCCATTCCTTCGGTAATGTACACCTGAGGCTCAGAATTTTGAAATTTTAATTACTTTTTAAATTATTAATTAAAAACCGATTTTAGATCGTCATGTTTGGCGAACTTTGGCTTCATGAAAAGATTTATGCTTGAAGTGAGTGGTAACCGCAAAAGTAAAAAAACGTTTTTTACGTTGCCATGCTTGGCGAGTTTCGCCCGAATGCTACTATAAAACAAATCGTTTGCATTTGAGAAGCATGAAATGGCACGAAAATTTCATCAGGTTTACGCCAAATCTATCTATCTCTATAATAATAAAAATGAGTGTTTGTAAATCTGTCTGTGTGCGGTCTCCAGACAAATCTACTGCACACAGAACTCTGAAAATTTGAATATATAAGCCCATGAATGCCGATAATGTGCACCTGAGAATCAGAATTTTAAAACTTTAATTTACTTTTTAATTATTAATTAAAAACTGTTCTAAAACGGAGATTTTCTTACCCTGTGTTACGCATTTTGGGAGCAACCCGCTGTTCTGGGGTTTAAAACAGTTTAAATTTCGTATTCTACGCGTTAAATAGTTAAATTTTGCTTTTTGTTGCATCAATATGGAATGTTCTGGAAATCTCGGGTTCTATGGGTCGTAGGTCTTCGAAAACCTAATTTTTGGGGACTTATTTTTGGCGCCAATTTTGGCGATATTTCACCAAAACTCGCCAAGTTTGACGATTTTTCTGTCATTTGGCGCGTTTTTCCTAATGGGACCTTTTAATGAAATTTTTTATGGTACTTTTTATGGTATTTAATACGTTTAATGACCTAATATTTCCTAATTTTAAGAAATTTAAATCGAAAATTGTGGATTTTACAAGATAATTTGCTTAATTGGATGAAATATTTAATAACTCCAGCAATTTTAATGCAAATTACACGATATTTCTGGGGAAAATATGTGACGGCCACGGCAGTGAGTTGTCTTTAGTGGTGCGTTTGTAAGTACGTACCTGAAACTCTGGAACCATTATCTGCACATTCCGTTATACAATTGCGGCCTAGAGTACTAATCTGGACTGGAGTTGCAGTTTACATGTCAGATTTTGTAATTCGCATAATTTAAGGGGTTCACGGGCAACGCCGTGCGGGACTGCTAGTTTACAAAAAAATTGGAAAAAAAAGTATCATGTTTGACAATATTTGGCTGCATAAAATGATTTAGGTTCTTGAATGTAAGCAGCAGATAAAAACAGTATTCATCAAGAAAAATTGGTACTTGCACATTATACCGGCGGTCAAACAAGACGAGTGATTTTTCGCCAAGTTAAATGCTGAATGCATGAAATTATTAACGTTTTAGAATACGATTAATAGTATAGTTTGCCAGCACATTTGACAAAAAAATAGTTTATCGGAAATGACCAACGGGATAATACGCAAGTACCGAAAAATCTAAGAATCTTCAGAATAATTTCTAATCCTAATATTAACTCCACGCAGAACAGCGTGGAAATAGATTTAGGTGAAAGAATAAGGATTATTTTAACGAAGTACAGTGTAACTATTTAATCATCTGTCTATGGACACAAGAACAAGAACAGTAGAACCTTGATTTCATGAAGAAACAACAGAAAAAATCAAGACAACAAGGTGAAATAAAAGAGGGTGTCAGTTTCATAGGAAAAAGAGTTTTATTCAAGATATTGAAATTCCACTGCATACCTAATTTAGAATACTGCAAAGAATAAAAAGGTTGGTAGCCAAGTTTAGTGATTATAAAAGAGTAGATTCTGAATTTTTTTTTTTTTTTTTTTTTTTTTGAGGGTAAGCAACAATAAGTAATCGTACATAAACACATCATATGGTAGTTTGAACATAAGAAACTTCCTGTTTTATTTATTTACTAGCTGAAGCACCCGTTCTTCGCCCGGAATCGGAATGGATATTGATAAACCAACACCCAGGTAGCACACATACGTTGGGGCAACGTTGAAATGACACGTTGGCTTACGGCTATCCAACGGTTGGCAACTGGTTATTTCTTACGTTGGGCCAACGTATGCTCTAACTTTTTGCCAACATATTTTCAACCGTTGGGCTAACGTATAAATACATACGTTGGGCTAACTTATTAATGCATACGTTGGGCTAACGTATTTATGCATACGTTGGGCTAACGTATTAATGCATACGTTGGGCCAACGTATTAATGAATACGTTATGTTAACGTATAAATGCATACGTTGGGTTAACGTGTAAATGTATACATTGGGGCAGCGTAAAATCTGCATGTTGTCACTCTATTATCCAACTGTTGGAAATTGGTTATTTTTAACATTTAGCTATCATAATTGTTAACCGTTACATTTATAAGTTAGTTTCATATGTTAGGCCACCCAGGTAGCACACATACGTTGGGGCAACGTATGAATGCATACGTTGGGGCAACGTTGAAATGACACGTTGGCTTACGGTTATCCAACGGTTGGCAACTGGTTATTTCTTACGTTGGGCCAACGTATGCTCTAACGTTTTGCCAACATATTTCCAACCGTTGGGCTAACGTATGAATGCATACGTTGGGCTAACGTATAAATACATACGTTGGGCTAACGTATTAATGCATACGTTGGGCTAATGTATTAATGCATACGTTATGTTAATGTATAAATGCATACGTTGGGTTAACATGTAAATGTATACATTGGGACACCGTAAAATCTGTATGTTGTCACTCTATTATCCAACTGTTGGAAATTGGTTATTTTTAACATTTAGCTATCATAATTGTTAACCGTTACATTTATAAGTTAGTTTCATATTTTAGGCCAATGCAGAAACCTAATGTTGGATAATTATATTTGACGAATATTTGACAAATTGATGTGCTACTTCATAACATTTCTATAGATATATGAAAAACTGTCAAATTTGAAATTAAAGTTTTTAATTATTTTACTAACAGCAAATGCAGTGACAGATTCAGATAAGTTTTAAGGGACGGTAGATATGTAGAACGAAGCATATTATCAAATAGTCACATTTTTTCTTTCATCAAATATGGTTCCACCTCAACAGTGGGTTTTGGTGCGCTTAGGAGGAGGGCGAGCGGACACCCCACCCCCCCTAAAAAATACTTTTGTCGACAAAATTGTCAGTTGCCAAAGGACTGTCAGCAAATTTTAGCTTTGATCACCAATCTGTAAAATGCTCAGTGTATAAATTACCAGTTCTGCCGAATGTTTATTATAAGTTATACTATATCATGAACATAGTCTTGTTACGATTTTCCTTTTAGTGAGTTTTGTGCCAGTAAACAAGTCCCTTTTGTCCCCTCAAGCCAACTTCATTCCAGATCATGTAATGCAGTGTGTATTTAAGGCAAACATGCACATTAAGTATCTGCCTGGGGTGGGGGGTGCCTCGGGCGAAGGACTTTTAGGGGATTTAATGCGTATTCAAGCTATATCTGGAGGAAACCGCCCAAGAGGCCAGATATTCGGTGTATATTTTTGAAAGCATATTGGTATATATCGTCAGAAAATTTTGTCTTTACACCCCCCCTCCCAACATTTTTGCTTAAAACCGGCTCTAGTCCCGTCACTTACAGAAATGTGTTATTTTCAAATAGTAAACGATCTGTCAAGTTACAAACATATATTACTCTGTAGAAAACTAACCTATTTTGCACTATGAGGGAAATTAATATTGCAGGTGCAACTTATGAACTGTTTAAAAAAAAGGAGGGGGGAGAGATCGGAAGCAGGAAAATATTTAGAAGGTCCTTTCAGAAGCTATCCTTTACAGTTTTAGAGAACCAGGACGGCAGGCAAACCAAAATCATAAAAACTTTTCGAATTAATTAAAAGAAAAAACATATAACGTTAAAGGAAAGAATGCTAATTTTTTGAAATATGATTCATATACCTCCTTGTCCTTTGACAGTTAATTTTGTAAAGTGTCTCTCAAAACATCTGAAAATTTACTCCGTTGAAACTTTTGTAAGGAGGCTTAATCTTTTTTTTTTTTTTTTTTTAAATATTCATGTGGAGAAATCCAATAGGAATATAAAGTCACTGAAGAATGTCACTGAAATCATTCTTTACTAAAATATTTATTTATTATTTTTTACATTTATTTCAATTTACGTAATTTTTTAGATTCTTAATTTTTAGTTTGCCCGAATAAAATTGGTATGGAATACAATGCCATTTCGTAGTTCTACTTTTATTTTCAGTTAACTGTAGATATTGACTGCAAAGTAAAAGAAAAAAAAATATTGCATGCGTAATGCATATGCATTACGCATGCAATATCAACGCATGCAAGTATCGCAAGGACGCATGCAAGTATCAACACACGGGTGCATCTATATTATCTGACTATGAGAAAGATATGAGTACAACAGAATGTATTAGTGATGTTGCTTACACGCTATAGCACATAAAATGAAAACTCTCAGTCACCGCGTATTACTTAAAGAGCTACTGATATTTTTCATTCAACTAAAATACGCAGTAGAAGAGACTTGTCAAAGCAATAAAAATGCTTTTTCTTCCAGTACTCTCAGAGAGTATTTGATTGCCTATAGATTATGTATTTTTCTCCATAAAATTTGAGTCCTGTAGCATATAACAGGTGTAGATACAAAAATCTCTTCTAAAATAATAAATAAATAACAAAATGAAGTTGGTAAATATAGATATATATATATGAACTGTAAAGTACTATAACACATTTGTAAAATATTTAAATAACTGAATTCTTAAAACTGTAAAATATTTTATACATACCTTTAACAACAAAACAATTTTGATGCACAAATTTAAATCCTTGTTGTTGATTAACCACTGTGAACCAACGAGATTTCAAAATTGAAGTAGTGTTAGTTTAATAACTACTTCTAAATCTGAAATCTCATTAGTCATTATAATCTTGTAAAATATAAGCACGGCTCAAGTTGATTTTATTTCAGAATAAACTTATTAGGAGAAAACAATTGTGTCCAATTTTACCTTCCCGACTGTTGTACAACTATCAGCAAATAAAACTTTATTATTAAGCTGTCTAGCATTGTTTAGTAATCCAAAACGCATCTTTTAATAAGCACTGTGCAATTATACATTTATTACCATGGCTCCATAGTAAGTTGTTTGTTTACATACTTTGAAGATCGTTAGGCTTATGGACAATCGAACTATAATCAATGCATCAATAATAATAGTTATCGTGATTCAAGTTACTACGAACCTATGCAACGAATAAAATTCACAGAAATATAGCTGAAAAGATAAATATTCGTTTCAGATTTCAACTATCAATCACTTTATAAAAGTGTATCAACACATCATAACAAGCAATGGCGGAAACGGAACGGCGAACGGACATGAATCTATCGCTTCCCGGTTTCCTGAATGTGTGTCTCTGCGCATGCGCAATGGTACGGTTGCCCAACACAACATTCAGCCATCCGATGGCCAACGGTTGTTTTACCTACGGTTGCCCAACACAACATTCAGCCATCCGATGGCCAACGGTTGTTTTACCTACGGTTGCCCAACACAACATTCAGCCATCCGATGGCCAACGGTTGTTTACCAACGGTTGCCCAACACAACATTCAGCCAACCGATGGCCAACGGTTGTTTACCAACGGTTGCCCAACACAACCTTTAGCCAACAGAATACCGACATTTCCATATGGACATCCAACGTTTGCCCAACGTAACAACCTTGTGCCAACCACCTGCCAGCAATAACCCAACGTATGTGTGCTAGTTGGGATGCAGAAACCTAATGTTGGATAATTATATTTGACGAATATTTGACAAATTGATGTGCTATTTCATAACATTTCTATAGATATATGAAAAACTGTCAAATTTGAAATTAAAGTTTTAATTATTTTACTAACAGCGGTGCAAAAGCAAATGCAGTGACGGATTCAGATAAGTTTTAAGGGACGGCAGATATGTAGAACGAAGCATATTGTTGCGAAATAATAACTTAATTTGCTCCCGTATTGCATGCGCCGCCGTGAAACTAGTTTTTCAGGCATAATAGCGGAGTTCTCCGATAATGGTAACCCTGTAGTCTTGGCGACAAACTTGGCGACTTGGCGACGGATTTGGCGTCAAATGGTGGCTTCTAGAAAATTCATGTCTCGAGACCATATTTCAATTTGATAAGATTGTTCCAGAAAGTTCTCGGCAATTCTGGTGACGTCATCATCTCTATAAAAGCGCTAGGATTTCTCTCCGGGGAGTTCAGTTGAGTGATAGACTTTGAAGCGTACGGTTGATTCTGTGAAATGAATAGTGTTATTGTTGTGCTTATTTATGAATTTTGTTAGCGAATTTTAAAGTTTCTTGTATTATTTTGAGCTATTGAGCTGCGAGCCGTGAATAACATGTGTATTTTTGTTTTACGTGCTGATTGTGGCCTC
>JAWZYV010014985.1:0-63486 GCA_038373885.1 Cheiracanthium punctorium | reverse complement strand
GCCACCTAAAACTTTCAAAAAGAAAAAAATTAAGGGTTGGGATGTGGTTGTGTTTTTTGGGTGGGCGGGTGGGGGTCTTATACTATTATTGTCGATTTACTCTTTGAGCACCAATTTCAGATTTACGCTCTGAGAAAATTAGATCAACAGTCTGGTCTATCGTGCGGCTGTCGATATAACGGTCTGGAGTTTTGGTCGGTTTTCTCTAGATGTAACGTGAATACGCGTTAGAACCCCTTAGAAAGTCCTCCGATTAAGGCACTCCCCCGTCCTTGGTAGATAGCCCGTGCGTAGCTTTTTATAATAACACAAACTGTCGATGGATTTGATAGGTGACTTTTTTATATTAGAAGTCAAAGCCCGCTGTGGAGGCAACGACAACGGGCGTTAGAAAAAATATTCGACAAAAATATCGCTACACTCAATATACAACTATATATCAGGGGCGTAGCCAAGGGGAGGGGATTAGGGGGGGTCATAACCCCCCCATGAGGAATTTTTTGCCATACAAAATGTATATTCTTCACTCTATTATCACACACACGTATACATATATATGAGTTGTAGTAGTCGTAACCCCCCCCCCATAAAAAAATTTCTGTCTACGCCCCTGCTATATATATTTAGTTTTTGTCCGCTTAAAATAAATAACTTCATATTCAATTTTTATTATAAACCCAAATCGGAATTGCATTTTCTTTGAAAGGCGTGCGAAAGCTTTTCGCATTCGAAAGATTTCGTTTCTCTGGGAACATCTCCTCTTATATCAATGTTTCATGCCCGAGGAAATCATTTTATTTATGAAGAAACGAACTGCGCAATCTTGAAAAACTCTTTCAAACTGACGAATCACAATTTTTCCTTCAAAGCCAGATAACTGTGACGTCAATATGACGAAATTATCATTTGATACATCTAATTTTGTCACGCAAATGATAAACTTTTTTTACTCTAAGGAAATAAAATGCAGCTGAAAATAGCGAAAAACTGCTTAAAAATTAAGGAACGGGTGAATTTTCAGATTTTTAAAGTACCGCAGATTCTTTTCTATATTTTTATATATAATTGTGAAATTTTTCAAGCGGATTGCACAAACGGTGTAAATATTATTACGCTTTTTCTACTTTGTAATGTTTTTGCAGTAATGGCGGTAAAAGTTTTATCTTGGAACGCGGTTTTATCTTGGCGGTCACCCCCTCCGCCCCCCTTTAATCCGCGCTTGGAGCCAGGGTGCCCACTGGCAACTAAAAGGAGACTATTTGCTATTACAATCGAGAATAGGCGACTATGGCAACTATTTACATGTAAAAACGGCTAAAAAGCAACTATTTTGAGGAAAATGGCTACTATTCTATTTTTTTAGAAGTATCAATGCAGTTTCTGTTTTTCACCCGGAACGTTTCAATTTAGGTCATGTAACCACACTGTTAACAGCATGATAAACCATAAGCGTAAAGTTTTCAAAATTATTGGGGGGGGGGCTGGGCCCCACAACCAAATATATTCACGTCAGTGACGTAGCCAAGGGGGGAGGGTTAGGGGGGTCATAACCACCACCCCCGAGGAATTTTTTGCCGCCCAAAATGTATATTCTTCACTCTCTTATCATACACCCGTATACATATATGTGAGTTGCAGAAGTCGTAACCCCCCCCCCCCCATGAAAAATTTCTGGCTACGTCACTGATTCACGTACATATAACTTACTCATAGCTGCCAACTACTACGGAATATAATTAACCACTTTTTCTACATGATTTCTCGGCTTAAAATATAGAAAAATTTTTGTGCTGCGCGCGCGAGCTGGTTACTATTTTGAAAAAAATAAATAAAAAATATACTGTTAACAAATAGTGGTTAATTACATTCCGTAGTAGTTGGCAGCTATGACTTACTATATATAAGTGTGAATTTTTGGAGGCACCCGAGCTCTATGGGTCCATAGAATTCTGCACCTATGTAAGGTGAGTATCCATGTTAGTATCTTCCTACCATGTTATAAGTTAAAAATAGTATCACAGTAAAAAATCCAAGGAGGAAAAAAAAAAACATTTTCGATGAGATAGTGCATTTTACACACATCTGAACTTTTTTTCATTTCATACTTTACATTGCATAATCTGATTTTAATTAACCAGACCCTGGCGAGGCTGCTTATAGTAACATTGCGTGTTACGTGACGTCACAATGAGTACTAAATCATGATTGAAATCAAAAGAAAATTTTTTTTTAAGTACAAGTAAAGGTTTTTTTAAACGTTTGCAAATGGTGTGAACACTTTTTTTATGTTAGTATAAATTAGTTTTCTGTATTTAGTGGTAAATTATTGGGTGGGCTCAGCCCCTATTCACAATTTATTGGGGGGGCTCGAGCCCCACGGGCCCATATAACTCTACGCCTATGTGATAAACACTGAGCGTAGCGCAACTGTGTCCGCCCGTAGATTTTGAGAAATATCTGGCAAGAACAGATAATCTAGATTCATAGCGCCTGTGTCATTCCATTGTAGTTCGCTACAGTAAAAGATGTGTTTTCATAATCAAAAAATTGACAAAACTTCAAAATTCCAAAAACATAATGCAGCCAACTTACGGAATATCACAGTGGTATATCATTCACTTTGTTGCAGGAACTCCGCTGAATTGTCGGATTCGTTTTAGAGAGTATGCTTTAAAGCCTGGTGTTTAAAGAAAGTTTGAGTAGCCAGTCAAGATGTCAGGTCGAAATAATAACATAATGGTTTCTAGAAACTTCTCAAACAATCTCCAAAACACAATTTACAAGCAGTAATTCTATAGATAACTAGTCATCAATCCGAGCAACTTCCTCTGCAATTTCTTTACAGTAAATAAAATTGTTCCATCTGATAAAATATCAGAATACTACCCGAACCCTTGACTGCTCCACAACATACAACAATACTGAATTCATAAGGAAATTTTAAAATACAGCTTGGCAAAACAACGGTGCCTCTGGTATCAAAATTATGCAAAGCTATATGTTCTTAATATTTATCGTTTGGTGGAAAAGTCAATTGAAGACTGAAACAGTAGGATGATCTACTCACGTATTTATACTTTTTGAGGAGTTTTCTCAAAAGTTCTAGCAAAATCTGTCTAGTAAATTCTCTATCATTTTCCTTGCATCATGTGTGGCAATGCCAAGTGGGTAAGTAAACACTGCAGGTCTCTTAGAAAAAAAAATCTGATGTGTCCAACACATGACTTCCTTGCACGTCTATTAAATCAAAAATGTTTTTTACGCACTTCCTCTAAACTTATTTGTTTGAAAGATATAAAATATCAATAATAGTAAGATATAGCGATTTCTAGCCAAACATTTCGATATCGCCAAGCTGAGTTCAATTTAAAAGATTTCTTTCTGACACTTTATTTGGCGATATTTCACCAAAAGCCGACAAACTTGAAATAGTTTGCGAGATTTTGGGGATAGCCAAAGTAGTCATTGACCACAGACTTTCAATGAATTGAATGCATCCATACACCTTAATGTATTTAAAGTCATTTGGCTCACCCTGTAAATAAATTCCCAGTCGATTGCTGTCAAAAAAGATATTGAAAACCGTTAGATATTATAATATAGTTCTAAATACAAAAGTTCAAAATTCTACGGGTTAAAGTTTTAGAGTTATACAAAATACGAAATAATTTTTGGCGCCAAATTTGGCGATATTTCGGCGAAACTCGTCAATGTCGACGACATTTGGCGAGATATTAAGAATGGACCAACAATGACAGATTATCGCCAAATTTGGCGATATTTCGCCAAAACTCGCCAAGAACGATGACAAATGGCGATACTTTGGGCATGGAACAAATGACTGACTATCGCCAAATTTGGCGACATTTCGGCAAAACTCGCCAAGGTCGAGGACAGACGGCGAGATTTTGGGCATGTACCAAACAATGACTGTCTACAATTGTATTATATTGAAGATGTCCATAGACATTAAAGTACTGAAATTCTTTTCGGTGGTCCTGTAAATAAACTCTCCAGTAGATTTTAACCAAAAATCGAGATGCACAACTAGATGTTACAACAATCTTATATATGAAATTTCATAATAGTTTTTGAGATTTGAGAGTTAAATATGCACACACGTACACAAAAAAGTCGCCAAGCTTGGCGACTTTTGGCATAGTTCTTGAGGGAGGCACGTGACCGTGGTCGGACCATTACCTAACTTATGTGGTAGGACGGTATTGTGCTTGAAATGGATGAATCTCCTAAAATTGCCATTGACCGTAATGTATTGGAAATCTTTTGAGTGTTCCTGTAGCAGAACTGTAAATGATAAAGACACTTTTTTTAATGGAGAAATTCATTTTCTAACTCTTTACAGCATATATCACTTCTGAGTCGTTTGAAATAGCCCAATACCTCTAAAAAACGCTTTGATGAATTTCGGCCCATAGAGCGTAATGTATTTCGAATCTTTTAGGCGGTTCTGTAGATAAACTATCCGGTCGAATGGAACCAAAAGGGGAGGTGCACAACTAGATGTTACAACAATCCTAAATATAAAGTTTCAACATTCTACGCCTAATAGTTTTTGAGATATGCGAGTTTAATGAATTTCGGCCCATTGAGCGTAATGTATTTCGAATGTTTTGGGCGGTCCTGTAGATAAACTATCCAATCGAATGGAACCAAAAGGGGAGGTGCACAACTAGATGTTACAACTATCCAAAATATGAAGTTTCGACATTCTACGCCTAATAGTTTTTGAGATATGCGAGTTTAATGAATTTCGGCCCATAGAGCGTAATGTATTTCGAATCTTTTGGGCGGTCCTGTACATAAACTATTCATTCGATTACGACCAAAAGGGGAGGTGCACAACTAGATCATAGAACAATCCTAAATATCAAATCTCAACATTCTACGACCCATAGTTTTTGAGATATGCGAGTTACATACATACGTACGTACGTACGTACGTACCTACGTACGTACGTACAGACGGCATGGAAAAACTGACCACAATAAACTCGCCGCTGGTCAAAATGAGTTGCAGACGCGTTAATATGATCGTGCATGCTAGCCTACGATGAGATGCATCGAAAAAATTCTTAAAATTAAATTTAGAGGTAGTCAAAATCGGATTTTTTGTCGAAATTTGGCCCCCAAAATTTTTCGGGATCACATTACTTCTTTATACTACGTACAAGGAAGTAACAAACAAACAAACAAACAAAAAAAAAAAAACAGCCAAGCGATATCAGCAACATCTAACAAGAATCCCCCAATTCTGATGCTGTCCTATGTGAACATACTTCTTATCTTGCGTTCTAGTTAACCGATTTTCATCCAACAAAATGCAAAACTTAATTTTAGTAACACAATAACTTTTATTAGTGGTAATGTATGCTTCATGAATGTTAATACACCTGCTGCTTGTTTTTAGACTGTGTTTTTTATTTATTCATTTATTTATTTATTTTTCATTTTTAAAAAGAATTTTTTGTTTTCAATTTTTTAAAAAAGTCATCTGTTTTTCGAGTATTTATTTTTTAATCCACATGATAATTCAATAAAAAAGTTTGTTAACAATTCCATGATCTAAAATTCTATAATCTGCATGTTTATTGATTCTGGTGTATGTAGTTTTGAGCCAGTCTACTGTGTTTTGCATTTTATGTTTAACTTAAAAGCCGACCGGATTGTATGGTGGGTAAAGCACCGTACTACGGTTTCTGGTTCAATTCCCGGCGGTCGGGGTTCGATCCCCGACTGGGCATGGTTGTCGTTTGTCAGTCCCTTCATAGGGGGGCTGACATTGGTCCAGGTACCCCCATAATAAACTGGCCAACAATTCCGGTCCGTTGAGGCTCAAGCCTTACAAGGCAGTGGCCGGCCATTAGAAAAAAAAACAATGTTTACCTAAAAATACTTGGAAAGACATTGAAAACTGTCTAATTTATAATGTTATGTTCTATGAGCTTCTGCATCTAAGGAAACAGAACTGAACCGTAAGCATCGTCTGCTATACGGAGTAATATATAATGAATTTAATCTTCACAAATATTATATAAACTTCTTTCAGAAAAAATGTGTATATAACATTTTTTAAAACTTTATTTAGAATATTTCAGTTTGTTTAGACTGTTGAAAAGGATACTATTTTTACCATAAAGGCTACTATTTTGTACCCTGAAGGCTACTAAAGCAACTGTTTCTCTGGCTGTAGTGTGGTGGGAACCCTGTGGAGCAGGCGTCCCGGTAATGTTAGAGAGTCCAGGCGCGCAGCCAGGAAAATTTTTCGGGGGGGATATGCGCCTGGAAAAAAATTTCGGTGGGGGGATATGAACTTATATGTGTATAAATAGACGGAATTTCATCACTAATCCAAACATTTCGGGGGGGGGATATATCCCGATATCCCCCCCTGGCTACGCCCCTGAAAGAGTCAGTGTATCAGCGTAACTATATAGTAGGATACAAGGCTGTATACTACAAAGCACCGTTTACACGACCTTTCTCATTTATCCAACTTTTACAGCACGCAAAATACTGGTTTTAAAAGATAAAATAAATAAATGTGTAAAAGAACTAGGGATGGACGCGAGACGAGACAGAGATTTACACCTTTTTTGCGGGACGAGACGCACATTTTTAACATTACGATATTAGGGATTTTTGCGAGACGAGACAAGCTTTTAGATTATTTTGCGAGACGCGAGACTTCTATTTTTCGTCTCGCGTCCATCCCTAAAAAGAACACGCATCAAATGATACTTGTGGGATGGGACGATTGTTTCAACCGAAAAATTTTCGGTTTTTGTTAGTCGTACCACTTAGGTCTCAGTGGGAGCAAGTTCCAACTGTTTGTGAGACCTACGTGGTATGGCTGACGAAGACAGAAAGTTGAAAAATTTTTGATTGAAATGATCATCCCGTCCCATAAGTATCATTTGATGTGTGTTTTTTTACAGAAAGATTTTATTTATTTTATCAGATTCATTCCTATTCATTTTAATGCAAAAACAACAATATATTGAACAACAATATATTGAAAAGCTTAAGACTTACTTTGTCAGAATAAGAGTGAAAAAACATTTCATGAATTTAATTAAATCCATAATCTTCTTCTTCTATCTATCTATCTATACTATTAAAATCTGTGCGCGTCTGTGCGTGTTTGTGTTTGTGTGTGTGTGTGTGTGTGTGTAGCATCATCTCCTCCTAAACGGCTGGGAGTTGAGTTTCGAACGAGGTATCCACGAATTTGGAAAATTTCGAGAAAGAACCTCCGCTAATTTAAATTTCGAAATTCGAATTAGTTCAGGAGATATTGATAAAAAACCCCATCAAAAACGCTAATTTTTGCTCTCCGCAATTCCGTGATTATTGTAACCCCTGTAGTAAAAAAAGTGAGCAATAACCATCGAGGTTGCCATGTTTGGCTATTTTATTAAATTATTTAGACTCCTGCAGTAAAAATAAAAGAATAATGATTTTTTTCTGTTTAGATTATTTACAAAGTTATTTTTTAATTAAAATATTGCGTTCATGTTAAATCAGAGCTGGAATTCAATGTTTTTTATGTGTAAAAGAATAAGGGATTGAGAGATTTCCGAGACTAATATGTATATTTTTTAGTTTGGCCGGAAAAAAAAATGGCTCATTTGGCGATTTTGAGAAAGTCGTAGGTTCTACCGATTTATACATTTTTGGGCTTGGCGCAAATTACTGAAAGCGTAACGAAATAGTATTTTTAATAACAAGTATAAATTTTACGGCGCTATACTTCGATTTTTCATACAGAAATAATGCAGTTATTAAGGCGATTTTAACCGATCTATAGAATTTTCACGAAATTAAGTAAACTGATTTAAGTTAGAGGGATTCCGCCAAATTTCAGAAAATTGAAATTCTCGCATTTTGTACATGGTAGTTAACGCTGATTAAAACCCGTTATAGTTAATAATAATTTAAATAACTGCTACTTATCAATAATATGCCTGCATTAAATTTTGACGATGGAACCATATAAATGTAGAACCCGAAGTTTCCATAAGAGCGCAGCTGCTGAAAGGGGCTAAGAGATCATTCACCCTTTCCTTCGAGACCCCCCCTGACTTGGAAGGTCACGTGGTGTTTTGTTTTTCGTTGGCTGGCGAATTCGGAAGAAGCGAGCCGTTAGTTAGAGTGAAGTTGACGGAGAGAGACGTTCGGAGATATTGAACGATGATGGAACTTTTCGTGCATGCCTAGGTGGCTTGTTTTATTGTTTCTTCTAAAGAAGTGAATCCTGTGTGGATGATATTTTGTTAACGTACCTAAGTGGTGTAAAAGACTTCTAGTATAACTTTGTAAATAGAAGATTTATTAAATGTGTGTGTGTGATCCTTCGACTCATCATTGAGTTATGTCCTGCTTTTAATTAGAAACGCATAACAGTAATTCGTCAACTCATAGGGTCAGCATACGATCCTCTACAAATTCTGGGGGCTTTCACCGGGATATCGAAAACCCTCTAGTTTTTCGTAATTTTTCGCCGGGACAGAATAAGAATTAGATTCCATAGAACCTGATTAAATTGAAAAGAATAGAATTGGATAAATGTGAAGAATAATATGGAATATTGAACTGATATTTGTTTAAAGTATTTGTGCTTCAAGGAAAGTGTTGTGTGCTCACATATCAGTGGTGGATTACCAGGGCGAGTCTGATCGCCGAAGACTACAAACTGTAAGTACTCAATTTTTGTATCAGTAAACATGTCTTACATCGGAAAACATAGAAAAGAGGATATTATCAAATTAATGCGTGAACTGGATTTAAAGATTCCCGATAACCCAACTATTGCTAAAATGAAACATATTATTATTAGTGATGCGAAGTACGATGAAGAATTCACAAAATCTGTTCTCACTAACATTGCGGTAGACCGCGAAAGCGAAGAAAAGATTGCGCGGGAAAAATTAGAACAGGAGAAATTAGAACGTGAATTCCAATTGGAACAATTAAAATCAAAAAATTATGAGAAGGGTAACAGTACAGAACCTTTTGTAATCCAAAACAAAATAGATCTTACAAAAATAATCAAAAGTTTCGATTCGAAGGATCCAAAAGCAGACATTAGCACGTATCTCGCTCTCTTTGAGAGGCAAGCCACAAGAGTCGAAATTAAAAAAGATGATTGGGTCACGCACTTATTCGGATTTTTACCCCTAGACATCGCGCAAATCATAACTCGAGAACCTGAAAATGTTTCAAATGATTATGATCACATTAAAGCAGTATTGCTGAAAAGATTTAAATTAACTGCAGAACAGTTTAGACAAAAGTTATTTTTTCATAAAAAAGAAAGTTCTTGTTCTTGGCGAGAATTCGCTTTCGAACTTAACCATTATTTTGAAGAATGGATTCATGGCGTTAATGTTAAAGATTTCACTGGTCTTTGTGAACTGATAGTTTCTGACCAGATTAAAAGAAGAGTGCCACAAGAGGTTAAAGAACATTTTATAGATAACTGGCATAAGTGGAACACTAGGGAGGAAATAGTGGAAAAGTTAGAAGAATATGAATCAGCTCGTGTTTTATCTAATAAAACATTTCCTAAAATAGTGAATAGAGAAAATGATACGTTTTCTAGCCCCGTGCCAGGGAAAGATAATAGAAATTTTGGAGCTACTAGGAAAAAATGTTATGCTTGTAATAGTTATTCACACAAAATTGCAGAATGTAAATATAGGTTCAGGAACGATAATTTTGATCGTACAGGTGAAGGTAAACGAAAAATTGTTAATCAAATGGTTGTAGAAGAGCCAGGCAAAACAGAAAGTAAAAATAGATCCAGATCTGAAAGGTATGATCGAGCAAAGTATCGTTATAGAAATAAAGCTGAATCGGAGGTAGAGAACAAAACTGTGGAATCATCTGGTAATAAAATTGAGAAATATGTTAATATTTTTAATTTTGATGTGAAAGCGTTAATTGATACTGGTTCCGAAGTAACTTTGATTGACCAGAATATTTATGAAAAGATGGGATCTCCTATTTTATCCAGTACAGATATTCATTTGTGTGGTATCGATTCTGAAAGAGTTTCACCCATTGGTTTCTTTAATTCTAAAATAGTGATTGACAGTTGTACAGTATATACTAATGTTTATGTTATGAAGCATATGCGCTTTAGTGCAGTTATTGGAATGGATGTAATATCGAAACTAGAATTTAATTTTGTGCAAGGGAATGTTAACGTAAAAAGTGCAGCCATGATTGACGTAGTCTATCCTACCAAACGAGTTACTAATTTAGGTAAATACCTTTACTCGACACCTAATTTCGAACCAGATGTGCTTCCGGTTACTTGTAAACAACAGTCTCTCGGGTTGCAAATGTCAAAGATCGAGACTGATCAGTGTTTGAATATTTCCCCATTCGTTGCATGCTCCCAAAATGCTGAATCTTTTGAAGCATGTGAGAGAGTACCAGATGAACTTCCTATACAAACTGACTTTTTGGCCTTGTTCGTGGAAACACCCCCGGAAGAGATTATTGATGTTAGTCACATAATTAATCCACGTTTGAGAGGAGAAGTGATAAACATTGTTAAGAGTTACAAACCACAAAAAACTAAAAGTACGGACGTTAAAATGAGTATAATTCTGACAGACGAAATTCCTATTTGTCAGCGTCCCCGTAGATTGCCGTATAATGAACAAATAATTGTAGAAAACCAAATTCAGGATTGGCTCGAGGAAAAAATTATTCAGCCAAGTTGTTCTGACTTTGCAGCACCCATAGTCTTAATTAAGAAAAAAGACGGCAGTTCGCGATTGTGTGTCGATTTCCGCAAATTAAATAAGAAAATTGTTAGGGATCATTTCCCACTTCCACTTATCGAAGATGTGTTGGATCGGTTACAGGACGCAGAAGTCTTCAGCACGTTAGATTTGAAAAATGCTTTTTTTCATGTAGACATAGAAAAAAATAGTACAAAGTACACCTCTTTCGTGACTCACGAGGGGCAGTACGAATTTCTAAAAGTTCCCTTCGGGTTGTCAAATAGCCCGTGCGTGTTCCAAAGATACATTTACCATATTTTTAAAGACCTTCTGAAAGACCGCGTCATTCTGATTTACTTAGACGACTTGATCATACCATCCAAAAACGAAGAAGAGGGGATTAAGAAACTGCAACTTGCTTTAAAAACCGCTTCAGAATTCGGATTAGAACTGAACTTGAAAAAATGTCAGTTTCTTAAGCGGAAGATAGAATTCTTGGGTTACATCATAGAACGTGGAACGATCAAACCATCTCCTGCGAAGATAATGGCTGTTCAGAATTTCCCACAACCAAAAAACATTAGGCAAATCCAAAGTTTTTTAGGCTTAACAGGGTATTTTCGAAAATTCGTCAAAGACTACGCCAAAATCGCCAAACCCCTTAGTGACTTGCTTAGAGATAGCAAAGAGTTCCGTTTTGGAATAGAGCAAAAGCATGCGTTCGAAGAACTGAAAAAAGCATTAGTGAACGACCCAGTATTACATCTTTACAGACAAGGTCAGGAATTAGAACTTCACACGGACGCCAGTAGTTTCGGATTCGGCGCAATTTTACTACAGTTAGGGAAGGATAATAAAATGCATCCGATACACTACATGAGCAAAAAGACCTCAGAACAGCAGGAAAAGTATTCCAGTTACGAGCTAGAGCTTTTAGCGGTGGTCGAAGCATTGAAAAAATTCAGACCTTACTTGTTAGGCACCAAATTCACAATAGTGACAGACTGTCAAGCGTTCCAGAAAACGATGAGTAGAAAAGAATTGTCTCCGAGATTAGCCAGGTGGTCAATGCTACTGGAAGATTTTGATTATGAGGTAGTCCATCGTCCAGGTTCACAGATGAAACACGCTGACGCACTCAGCAGAAACGTCTCAGTATTAGTATCAGAACCTCTGACGGCTGATATGACTCATAAAATTGCAGCTGCACAACGAGAAGATGAACATTGCGAATTGCTAAAGGAATTAGTTGCCTTGGGAAAAGAAGATAACTATTTCATCAAGAATAACGTGCTATACAAATACGAAGCTGGTAGAGAGTTACTCGTAGTACCGGCAGAGATGGAGTTACAAGTGATTAAGAAAATTCATAGCAATGGACATTTCGCTACATCTAAAACTTTAGAACTGGTCAAACGAGATTTTCATGTCAATGGTCTGAGAAAGAAAGTCGAAGCTGTTATAACCAACTGTTTAGAATGCATTTTATGTAATAAAAAGCAAGGAAAGGGTGAAGGATACTTGAATCCTATCCCGAAAGAAGAGGTACCCTTGAGTACTTATCATATAGACTTTATCGGACCGTTACCATCTACAAACAAAAATTACAAACATGTTTTAAGTGTGGTGGACGCATTCACAAAATTTGTCTGGTTGTATCCAGTCAAATCAACCAGTACTCATGATGCCCTCGAGAAGCTGAAATTGCAGCAGACGACGTTTGGGAACCCTGAAAGAAT
Organism: Cheiracanthium punctorium; assembly: GCA_038373885.1. NCBI lineage: Eukaryota > Metazoa > Arthropoda > Arachnida > Araneae > Cheiracanthiidae > Cheiracanthium > Cheiracanthium punctorium. The sequence goes on along the minus strand of JAWZYV010014985.1, from coordinate 50,990 downwards.
TATTTCAGACAGAGGAAGCGCCTTCAGCTCAAAAGAATTTGCTGACTATTGTGAAGCGGAAGGCATCAAACACATTCAAACAACCACAGGAATTCCAAGAGGAAATGGCCAGGTGGAGCGGATTCATAAAACTTTAATACCAGTGCTATCTAAATTGTCAATCAAAGACCCGACAAAGTGGTACAAATATGTCAGCTCCGTTCAAAGAATTTTGAACAGTACCACCGCCAGAAGTATCAAAACTAGCCCATTTGAATTATTGACAGGGGTTAGGATGAAGAACAAAGAAGACCTGAAAATTAACGAAGTCTTAAACGAAGAATACCAGAGAAGTTTTTTGGAGGAGAGAAATTCCTTAAGGGAAGAGGCTAAAAAAAATATCCTCAAAATGCAACAAGAAAATAAGAAAGGTTATGATAAGAAAAGAAAGAGAGCAGTAGAGTACAAATTAGGCGACTTAGTAGCAATCCAGAGGACACAGTTCGGGACTGGTTTGAAGCTACGACTGAAATATTTTGGCCCCTACAAAATAACGAAGGTCAAAGGACATGACAGATACGACGTCGAAAAAGTGGGACGTCATGAGGGTCCTAACATCACAAGTTCTGCGGCAGATCACATGAAACCGTGGAGCAGACTGTAGAACTTTTCATATTTCTAATGACCTGTAAATAATGTATTTTTCTTTTCTTTTTTTTAAGTGTTTATTTCAGATATCCTTATAGTCCTGGGCGGTGAGGACACCGCAGGTCAGATGGCCGAGCCTGTAGAACCCGAAGTTTCCATAAGAGCGCAGCTGCTGAAAGGGGCTAAGAGATCATTCACCCCTTCCTTCGAGACCCCCCCTGACGTGGAAGGTCACGTGGTGTTTTGTTTTTCGTTGGCTGGCGAATTCGGAAGAAGCGAGCCGTTAGTTAGAGTGAAGTTGACGGAGAGAGACGTTCGGAGATATTGAACGATGATGGAACTTTTCGTGCATGCCTAGGTGGCTTGTTTTATTGTTTCTTCTAAAGAAGTGAATCCTGTGTGGATGATATTTTGTTAACGTACCTAAGTGGTGTAAAAGACTTCTAGTATAACTTTGTAAATAGAAGATTTATTAAATGTGTGTGTGTGATCCTCCGACTCATCATTGAGTTATGTCCTGCTTTTAATTAGAAACGCATAACAGTAATTCGTCAACTCATAGGGTCAGCATACGATCCTCTACATAAATGATAGATAACTATTTCCCATTTTGATTGCTGATAAATCAATGCTTCGAATGATTCCCTGAAAACAAAAAAATCTTGCAAAATGGTGTATGTTGGCATTTGGCGATCGAAGTACTGTGTAATAAATAATTGATTCTTATTTGTTAAAGCAGCGCTACGGAAGTTTCTTTTACTAAAAGCTGTTAGAAAGGCGTAATTAACACTGTCTAATATATTTTTTGTTTTACGAATTGAAATGTATGTTGATTCCTACTTTATTACATTTCTTAGCAAAGTTGGCGAAAAATATTCTAATGTAGTGCAGCTCTGTACGTATTATTAATTCCATTCCACAATTGAGATAAGCCGATGTCACTTGCGTATACATAGATATTTTTTTTTTATTCCGCCAAACAAAGTATTGCGTATTGACTTTAGTGTCAAGTTTAATTTGTGGTTTGAGCTATTGGCCTTCGACTGGCGGCGTTAATTTCGCCAATATGGCAGTTCTAGCAAAGTAAACATGAATAACTCATTTCATGTTCTATTTTTAACATTGCTATAATTTCCGTAGAAACGGAATCCATTGTTGCCACTTAAGTTGTTAAATTTAACAATTAAGTGAAACCACTCTTTTCAACAGCTTTTAAGACTCGAAAAAGTGAAAGCGCATCAAACGTGAAATAAATAGAACTAATTGTAACAGACTTGCACTTTAAAAATAATCGAAGTTTTCATGCAATTCTACATATCTTTAATTTTATTTCCTTCGCGTGTGGATGTCATTTTTTACGTAATTTTTGCTGTTTTGCTGGCAGATTATCCGGAGCAGCACATAACCTCTAACGCATTTGCTCCTCCGGACATAAGCAAGAGCGTATGTACGGCGCGTATTTGTGTAACCCCACTGTGTTAATCAGATTTTTCTGGTGTCAGATTTTTTAGACCATTTTTTACCGCGGAGATTCCGATCCTGAAGTATATTGATCACTGATAAATGAAAAAAAAATGATCAATTATATGCAAGCAGGAGATTCAAAAATTTTTCATGGGAATGTTACGGGAGTTAAGAATATACATTTTGTATGGCAAAAAACTCCACATGGGGGGTTGTGACCCCCTATCTCCTCCTTGGCTACGCCACTGTACGCAAGCATCAGTTGTCACGTCATGAAAAACCGTCGTAGATGGCAAACTCCGAAGTTGTTCTGAGGGTTATACAAAATTAAAAATTTTGCTTTTAGTAAATTTTATTTTTGATACAGTTCGAATATTTGGTTTTAATACATTTCGGCCACCAAGGTACACTCATGTCCATAAATTAAGGATAATGAAGTTCAGGCAAAGAAAGAGAAAGAAGCAAAACAAATTTGACTAATTTGTAAAGTCTATTTATTAAACAAAAAGTAAAGAGCAAAAAAGATGCTATATGTTTGACATAATTAATAAAAATTGCAAGTTTTACTCCCTTGACCAAATTTCAAAAAAGAACCTATTTAAAAATAACAGTATAACATGGTTAGTAGGATGGTTAATACGCAGTATGTCTCCCGTACGATGCAATACAGGCCTGACAACGCCTAGGCATGCTGAGTATCAAATGATCAATCTGATATTGGGGAATATTACACCACTCATCAATCAATGCACTCCTAAGTTCCGGTAGACAGGTGGGAGGGGGTTGACGGGCTGCAATTCGTCGGCCAAGCATATCCCACACATGCTCTATTGGATTCAAGTCCGGTGAGTATGCTGGCCAATGCATACGGGTGATATCCTCCGATTGAAGGCATTCGTCTACAATGTTTGCACGGTGAGGACGGGCGTTGTCATCCATATACACAAATTCAGCACCCATGGCGCCCCGAAACAAACGTACATGTTGTTCCAGAATGACATCCCGATAGATGTGGCCTGTCATCGTTACACTCTGAACATGCAGGTCAGTTCTGGAATTCCTCCCCAAACGAGCCATCCTGCACCACCGTAACGGTGTCTTTCAATGGTGTTCTCTTGGTGGTAACGGGTACCTGGCGCTCTCCAGATGAATGTCCGGCGAGAATCAGACTCCAAACTAAACCTGGATTCGTCGGAAAACATCACACAAGACCACTGTTGCGGTGTCCACAATGCATGCTCTCTACTCCAGGTTAATCGCAGGCGACAGTGAGTTGCGGTAAGTGGAACACATCTGACAGGCCTACGAGCATATAGACCAATGTGCCCTAAGCGTCTGTACACGGTCTGCCTTGAAACTGTCGTACCGGTAGCTGAAGAGAGCTGACGAGACAGGTCTGATGCTGTACTCCGTCTGTTTCTTTTGGCAGTAACTGCCAAATAGCGGTCCTCATTCGGCGTTGTAACTCGGGGGCGACCTGTGCTGTAACGTCTACTCACATTACCATCATCTTGGAATCGTTGCCAAAGCCTGGAGATGACACTCTGGGCGATTCCAAGTTCCTCGGATACTTCCAGCTGGGTACGTCCACATTCCAGTCGTCCGATAATTCTGCCACGTAAAACATCATCCAAATGCCTCCTTTGTGTCATAACTATGCGGTTTTTGCACTGAAAGGCTTTCACAGCGCTTGTGAACAATTTTACTTCTTTGCCACCATTCCTTATATACCCCTCTCTTACACTCTCGTCATTGTGACGTACCATCCACGCCATCTGGTGGTTTCCTGTAATTTGCATATTCTTCTTCAAGATGTGTGTGATTATTCCACAGGTGAAATTTTTATTTTAGAGATCAATTTCTGTGTGATTCTGAATTATCCTTAATTTATGGACATGAGTGTAAGATGAAATATTACTAAATACGGCAACCCAGAATTTTCTTAACTATTGAATTTGACACTATGCAACTACAGTAGATTCCCTATATCACGGCAGATACGTTCCGTGTTATAGGAATCCGTGCTGTACGGGTCCTGCGCTATACTCCACCTGGAGTGCGGACTGCGCTGTATAATCACGGCAAAACTGTGCTCTCTTTTAACGTGTTACATGAAAACGATCGTAATGTTTTCGTCGTGTTCTAAGAATTCGTGTTGTAGACCCATGTTATAAAGGGGTCAACTGTAATCTGTAAAAAATGAAAAATGAAATTAGTTATTTATTTAGTGCGAATTGACAGTGAGATAAACGTCATTTGTCACTTTTATGTAACAAGTGTGATACTGCATTTAGAGTTCAATAAGGGTAATAAGCTTTTTCTCAGAAGTTACATCACGAACGTTTTCATTTACAAAAGCGACATGATTTTCACCGGAGCAGGGTACATTTTTGGCTTTTAAACTTAAATGATGCATGCAGTGTTTCATGTAGGTTTTTTAATTCAGGTAAAATTTAATAAAGTCGTGTGTAACATAACTGCGCTAATGCATTGTCCACGCATTGAAAAATGCAAGATAAAATTGTTGTCAGCATCATGTAATGTTATTTATGTGGTATATACTATGCATACTAAACCTGAATGTGGTATATACTAAACCTCACAATACGAATTATTTGATGAAGAAATCAGGCATTTTTGAAAAGAGAAAAGTTTTGTCTGCATACCATAAAGTTCTTTCTTTTTTGATCGCCAGTCACATTGACGTAGTTTTTGTGTCATGTTGCAATCGTCTAAAATTTGCACTCATGACGTCAACTTTTAGTCACGATTCAAGTATTTTTTCACGTTTTGAGATTCCTCATTACTGGGTTTAATTCGAATTATATATGTGTTAGGAAAATATGCGTTTCCCACCGTGCGGAGAACGGGCAAGCAGCTAGTCTATCTATACTATTAAAATCTGTGCGCGTCTGTCTGTGTGTGTGTGTGTGTGTGTGTAGCATCATCTCCTCCTAAACGGCTGGGAGTTGAGTTTCGAACGAGGTATCCACGAATTTGGAAAATTTCGAGAAAGAACCTCCGCTAATTTAAATTTCGAAATTCGAATTAGTTCAGGAGATATTGATAAAAAACCCCATCAAAAACGCTAATTTTTGCTCTCCGCAATTCCGTGATTGTAACCCCTGTAGTCAAAAAAGTGAGAAATAACCATCGAGGTTGCCATGTTTGGCTATTTTATTAAATTATTTAGACTCCTGCAGTAAAAATAAAAGAATAATGATTTTTTTCTGTTTAGATTATTTACAAAGTTATTTTTTAATTAAAATATTGCGTTCATGTTAAATCAGAGCTGGAATTCAATGTTTTTTATGTGTAAAAGAATAAGGGATTGAGAGATTTCCGAGACTAATATGTATATTTTTTAGTTTGGCCGAAAAAAAAATGGCTTATTTGGCGATTTTGAGAAAGTAGTAGGTTCTACCGGAGCCCCCGGGAAGGGAAGGGAGAGTAGACAATTACAAGGCTTTCTCCTCTCTCTTTCTTCAGTCGCGGCGACCCCGGTTCTACCGATTTGTACAGTTTTGGGCTTGGCGCAAATTACTGAAAGCGTAACGAAATAGTATTTTTAATAACAAGTATAAATTTTACGGCGCTATACTTCGATTTTTCATACAGAAATAATGCAGTTATTAAGGCGATTTTAAACGATCTATAGAATTATCACCAAATTACGTAAACTGATTTAAGTTAGAGAAATTCCGCCAAATTTCAGAAAATTGAAATTCGCGCATTTTGTACATGGTAGTTAACGGTGATTAAAACCCGCTATAGTTGATAATTTAAATAACTGCTGCTTATCAATAATATGCCTGCATTAAATTTTGGCGATCGAACCATATAAATGATAGATAACTATTTCCCATTTTGATTGCTGTTAAATCAATGTTTCGAATGATTCCTGAAAACAAAAAAATCTCGCAAAAGGTGTATATTGGCATTTTGGCGATCGAAGTACTGTGTAATAAATAATTGATTCTTATTTGTTAAAGCAGCGCTACGGAAGTTTTTTACTAGAAGCTGTTAGAAAGGCGTAATTAATAGTGTCTAATATATTTTTCGTTTTACGAATTGAAATGTTTGTTGATTCCTACTTTAGTACATTTCTTAGCAAAGTTGGCGAAAAATATTCAAATGTAGTGCAACTCTGTACATATTATTAATTCCATTCCACAATTGAGATGAGCCGATGTCACTAGTGTATGCATAGATATATTTTTTTTTAATTCCGCCAAACAGAGTATTGCGTATTGCCTTTAGTGTCAAGTTTAATTTATGGTTTGAGCTATTTGCCATCGACTGGCGGTGTTAATTTCGCCAATATGGCAGTTCTAGCAAAGAAAACATGAATAACTCATTCCATGTTCTATTTTTAACATTGCTAGAGTTTCCATAGCAACGGAATCCATTGTTGCCACTTAAGTTGTTAAATTTTACAATTAAGTGAAACCACCCATTTCTACAGCTTTTAAGAATCGAAAAAGTGAAAACGCATCAAATGTGAAACAAATAGAACTGTCACAGACTTGCATCTTAAAAATAATCGAAGTTATTATGCAATTCTACATACCTTTAATTTTATTTCCTTCGAGTGTGGATGTCATTTTTTACGTCACTTTTGCTGTTTTGCTGGCAGATTATCCGGAGCAGCACATACCCTCTAATGTATTTGCTCCTCCGGAAGCAAGAGCGTATGTCCGGCGCGTATTTGTGTAACCCCATTGTGTTAATCAGAATTTTCTGGTGTCACATTTTTTAGACCATTTTTTAGACCATTTTTTTACCGCGGAGTTTCTGATCCTGAAGTATATTGATTAAGCAGGAGTAGCCAGAAATTTTTCATGGGAATGTTACGACTACTGCAACTCACATATATGTACATGTGTGTGCGATAAGGGAGTGAAGAATATACATTTGTATGGCAAAAAACTCCGCTTGGGGGTTGTGACCCCTATCCCCTCCTTGCTCGCCATGTACGAAGCGTAGTTGTCACGTCATGAAAAACCGTCATAGATGCAAGCAAGTTGTTCTGAGGGTTATACAAAATTAAAAATTTTTCTTTTAGTAAATTTTACTTTTGATACAGTTCGGATATTTGGTTTTAATACATTTCGGCCACCAAGGTGAGATGAAATATTAGTAAATACGGCAACCCAGAATTTTCTTAACTATTGAATTTGACACTATGCAACTACAGTAGATTCCCTATAATACGGTAGATACGTTCCGTGTTGTAGGAATCCGTGCTGTACGGGTTCTGCGCTATTACTCCACCTGGAGTGCGGACTGCGCGGTATAATCGCGGCAAAACTTATTTGCGCTCCGTAAAAATACAATGATGTTTGGTGTTGCCATTCAAAAGGTATGTTAATTACAGGAGCTAAAGCGTCATAATATCAGAACATATGTCTCATTTTACCGTGCTGTACAAGTCTCTTTTAACGTGTTACACGAAAACGGTCGTAATGTTTTCGCCGTGTTCTAAGAATTCGTGTTGTAGATCCATGTTATAAAGAGGTCAACTGTAATCTGTAAAAAATGAAATATGAAATTAGTTATTTATTTAAGGCGAATTGACAGTGAGATCAACGTCAGTTTTATGTAACAAGTGTGATACTGCATTAAGAGTTCAATAAGGGTAATAAGCTTTTTCTCAGAAGTTACATCACGAACGTTTTCATTTACAAAAGCGGCATGATTTTCACGGGAGCAGGGTGAATTTTTGGCTTTTAAACGTAAATGATGCATTCATTGTTTCATGTAGGTTTGTTAATTTAGGTGAAATTCAATAAAGTCCTCTGCAAAATAACTGCGCTAATGCATTGTCTACGCTTTGCGAAATGCAAGATGAAATTGTTGTCAACATCATGTGATGTTATTTATAAGGTATATACAATATATTAATGCTATTAATTAAACCTCACAAAGAGAATTATATGATGTAGAAATAGGCATTTTTCGAAACAGAAAAGTTTTGTCTGCATACCGTAAAGTTCTTACTTTTCTAATCGCCAGTTACAATGACGTAGTTTTTGTGTCATCAACTTGCAATCGTCTGAAATTTCCACTCATGCAGTCAGCTTTTCGTCAGAATTCCAGCAATTTTTGACTATTAGAGATTCCGCATTACTGTGTTTAATTTGAATTATATGTGTTAGGAAAATATACGTTTCCCACCGTGCGGAGAACGGGCAAACAGCTAGTACTATAATTAATATTCGAAAACAATCAGCAGATTAAACGAAGTTATTATCACCTTTAAAATGGAATTACATAAAGAATGCAAAATTTTCAAAACCTACCAAAAAAAAGGGGGGTGGGGTGGGGGAGATTAACAATTGAATATATATATATATATATATATATATATATATATATATATATATATTTTTTTTTTTTTGAAGAATGCAACAAAGAGCATTATCGAGTTGCTCTTCGTGATACCTCATGTCTATTAATAGTATTTTACTTTCCTTAAAAAAAGTAACATCTTAAATCAAGGGGTTTCATGTGGACACCCTGCATGAAATAAATGCACGCATATCGTGAAGACAGATTTATTAGTTTAAGAATTTAAAATATTTGTAAATATTCAATCTATATAAGCATTATATGTCTACATATTAATGCATATTTCAAATAAAATAGCGAAGACTGTTAGATAATTCTGCAAAATATTATTTTAATGTGTCACATTACTACAGAAATAATACATTTAATTTTGACTGAACACATATAAAAAGATAAATTTCATTCTCTTTCACTCTATGAATTACCCTTAAAATACAATAAATTGGGCTACTCTTCATTCAAAAGGTTTTTTTTTTAAATATTTGAATACACAATATATACATATATATGTATATATACATACAAAAGTTGTATATATACATACAAAAGTAGTACATATACATACAAAAGTAGAAATGCATCATGTCGCATTTCAGAAAAGCGATTAAGCAACACAATTTAAGCCCACCATTCTGAAGTAAAGTTCTAGATTTTAAAATTGTATTATGACTTTAAAAAATTTGCCTTTTATAATGCTTAAATATTTACAAAAGTAACGCAACATTTTCAAAGGAACTCTTAAGATTTATTACACTAATTAAAAAAAAAAAAAAAGAAAATTTTCTATTTGAAAATTATTTCATGCTGAGATGCACACCGTATAAAAAGATAACTTAACTAATGAATTATTTACGAGTATCAAAGGTTCGAGTACGGCATATTTTCAAAATATTTTTTTAAACAAATAGTAAAGTGATATACAATACGGCTGAACAAAACTTGCAAATTAATACTTGAGAATAACATCGATAAAGTAACAAATCTAAGATGCATCAAATAAAAACTAATTTAAATAAAATGTGTACAAAATTCTTTAAAAAATCGTTTAAGCAAATATTCAAAGTCTCAAAAAAATAAAGAATGTTTATATGTTAAACTTAATAAAAACGTTCTATGATTTTGTGCTAAGCAATATTAATGGTAAGTTAAATGTGAAGTATAGAAATGAATATTTCAACAAAATTTTTAAAACGGTCTTACAAAAATTTAGAAAAAACACATATTTTCCACGATTAAAAAAAAATCGTATATTGATATAAAGTATATTAAAGACTTAAATATAAAATAGTTAACTATTCATACATTTAATGATATCTCTAGGTTAGCTATCAAATAAAAAGGGGCAAAAAATCAATAGAACATTTACAGCAATATCACAAAAATTGGTTATTGCATACTGTCAGAACATTAAAAAAAAAGTAAAACAACAGACTGAAACAACAAAACGTTCTAGAAATAAGAATAATTACCGTATGACTTCCTTCTAATAACAAACTTCGCAACAAAGACAAATAACATATTTAATAACCATGAACTTAAATTTTTTTTAGAGCGTGTACTCAAACTGAATGGTTGAAAGAATTTAAGTATAGCTTCATCATCATATATATTATTTCTCAAAGGTGTTTTTTTCTGGGGCGGCTAGATCTCATTAAATACTTGACCATTTTTTTTTTTTTTTAAATACCCAGTTAAAGCTTATAATTTCTACTTTTGACGAAAAAGATGCAAAAATTCGGAAAAAATCTTTTTGTTAATAAAAAAAATTAAAAGCAAATCATATATATTATTTCTCAAATCGGGGCCATCGCTAATCAACGGGCCTGCTTATGAGTTGCCATCCCTAAAAATGAGTTTATCATTGAGGCCTGTTTTCCCCAGTCACAGTATTCTATTTTATTATTCTAAGTATTATAAATGTTATATTATCTTATTATTTTAAAACAATTTTTTTATACTTTTGTCGTACTAAAGAACTTTAGATGTAGGTAATCGTTTTGTGAATCTTGCGCCATTTTCTTTCATGAAAATTTATCCTAAAATTCGAGCATTTTGCTCTGAATGTAAAGGTAAGTGAACGCTTATAATGTATTTAGAAATTCTAAAAATATGTATGTAAATCATGTTTAGTGAATAATTACTCATGTGTTATTTATAAATAAATTATTTTAATCAGAAATCGTATTACTTGAGTAGTTTTTATTCTTGTAAATAAGCATGACGTTGTGATACTATTTAGACAATTTAATTTTGCCAGTTGAAAATGTTATTTATCAGTTATATATGCCTTGATTATTAGGGATGGACGCGAGACGCGAGAATTCTCTCATTGTCTCGCGAGACGAGACAGGCATTTTTTTTTTGAGAGACGAGACGCGAGACGAGAAAGAAAGTATTTTGCGGGACGAGACAGAGTCTTGTCTCGCGCGAGATTTCTCGCGAGAATTCTCGCATTTTCTTCCGTCTCGCATAAATACGATCTGAAAAGCGACAATTTGCCTGAAGCCTCTACCGTTTAACTTGCGTCTCCTTCGTTTTCGGTCCTGGTATAATATCAGCACTCTACAATACGCACAAACACTTAACATTTAAAATTAGAACAGACGACAGATATACAAAACACACAAAGGAGAGGATAAAGAAAGAGGCGGAAAAAAAAGAAAACAGAGAAGAGTTGAAAGAAAAATAATAAGTAAATAGGAAAGGCGGTACGGCATGTTCAAATCTGACCACTTTTAGACGGGGCCCGGGGCATTAAGTTTGGGGTCCCCCCTTACTATCCCCTTTTTTACGCATTAAGCCCCTTTACTGAGCCTACCTTTTTTAAGCATTTTAACCCAGTTTTGACCGCTGTTGTACTCGAAAATTGCATTTAAGTTAACTGTAGTTTTTGTACTTTAATCAAATCGTATTTATCACCCCAAAAAAATATCTCTAACTTGATCTAGTGATAGACAATTATGTAATACCTATATTATAGAGGAAATTCAGTTTTTTCCCCACAATTACTATTTCAGTACATATGAATGTATAATTTAGATAATCGGGATATATATGGGCCCCCTTTTTCTTCAGGGGCACCGGACTACCGCCCCCCCTTGCCCCTGTGATAATCGGGTTTCGGGTATATCAGAGAGAGATTAGAAGTAGAGCAACTTGCATTCGCATTGATGCTTAGTCTGAGTAGGTTGAAATATGGTTGAATATCCTTGGTTGAAATATCCTTGTACCGATATTATCCTCAAACTTTCCCGCACGTTGCGGCGTGCGTATGGGGGGGGGGGGGCGCCCACCCTGGTAACAAATTTCTAGAGGCGGTTAAATCCCTATTGTTGGTCTATTTTAAAGAGATTAAAATTACATTTTTTATTCTTATATATTAATATCGGACGGAAAGAAATGCAAGCAATTTTTTTAAAACTATTTCTCTTTTCGTTTATATTTCGTTTTATATTTTCGTTTATATTATCAGGTTTTCCCTTCCTTCGGCTTGCAAAACTTCAGAGTGTGACACATTTTCGTGTAAAAATCTCTCTATTCTAAAAAAAAGTAAAGGCCGCTGTCGCCGCCGCTGTCAAAAGCTTGTCAGCGTATCTCCTCCTAAACCGTGGGGATTTGAGTTTCGACTAAGGTGCCCACAGATTCGAAAAATTCCGAGGAACCTGCTAAGCTGATTTAAATTTCAAAAATTGAATTATTTTAGAAGATACTAATAAAAAACTGAAAAAATAAACAGAATGGTTGCCAGATTTGGCATAAAATCATTCATTCCTTTGCAACAAAGCGTTTCCAAGTATCTAGAATCGCGTGAAATTTACAAACATGAGTTAGAATTACGCCCATTTTACGCCAAAATAAAAACTATATGAAATAAGTAACTCAAAATGTGTTACGCAAAGTTGACAATAGTCAAATAGTAAGTTCGCTTAGACAACAGGAGTTTAGAATTAGCAATTATCTGTTTTTCCAAAACAGAGTAACTAATATCTTGAAAATGAAAAATAATTAAAATGCAGATTATTTTAAAGCCGGTTCGGTCATGCTGGATAGCTTTGCTACCAGTAGAAATATTTGTTGGCGTTAACTATGCCATTATAGCAGTTATAGTAAACTTTGGATATTTGCTAGCGCGACGAGATGGTATAATTCGTGGTGCTAAGTACGCCAATCTGCAAACGATTATGTAAATGAAAATATGGATAATGGTTTTCTGGTAACCTTACATGAACAGTAATTATAGGTTGTGAGCATGTGTAAATCGCCAAATAATGAAAAGTCGCCATTGGTGGCAAGCTATTCTATGTACGCAAGTCGCCAAATTACATGTACGCAAGTCGCCAAATAATGAAAAATCGCAATGGGTGGCAAATTGGAAGGGTGTTCAATAGGTTTTACATTATTAAAAATACAGCTGTAACAGATGTTCTGATTTTATTATGCTTTAGCTCCGAATTAATATAACTTTTGAATGGCAACATTGAAAATCATTGTGTTTCTGAAGAGTGCACATAATTTTTCCAGCGATTATAAGCGGAGTCCGCACTCCAGGTGTAGTATAGCTCAGGACCCGTACAACACGGATTCCCATAACAAAATATCTTCCGTGTTATGAGGGGGAGGGGGTCTACTGTAGTGTGAAGTTAAAATTTTTATGTACCAATGAACATGCAAGAACCAAGCAATGCGTAGCTCAGTAACATTCTATCTGATCGAATCTTCGGGTTTTGTCTGTTGAAATTATGTCTTTTTTACGAATAAGCCTGATTAGGGGCCGAATGCCTCATACGAAAAGCGAGCGTAGCGAGTCTGGGGGCCTTGGCCCCTAGTGATACAAAAAAAAATCACTTCACCAAAAGCTATAGGGGCAATGGGGCTACTGTGCACACTGTGTACTTAAAAATCATTCCACTGACCTTGAAAAATTATCGGAATGTCAACTTTCAATAGAGATAAATACAAAATACATGAATGTACCTCTGTTTGCGCCCTTTCGGATGCCCACTCCTTTATATTTTTTATTCCCCCCCCCATACACACACACGCACACTCACATTCATTTGAAAAAATAAACCCATTTAATGTTGTGCGGTTTTCTCCTTCCACTGCTTTTTCACTGGTTCTTCAAAAACTGTACTATGTACTTTTATCAACAGCCACCCAGTATTCATCATGTCCAGTGGCGTACGCAAGGGGGGGAGGGTTTGGGGGTTCACCCCCCCTTGTCAAAATTTTTTTAACAAAATGTGCACAAATTTTCAATTTTTAGATTAAATATTACGCATTTTAACACAAAGTTATGTCTATAACCCCCCTCCCCCCTTGAAGGAAGTCTGCGTATGCGATCATGTCAAGAAAGAAGTAAAAAAAGTAATAATAAACACAAAAATTGTCTTTCAAAATGAGCAAAAGCGCTATACTTATAAAGAAATATTGTAAAATACTGCTATATGTATAAGATCTTTTCCTGTTTTAAAACTCCACGCTATGAGATGAGGAACAACCCTCGCAGAATTTCTCTTTATCCTTAACGCTTCCTCCAGTCATTTAAAAAGACAAACTTTGAATACAGGAGGTTAGCACTGGGGCCGAAAGGGAAAGCATGCTTTGTGTTGAGATGCCAAAGCTTTTTTTTTTTTTTTTTTTTTTACGCAGAATATCAGATATCGGAGGGTCCCTACTACAGTGTTCCAGTTAAAACAGAAATGTCGGGAGAGAGATGTCCCGAGGACATAATTGCCCGGTGTCTTTTGGATTTGCCGACACGATGGATGACCTCTCACTCCAGAACAGAATGGAGCTACGGAGGGCGAGCTATCTCAGCACGTGGAAGTAGGTGCGCCCTATCACCGGAAGAATTTTTCCCCTCAACAATAGGACACCTCCGAACAGATTGCGAGATATGGCGCCAGAGCGGAGACAAGTTGCAAGATGACCGCTGCTTTCACAATTGACATGAAGACTTCCGTTCGCTATTCCCACCCACAAACAACTACTGAGTGACCGTTTTTTTTTTCCCGGAAAAAAACAAGGGTGAGGAATTAATGTATCGAGAATTTCGCTAATGATCGGTTTCCAGACAAAAAATAAAGTATGTGGATTCTGGACACTGGAAAAGACACCGATATATGGTTATTTTCTATCATCCTCCAAAGGTATGGGGAGGGGGCTCGAGCCCCAAAGCCGCCCCCCATTTCGTACGTCACTGCAGAAGCGTAACCATGGAGTGGGATATCGGGATATACCTCCCTGCGAAACTTTCAAAATTAGTTATTAAGAGCTTTCAGATTTTTGTCGTCAATAAGAAATTAAGTTTATCAATACAAAATTGTATCTTATACAACCCCCTCGACAAAATTTTCTGGCTGCGCTCTTGCCTCATCGACTAGCATATAACGACCATGTTACATCCTATGTCACTATTAAAAGTGGCGTTTTTTCTGCTCACCATTGGGGAATAACACTCAACATACAACATGGTAAGATGACTGAATTGTGAAGGTCTCTGTGAAGGTTCTGAAGGCAGGGTTCTATCCTGCCGTGCGCCTCCGAAGGGCGGTTTTCTCCAGAGTTGGGGTTTGGGCGGTCCAGAGAAGTTTTGGGTGGTTTTCTCCAGATGTAACGTGAATACGCGTTAGAGGTCCTCCTCCCATTGCACCCCTTCTAAGCAGATAGCTCTTTCGTAGCTTTACCTTAACACAAAACAACACAGAAACATTAATAAATCATCAATATAGCTCTTATGTGTTCATGATGTAAGTAGTATTATTCCTTATAAAAGCGTTTTCAGCCATTAATAGAGCACTTGGTTTGTAACAACAAGGTGTTTTTAATTTCATATATTGAAGTATTTAATGGATTTTACATGAATTCCAGCTGGAATATAACATTTATTTTTATTTTTAATTTGGGTTTTTATACAAATAATTATCGAATCATTTGTATAATGAATGTAAAATAATGTGAACTCTGATTATTGCACAAGTAAAAGAAAAAGACGACCAACAAATATTAAAATATTTTGCAAGAGGGACTCAAACCATTGGTTTTTGGCAAAGACATTAGAATATACTCGTTCTAGTATATTCTAAGGTCTTTGGTTTTTGGAGGGGGGGGGGGGGAATAAAGGACAAAGTGTCAATTTAAGTTGGCTAATTTTGGGTTTTACGATATGCGAGAAAAATTAGAGCGTGTTAATTGGCATTTGGACCTTTGTATGCCATGCCATTCCTAATTTAGATCCTCATTAAAAGGAAAAAGAAATTTCCGAGCATTGACTTACTCTAGAAAAGTGTGGTTCAGCTCCATATATTTACTATGCTCAGTGGCGTACACAAATGGTGTGGGGGTGAGGATTCAGTCCCTCCCCCTTTGTCCATGCATTTTTAACATAAAGTCCGTACAGTTTTAATTTTAAACATATAGATTATGGCTTTTATTTAACCAAAAGATTACTTCCATTCCCCCCTTCTCTTAAAGAAAGTCGGTGTACACCACTGATTATGCATCTGCACATTATTTGTAAGTACATAAAATATTTGTAAGTAATAATTACAACAAAAAGAAAAAACTGCCATTTGCTTGAAATTACCTAAGTGATATGATAATTTTAAGAAATAAGAGGCCCTCCCAAAAGGGATGCTTGCTTCAGAGTGGCTTTTTGAGGCCCAGATCATGTTTTTCTAGATTACAAATAAAGGGAACACAAGGTCATTAGTTAAAGAACTTTGGTTCTAGAAATACTGGCATATAAATTTAACTTTTCATAATCAGCTGTACGTATCGTAATACAGCGGATCTGTTGGTGAGCTGATAGCTATTTTGTAAGCAGTAAGCAACTTTTTTGTTTTCTGCTTAAACAGTGTTAGGTGATCCGTTTTGAATTGTAAATGTACAAATCTAAAACGTTATAAAAGATAAAAAATCTAAGAGGTTGAGAAAATAGTTGTATGGATTTTGAGGCCCCTACATGTGGGGGCCCCGGGCATTCGCCCTGCCATGCCTCCCTATTTTTACGGCACTGTCTTTCGCCATAAGCCAAGCTATGCGAACGCAAATGAATGATCTACTGGAGTGATTGCGCAAATCCAACGCTCACAAGTCCTTTCTGTTGTCTCTTCTTTTTGATAGTGTAAATCACATATCGGCAAACCCTGGCCCGCGGCCCGGATGTGGCCCTCCAGGGTATTTTATCCGGCAAGTGGAAGATTTCAAATTTCCATAGACCAGTGGTCCCCAACCCCCTGTCCGCGGATCAAATGGTACCGGGTTGCTCAAGAAAAATTACATTATTTCTATTTTATTTTCTGTCGTGCATTTCTCTCGAGGTCTCGAGTTTCTTGGGTTTGTGCTAATTTATACAGAACAGATTTTGTAACAGAAAAAAATCTCATGACTATTTTACATTATTTTACTGCTTATTAAACATTTCAAGACTATGAATTAAAATTCCAGTCTTTTAAATCCCTATTGCCATTCCCAACAACCTAACTGTGTGAAGCGGGTTTTTCTGCACTGACAAGAACCAAAATAACAGAATAAAGGAATGAATTGTACATTAGCAACACACTTTGGGTGTCATTGCTTCTTACCTCCAGATCTAACCGACTCGTTGCGAAGAAATAAGCTCAGTGTTCTCATTCATTTAGCGTCCTAGTGAGATAAAATCTTAAATCATTTTACATTCATTTTTTGTGAAACTGTATATATTTTGAAGGTATGTTTAAGCACAATTAAATTAAAATAATCAGCGTACCCCCTCCCCTGACCAGTCCGCGGTAAAATTATTATCAAACGCTGACCAGGTCGCGGCGATAAAAAGGTTGGGCAGCACCGCCATAGACAATCAATATAAACCAAATCAAAATCCCATATAAATCCCACTTATACGGTCCCTGACGTCCCGAACATCCTAAATTTTGGCTCGCAACCTTCCAAAGGTTGCCCGTACCTGGTGTAAATGAACAGGTTAAACCCGGGTTCCCCCGATTAAATATGAAACCCATATCTCATACACTAAAACGAGAGGGGGGATAAGTAAGCTTCACTTTAATTATTCACTATTCCGCTCACTATAATTATTCACTATTCCGTACATTGGGGCCGTTTAATTAGATCAAAATTTTATTTGCCCAACATGTGTCCCTGAGTTCTGCAACATATCTGACAAAATTCAAAGCTTTATATATTTTCAAAAGCAAATGAAACTCCCATCAACCATAAATATTGCATTTACGCAGTTACGCAAATAAATAAATTTTCCGTGTCATGTCACATTATATATACGGATTAAATCCGAATTTTTATCATTTCAAATAACTATATGAGTTAATATGGTAACTAATATATGTACTAATATGGCAATATGCAACTAATTGCTATTGTTAATATTAATTTTCAATAACTAGTATTAATGTTACTAAAAATATGGTAAAAATTCGCAGTCCTTAATTTTGCGAGACTCGCGAGACGTCTCGCGTCTCGCGCGAGACGAGACAGACAATTTCTGTGCGAGACGAGACGAGACAAAGTGTTTGCGGGACGAGACGAGACGCGAGACGAGACAGAGGTTTACCACTGCGAGACGAGACGAGACAGCCCTATTTCTCGTCTCGCGTCCATCCCTATTGATTATGTGATTAAGACTTACATCTGGTACAGTGCAGAAATACAGTAAATTATAAATTATTGATTTTTGCCCGTTTATACAGAAACTTCAAATGTAGTTAATATTTTGTACAAGCGTTCATTATGCTTGCTCAATTCCAAAGTTCGATTGAGAAAGCGACAAAAGAATAATATATACTACATGAAATGTCTTTATTAAAGAATAATTAATTCAGGGATCACGCTATAGAGCGTATTTTATCAATTTTATCCAATATACAGGATATCCCAAAAACACTGAAATGAGCTTTAATACATCATTTGTTAAAGATTAATCTTGAATTGTTTAAAATAACGTAGGAGATACGACTACGTTCATAAAATATTCATTATAAAAATGTCTTTCTCATTTGTGTATTTAGTTATTTTAAAGTATATTAAATATCCACTTGTGAAACTAAAATAAGCAATCGTGAGTCGTGAGAGTAAGCGCTACTTTGTTTTTCCTTCAAATTATATGCATCTATTTTCTTTATGTAAATATGTATCATAGCAAACAAATTAATCATGAGTTCGTAGTTGAATTAGTAACACAATTACTACTTAAAACTACATTAAATAACGTTTGAAAGCACTGGGAAGCTTAAGAAATGCCTGATGTATACGTGAAGACTCGAGCATCCGTAGGCCTCTTTGGATGGCTCATCAAAATACACGCGCAGGCCCGTTACTAATTGCGAAGGCCCCGCTCAAATGTGTTTTTTTCTGGCGCGGCTAGATCTCATTAAATACGTGACCAAAAAGAAATGTAACAGACTCCATGGTTCCAGGTTGCCACGGAGTCAGCTGAATTGAATATACTTTCTTTAAAAATGAGTGGCAACGATAGATAGAAAAATGTAAGAATAATAGAACAGCTCGGAGTTTTTATTGTTTTTTGTACAGATTGGATGGATGATTGAAGGTAACTAGAAATACAGGTGGTTTTTTTTTTTTTTTTTTTTTTTTTTGTAAATTGTTTGTAAAATAAATTTTTAAATGAGGTTGAAAGAACTTCTTATTTTGTCTTTTCAATCGAGCCGTCTCATTTTGATAATTCAATGAGTTGTATTCATCAGTCGCCGGCAGAATATTTTGTTCTATGCCATTTTCTCGAAGTTTTGGCGACATTTTTCTGGCGCTCCCGGGTGGGCTGCTTGAATTGAAACGGGCGCGGCTGGATGTCATTAAATACGTGACCAAAAAAAAATATTAAAAATACCCAGTTAAAGCTTATAATTTCTACTTTTGACGAAAACAGCGCCGCCTGTTGGTTACATGTGTTTTTTATTCTCTATGAAATGCAAAAATGTACAAAAGATGGCATTGAATAGCCCTAATACTATCGATATATTCAACTTTAAATGTAAGAGCCGCCATCTTCGATATAGAGATCAGTGGTACAAACTGTAAATATATATACCAATATATATATTTATATATTGATATACAATTAACATTAAGTAGATTTTCTGTATGCTTATAACTATTAACTGCTAATATTGTTTTTAAAGACGTTTTATAAAATAAAACAATTAAAATAAATTTATTTCTACTAAAATAAATGTCTACTTTTTGAATGACTTCCAATCAAACATCTAACTAACCCGTGAAAATATTTAACAGAATATTATGTACTTATAGACACATTTATTCATTTTCACACTATAATATTTACAGTTGTATTATTAAATACAATATTGTGCGAAATTTTCGCACGGGTCAGCTAGTCATGATATTATTATTATTAATGCTAATGTAGGTGTCGAATATCAAATGCTCGAAAATATTTAATACAATTATCAAGAAAATTTAGAAAACCGCACACATATTCTGACTTAAAAATGAAAAATACATTGATATCAGTATAGTCAAATATAAAATAATTAACTATGCATACATTTCAATTATATAATTTTGCAATAGAATATTTGCATTCAACATCACAAAAATTGTTTATCCCATTTTTTCATACTTATATACATAAAATCACAGACTAAATAGAACTTTAAAGAATTAAAAGCAGTTTTAGTAGGGCTTCCTTCTAATAATATTAATAATACAGCATTAAATGTAATGGTAATAGTTTAAACGAAATATTAAACACTGCTTTACAAAAATTTAAATTATTTGGCAAACTCAGAAATTTAAAAAACTCGTTTACTGATAAAATGAATAATTAAAATTTTAAGATTAAAATAATATGCTGAATTCAGCATTAAATAGCGCAGAAATAAAGAAGATAATTTAATGAAATATTGAACGACAAAACTTTGGTTAGATTTTTCTAAAATTTTGGTTACTGCGTGCATATGCATTGCTTCAGAATCATTTTTAAAATAATTTTATAGACTGATATAAAGATATAGAAGCCTTTAAATAATTCATAAAAGTAAGATACATTAATCTTAACATTTATAAATTTATTTGATGGAGTTGTCTTTTTACTGGTTGTATTTATAGTTTTAAAATTTTATACAAATTTATACATACAAATTATCTATACAGGACATTTAAAGTAGTATTAAACTAAAGAAGAAAGAAAGTAAATAAATTTCTCTGTATTTGAAGTCACTCTAGAATAAAGAATATTTTTCTACTCACCAAAATTACTTGAAAGGTATATTTTATATTTAAATTCATGCTTTTTTTTAAAAATAAAACTGATTCTAATAGTTAAAAGGTATGCTTCTTAGGAAAAATAAAAAATACACTACTTCTAAATGTAAAAGGTGTTTCTTCTTACTTCACATTTATTTATAAATATATTTGCAATGTTATGATTATCGACATCGACACTATCTCATCTAAAATTGCTAAATCATTTAGTCTATTCTGACTCATTGTAGATCTCAAATACGTTTTGAGTCTCTAAAGAACTGAAAACGATCGCTCTGAAGTACATGCTATAACTGGAATTGTCTGTAGGATTCTTATATATTTAACGAATTCCAATAATAATTCTATCAAATTATTTTCCCGTTTTAAAACACAGATAACATCTTGGATGGTTGATATGTTTTCTTTTCTTGATATGTATATGTCTAAAAACATATCTCTATGTAGTGTTAATTTATTTTCATCCAAATCAGATCCATAAGATTTAAATATTTCTTAGGAATTCGAACTATTTTGTATTTTCCAATACAAAATAGTTCGAATTCGGAAATACGTTCCATAATTTCTTTTTGAAATCTGTGTTTTAGAGAATTTGCTGTTACGTCAATTATTTCAAAGAATATCTGACGAAACATATTTTCTGGCTTTTCAAATATGTGAGAGTGGCTACCGTCATCATATCGTTTAGGCATTTTTCTAGGCCTCGGTAACAATGGTTCTTCAATGTTTAATTCTTCAGATTTCATCGAAGATTCAGTCCATATGTTTAGCTCACATTCGACAAATAGTTCGGCGTGAGACTATGACACTTGTTTTATTCTTTATGATACGGATGATGACCAGTTCATCCTGTCTTAATAATTGACGTGTCGTCCTCCTATTCTCCTTTTGTCGCCGACGGACAAAGTTTATGAAGGTCCGGTCTTCTCTGTTTTCCTGAGACTTTTAAGCTGGTCATACAATCTGATGATTTCAGCCCGTTTTTCTTCATTGATCATCCTTAATGACATTATATTACTTCATGCTTCTTGCACCACCTATAAGCTATACAACTGGTAAGGGAGCATTTATATTTAAATGAAATATTCCCAAAACTCTTTCTGGTAGCCAAAGGTTTGAACACTTTATTTTCGCGTTTTCCATTATAATCTTCATTGTTTTTGCGATATAGTATTATGATGATCATATGTACATATTATTGATTTATCGTTTTCTTATATATAGCATAGCTTTTTATTAATAATACACGTCGAGATACAGGTGGTTGTCATAGTTTTGTCCAGCAGTGTATTTGATGTTGTAAATAACTTCTACTTTTAACTGAATAACTCAATTTATTTTAATCGTAATTTGCTTATATTAATCTAATAGATACCTTAATGTTTTATAATTATTAAATATTATTAATTAAACTTAAATTATAGGCTACATTTTAAATTTGTTTCTAAAATAGAGGTTTTATGTTTTAATATCTTATTCCTAAACCATAAAAATATCATTTTGAACATTTTTAAAAATTTTCAATAGCCAGGCAAAATACAAAGAACCAAAGAACTAAAGGTTACAACAAAGTAAACTACAGAACAATAATAGTCCGAAGTCATTGCCTAAGAAGCGATCTTGCATCCCAATATCTCGCTTCCTCCGTTGAGAGCGAAGTGCCCCACAAAGGGGCAGAATGGTCCCTGTCCATTACTTCTCCAGAGCCGCAGAGTGGACAAGTAGGATCAGTAAAAATGCCCAAGCGCTTCAGATGAGTGGCTAGGCAGTCATGTCCTGTTGTTAGACGGAAAGTGGTAACTGCATTTCGTCTTGGCAAATCAGGAATAAGAGAAGGGCTTAAATTAGTCCAATGTTTTTGGGCTATACGAGTCTGTAGATCTCGAGAGGCATTAGAAGCAAAAAGATTCTTTAGAAACAGTTTAATCCTCTAAAACGTGATGGGTGTGGCAGAATGTTGTAGTAGGCCTGCACCTTTCTTTGCAAGTGAGTCTGCTTGCTCACTGCCCCATAATCCACAATGGCCGGGCACCCACTGGAGAACAATTTGCTTCCCCTTCAAAGCGAGAGTTCTCAAGAATTCTTGTCATTGGTGAATTTCAAGTGTTCGTGGATGCTCAAATGTAGAAACTGACTGGATGGCTGCCTGAGAGTCAGAAAGGATAACTGCCTTTGAAAACTTACAATGAATAGCTGAAAGTTGCTTTAAAGCTATGCATATCGCTATAACTTCACCGTCGAAGGAGGTACCAACATTAACCTGGCGGGGCATAAAATGAAAAAAAGATAAAAAAAACACCAGCCCCAACATTAAAATGGCAGTCAAACTGGGACCCGTCTCTAAAAATGTGCAGCCATTGGGAAGGGGGATATCTGGTTTCAATGGTCTCTATGGCAAGGTTTTTTAAAACACTTGGTGCAATATCTCTCTTTCTGTGCACAGTTTCCACAAAATCAAGCCTTATATTAACAATAATTATTTCTAAGGGATTTCTGCATGTCATAAGGGGAAATTTATCGCCTGGAATCTCGAGATCGTTCTTCTTGTCCAGGATTTTTTGAATTAAACCATGCTGTGTTTTTAGATTTCTTGGTTTGGATACATAATCCCTCCAGTAAGGATCCTCCACTCGCAGTAACTTTTCATACAGAACCAAGGCCTTCATTTCCATAGTAACCTGGAAGGGTACATTTCCTGTTAGTAATAGCATTGCGTCAATAGGTGTGGACTTTACAACTCCGGTGATCAAACGCAAGGCCTGGTTTTGCAATACTTCGAGTTTTTTAAGTACCGCTTGGGGGGCCGTGATTAAAGCTTCACAACAATAAGTCATTAAAGGTTGGATAAAAGTTTTAAAGGTAGTGTTTAGAGTGGACCGAGCGCAGCCCCAAGTGCATCCTGCAAGGCGTTTAAGAATACCTAGTCTATTTGAGACGCGCTCACTAAGCTGTT
The DNA here is from genome assembly GCA_038373885.1 of Cheiracanthium punctorium. Taxonomy (NCBI): domain Eukaryota; kingdom Metazoa; phylum Arthropoda; class Arachnida; order Araneae; family Cheiracanthiidae; genus Cheiracanthium; species Cheiracanthium punctorium. The sequence continues at coordinate 27,334 of JAWZYV010014985.1, read as the reverse complement.
CAACGTGGAGCTTCTAACTCAATTCAATTTGTTATCGAAAGTTACTCCGAGGTAAGTAAACTTGTCCGTGTTGGCAATTGATTCGCCTTGGTACTTTGGCCGAAAAGTCTCGTGGGTTAGGGAAAAAGACTGAGAGGCTGTTTTTTCTAAGTTCACAGTCATATTACTATCTTCACACCAGTTCGAAAGCACATGAAGTGCTTTATTTAGGCGACTTTCAATAAGGTTTTTAGCATCTTTTTTGGTGCCTGGGTCCAGATAACCAAATCGTTGGCAAATAATAAACATTTGATACCAGGTGTTAGTTTAAGAGATGAAACAAGATCATTTAGATAAATATTGAACAAGGTGCAGCTAGAAACTGCTCCCTGAGGTAGCCCAGTTTGCAGATTAAAGCTTCTGGAGAAATAATCTCCAAATTTCACACTGCATGTCCTCTGTTTTGTAAAAGAAACAATCCATTTAAATAATTTAGAAGTAATACCAATATTCAGAAGTTTCTGGTAGAGCTTATTTCTCCAGACAGAGACATAAGATCTTTGAAGTCGACATAAACAGCCGTTAAGATGTTTCTGTCATCGAGAGCATCTTTGATAAACTGGCTGAGTTTTGTCTCATTTTTAACAACATATCATCATTGTTACTGATGAATCTAAGAGCAATATTCCATCTATTATGTAGTAAACAATTATTATTGTATTATATTATGTACACTAAATTTAAAAAATAGTATCTCTAAATGAAACATTAAAATGTAATAATTTGAATGTCCAAGCAAGAAATAACCATTGTTTATTTACTTAGTCATTTTCAGAGGGAATATTAATTGTTATTTTAATATTTTATAAATAATTTTATTTATAAATATGTATACATAACATGACTTCATTAAGTCCGATTATTGATTAGACTCATTGGTTTAAATTTTAGGGATTTTTTTTTCAAACTATAAAAACATCGTACAAAAAGTAAATATAAACGGGACAGATACTACCCACAGCAGCCAGCAATTTTCGTTGTTCTTTTACAGGCGTGCAGCAATCAGAATGCCGCGATTTCACTCGTAAGCGAGAGGACCTATCTTCGATGATTTATTAATTTGTCAGGAGAGAACAGCTCGCGTCACTGAATGTGTCGCTTAGAGCTACATATGCGTCCTTCCCGGAATTTCCCGCCACAATTTGGAACCTCATCAGAAGGTGGGGACTTCTGAATATTGGCACCCCTTGGAAACTGCTAGTGACTGCTGAGAGGACTTTCGGTACCACGGATTTAACGTGCACGTACACGGTGGCCTTTAGTGGTACGCCGGTATCGAACCCGCAACCTTCCGGTTACGAGTCCGACGCCTTAACCACTGGGCTTATCTTCGATGATTTTATTTTATTTTGCCAGGAGAGGACAGCTCGCGTCACTGAATGTGCTGCTTAGAGCTACATATACGTCCTTCCCGGAATTTCCCGCAACAATTTGGAACCTCATCAGAAGGTGGGGGACTTCTGAATATTGGCACCCCTCGGAAACTGCTAGCGACCGCCGAGAGGACTTTCGGAACCACGGATTTAACGTGCACGTACACCGCATGTACACTGTGGTCTTTAGTGGTAAGCCGGTATCGAACCCGCAACCTTCCGGTTACGAGTCCAACGCCTTAACCACTGGGCTACCACGGCCCTATCTTCGATGATTGACAGTTTGAGTCATCAGCACGGGATCGGTTCAGAAGAACCATGCTCCCCATTCGCTGATTACAAAGCAAAAATAATCTGAGACCGCCTTGTATAGTCCGGCTCCGAATTCGTGTCTCCTGAGTCACGTGGTTTTGGAATTCGCTTCTTCTTGTATGAAAAGCGGGTGCGCAGTTATTTTAAAATAAAAAATGTCCATTTCATGTAGTTTCTGAGGTATTTAACACTAAAACGTGAACCTAAAAACCAGCATGATGTGCAAATACGACATTTTGAAAGTGAGGAGTTCACTGCAAACGGTCCAACTTCTCACTTTTTTGATAGCGAATGACACTGACATAGTTTTTTTTTTTTGTGTGTGTGTGTGTGTGTCATATTGTAATGATCTCAGGTTAGTACATATGGACGAAAACTTTAAGTCAAGACTCAAATAATTTTGCTTTTTCTAGATTCCACATCACTGAAATTAATTCGAATTACAGATGTGATGAAAATTTTCGCTTCCTACCGTGCGAAGAACGGGCATGCAGTTTGTGTATTTATAAAATAAGGTCCCACCAACCACCTGGTAGAACTTCTTAGTACATTGTTTCAAATTTTTTAGCTATATTTATTCTATACCCTTAAGAATTATAGCGTGTTGTTGTTTACTAGAATATATTTTCAAGGACGTACCCAGGGGGGTGGTCCAGGTGGTCCGGACCCCCTCCGAAATTTCAGTTTTTGTAAGCAAAATAATAATTATGAAGTTTTGTTGTATAAAATTCTGCCTTTTTGGACCCCCTCCGAAATCTCCATCTGTTGTAATCCATTTCTTCTATTGTTAGTGAACTTAAATCATATTCGCAAGAAAGTTATATCATATAAAGGTTTTAGTACCTACTTTTTACCATTAATGATTTAGATAGCATGAAGTTATAGTATACAGCTTTTTAATCTAAACATTTTTTCTTTATACGCCGAGATTTATAACCAACTTAATTTATTTTTGTTAGATTAGTATAGAAGTAAGATTTTGGGCAGCGTCTGTACTAGTTTATATAGTCTGTCAAAAGACACACCTAAATAAGTGTAACTTTCCGTTTGTAACATCTGTTGCGCTGCATAGGCTAAGTTAACTTCAAAAGGTTGGTGCGTGAGAGAAAAGGACTTGGAAGCCGTTTATTCCATATTAATAACCATGTTATTTGAATTGCACCACTTATTCAGCACACTGAGAGCCTGTGTGAGCTTATATTCATTATGATGTTTGGCGACTCTTTTTGGGGAATCCGTAAAAATGACCAAATCATCTGCATATAATAAGCATTTTATACCTGGGATAGATCTAAGTAAAAAGACCAGGTCATTAATGTAGACAGTGAAAAGACAACAACTTGAGATGGCACCCTGGGGAAGTCCGGTCTTAAGAAGCTTCCATTTTGAAAGGGAAGAGCCACATCTTACTCCACACATCCTTTGACCGCGAAAACCCCTAAAAAAATCAAGCATATTGTGGCTCACTGCCATTTCAGATAACCTCAATAAAAGTTTTTCCCTTTAAACCAGATCATAGGCTGATTTAAAATCAACAAAAACAGCGGTTAGTAGACGTTGTTTGTCCAGTGCATCTTTAATTCTCTTGCTAATGAGGGCAACATGTTGGTTTGTTGTACGGTATTGTCTAAAACGGGCCTGTTCTTCTGCAATAAGATTATTTGATTCTAAATACCAGTTCAGTCTTCTCACAATGATCCGTTCCATAACCTTACCCAGTATTCTGTTAAGGGCAATCAGTCTATATCCATTTAATACTTGTCGATCTTTGCCTTTTTTATGTATCGGAATAATAATAGACCTCCGCCAAAGTGATGGAACAACACCAGACCTCCAAACCAGGTTAAAAAATTTCAGTAATGTTTGGCATGCTTCTGGTCCCAAATGGAGTAGGAACTCTGAGTGTGTACCATCAGCTCCAGGGGACTTACTAGTCTTCAAGCATCCTATGGCCTTGGAGAACTCACCAATGTGTATATCAGAAAAGAAGACAGGATGGACACCCGCAGGTTCAGTATGGATTTCTCTAAATGACTTCAGTTTCTGTTTTACTACCTTTGTCGATTTCCTAGCGTAGGCATTTAGAAGCTGTACACTGGTAAAATGTTGCAAAAAGGCCTATGCAATAGCAACATCAGAGGAAATAACTGTCTTATTCACTCTAAAAGAAGCCTTTTGCGACTTAACAGATTCATTATTAATACTGGAAACAAAATTAAAAGCCTTCTTACTGTCCTTTTGGTAGTTGATTTTAGAGATGAAATCCCTAAAAGATGTACGCTTCTGAACTATGATCTCTTTTGAGGATGGCAGATTGCTTTCTCCAGGCCATAACATCTGATGGTCCGCCAGTAAGCTCGGCCTATCTTCTCAATCTGTTTCGTTTTAGTTTCATAATCTCAAGATCATTATTCCAAAAAGGTATAAATTTTTTAATCTTAACCCGTGGAATGCATCTTTTTGCTCAGTACCAAAACTTCTCTTTAATAATTTTGTATAACTTATCCGGATGTAACTCCTCAAAATTAAAGTTTTCCTGTCGGAGCTCATAATCAACCATCGTTTCAAAAAGACTCCAGTTTGCATTTTTAAAGTTCCATGAAGATCTGGAGTACGTATAAGATTTCTTTTCAGGGACCTTGATGTCAATGTTGGCCACGACTTGTCTATGACCAGAACCAGGGTCATCAAGTACTGTATGAGTTGTTGTTTGCCTGATATCTGTTATACAAGTAGGAGATCCGGATTAGAGCAAGTGCCATTATAGTGCAAAAAAGTGGAAGGACTTGCATCATCATAAACCAACTCAAAGAAGCCAGTATTTAGAAGATCTTGAACAGCCGCCCCGGCAGCGTTAACATCATGATAGCCCCAAACAGGAGAACGGGCATTAAAATCTCCGATGAATATGGACTGGTTCTAGGGCGCGAAAAAGTGAAAATTTGGCTTATTATTCGGTGGGTTGTAGATAGCATAGACCTTAAATTATATATTACCCACCATATTAACTCAAAGTGATTATTCAACTTCCAAATTTTGATGACTTCACACTTATCACCTCCACCAGTATTCATATCTTTAAGAATTCTAAAATCAGCTGTCAAGTTAGTTTTAACACCGACCAGAATGCCGCTGCCTACTTTTCTGGCCCTAGGAAGGACATAAAGAGTGTAATCTTCAAATGAGAAAATTTTTAATTTATCAAGGTTGAGATTAGCCTCCATAATCGTAAAAACATCAATATCGTACATATTCAAGTTCTGCAGGAGCTCTGTTCTCTTGGGCTGAGACATGCCACCAGCATTACATTGTAAGATTCTCAGAGAACTCATAATTCAGGAGGGAAGGGCGAAATGCCAGAAAATGTAGATCGTTTAGACACAAGGATGTGTTACCAGGATGCACCTCGAGGAGGTAGATCTACTTCGCACCCCATATAAATTAGAGAATAAAAGTATAGTTTATTGTCGTAAATTGTACTTTTAGCAATGTTTTATTTGTACTCCTAAGAAACTTAACCCTTTCATGCATATTATGCATATTACAAACATTACATTATTTTTCATGCATATTACAAACTGCAAGTAATACTTGCAGTTTGTAATATGCATGAAAAATAATGTAATGTTTGCAAGCTTACTTTAATACTTTAGCTAGCAAAAGACATTAAAAGGTATGGTTGATTTTTTTTAAACAAATATTTTTTTATAATTAAATTAAGAAGCTTTTAGTGTAGTTTCATGTGAATTATTTTCAACTATTTGAAAAGCGTTTAAGGAATTAAAAAATAGGTCTATAATAAATTTTTATAATACAGGATAATCAGAAATATTTCTTCTCACAAATATTTGTTCTCTAATTGCTTTTGTAGAAAATGTTCACTGGAAAATATAAGGACAAATATTTTCTTTAAAAGGACTTTGTACCTTTTTACCAATTTTTTTGTATTATTATTATTATTTAAGGATTTAAACTTATTTGATGTGAATAATATCAAAGACTATTATAAAACAAAATAATTTTAATTTAAGGAACAAACATAATTTTAATGAAAAATTTTAAAATTTGAATTAAAAAATTATTAAGGATTTTAAAATCCCTTTATTTCTTTAGTTTATAAATTTTTGACATCAGTTTTTTTTTTTTTTTTTTTTTTTTTTTTTTTTATACTCATAAGAGTATGCTTTATAACTTCAGCAGTGGGTTTTGTTATTAATCAATTTGTGAGAAAAAAAAAATTGTTTACATTCTAGAAGAAACATGATTTTTAAAAACTTTTTTATATTTTATTCATTTAAGATACAGCAAAATCTACACCTAATTCTTTTAAGCAAATCATATTGAACAAAAAAAAAAATTCCAAGTTTCTCAGTGAATATATATTGAAGTTTTAGCTTTTTAAATATTTTGATTTTGCTAAAAAATGGAAACTGAGAAACACAGTTTAAAGAATACTAAACTGTAATCACTTAACACACCAAAATTTAGATTTCAAAAGCCTTTTTATTATATATGTAGGTATTCGAATTATTTGAAAAATCGATATATTTATCAATTTTCTCCATTTTAAAGGTATCCAGTCCCCTGAGATCAACAAATTTGACAATGAGTCTAAAATCAAACATGTTTCATATTTTTATTTTATATTTGTTTATATGTAAATAAGTTCTATTTAAAAAAATTATATTTTTAAAAAAGAAGAAAACCTATATCTTTACTATTAATAAAATTGTACACTGCCTAGATCCTGAAAAAACATGATTATTACCCTCCCACCCCCATCTTGAAGTTTTTACCATTTATAGATAAATTTGGTTGGAAGATTAATGTAAGTTTTACTGCATTCATGTATGTAAATTTTACTTCATTTTTACTTCAGCTTTTGTTTTAATTACTTTAAGTATCTAAATTGTCAATTTAAATTTTTAAATAATATTTCGTGAAGTTTCACATTGCTTTAGGAATTATGTTCTGAAAAGAAGTTAGGTATTTGTATTGTGGTATTTTGTACTTCTGGAAAACTTTTGTAATTATTGAATTGATTTAAAAGGTAAACTTTTTATTTTATTATTGTATTTTCTTATGTGAAAGATTTCAGAAAAGTATATTATGCATTTATGGAAAATGGAGGTTATATAAATTATAACTATGGTTTTAGCCAAGATTATTTATCGACTGGGCAATTCTTATGTGTGTGTGTGTGTGTATGTATATATGTGTGTATATAAGTATGATGATAAAAATGATTGATTTTGCCAGATTATTGCTGTCAAATTGTAAGATTGCTTTCTAAAATATCTATACGGATATTTCCACAATCCAATTCAAAATGATTCACTTTAAATTTTAATTAAAGTTACCACACCTTTGCTAGTTTACTGGAAAATTACTAACTTAACAATGACGATATTTTACATTTTTTTCAGAATAAATAAATTTAAAAAACTGGTAAAAATCGCATAAAAGACTTTTTTATGATTAAAAGAATGCATCAAACAATGAATGTGTATTAGTCCTGATTTATATGTTTATGTAATATACTGAACTGCATCAAAATTAAAAAAAAAAAATTTACAAGTATAAAAAGGACGGGGTAGGGCCCGAATGAGTATTTGGCCCTGGGCCCACTTTTGGATTGATCGGGCTCTGGCAAGTATAGTGTTTAGTATAACTTGATTTATATATTTTAGTTTTAATACGATATGATTTTTATGTATTTTATTTTTTACTCGCTGAAGTACCCCTTCTTCGCACGGGAATGAATGGACTTTTTGATATTACGATTTGTGGTGATTACTATTCATTGTAATAAACAGATATAGCAAAGTGGATATCGCGTTATATTGTGTCCAATAATCATGCATACCGAATTGCAAGGCAATCGTTTGTACGGTGCAGAAGGCCATGCGGCGTAGCGCAATCTAGTGGCGAGTTTTAGCAAAACGGATACGGCGAAAATATTTTTCGCATTCAGATATCGATGTATACGAATTTTCATGACGATCGGCTGGACAGTCCTGAAGTTCATGTGTTGACGCGACATCTAGTGGCAAGTTATAGGAAAATGGATAGCGCCAAACTCTTCCCCGTGTTCAAATATCTATGTATACCTATTTTCATAGCGATTATTTGCACAGTCAAGAAGTGATACACTGCAGGGCCATCTAGTGGTTCAATAAAGTAATGATTTGCTACAGCGCCGTCAAGTGGCGATTTATAGCAAAATGGATAACGCCAAAATATTCTCATTGTTCAAATAGCTATGTATACTGATTTTCATAGCGACCGTGTTCGACTATCTATGTATACCAATTTTCATAACGATCATTTGCACAGTCAAGAAGTGATACACTGCAGGGCCATCTAGTAGTTAATTAAAGTAATGATTTGCTACAGCGCCGTCAAGTGGCGAGTTATAGCAAAATGGATAACGCCAAAATATTCTCATTGTTCAAATAGCTATGTACACTGGTTTTCATAGCGACCGTTTGAATGGTCAAGAATTTGGCCTGCTGCAGCGTCATCTTGTGGCGACTTAAAATAATAATGCATTGCAGTGTCATCTAGTGGTGAGTAACATCAAAAGGAACGCAGTTAGAATATATTCTTCGTGCTCAAATGTGTAAGTATAAAAAATTTTATGCCGATCAGTCGAACGGTATAGAAGTTGATGCTTTGCAGCGCCATTTAGCGGCAAGTTACAGCAAAATGGATAGTGAAAAATATTCTCCGTGTTCTAATATTCGCGTGTACCAAATTTCATCGAAATCGGTTGGACGATATTCGCATAGCAAACGGCTAAACGGAATAGAATTCCACGTTGTGCTGCGCCACCAAGTGGCAAGTTAAGGAAAACGGATAGCATAAAAACCTTCTCCATCATAAAAGACTTAGGTGAACCAAATTTCATCGTGCAACGGTGCTCAACGGTGCTGGAGTTTTTCAACCTCATAAACACATACCAACATTCATTTTTATCTATAACCAGTATTATCATATATACTAGTCTCAAATAAAATCCAGTTTCAAATCTAAGCCTCGCCAAAGTGCCAACATACGCCATTTTGCAAGAGTTTTTTCAGGGAATCATTCGAAGCATTGACTTAGCAGCAATCAATATGGGAAATGGTTCGACCGCCAAAGAGTAGCACGCATTTATTTGAAAATTGGAATCCCTTAATACAGCCGATTTTTTTTTAAATTATCAACTATAATGTGTTTTATTCATCGTTACTTCGATGTACTAAATGAGAAGATTTCAATTTTCTGAAATTTGGCGGAATTCCCCCAACTTAAATCAATGTACTCAATTGGCGAGAATTCTGAAGTTAGATCGCTTGAAATCCCTTAATAACTGCATTATTTCTTCACGGATCATTAAAATTTAACGCTGTATTCTAATAAAACCTTTGCACTTGTTTTCAAAAATCTATTTCCTTAAGCTCTCAATAAATTGCGCCAAGCTGAAAACTGTGCAAACCGCTAGAACTCACTTACTCAAAATCCATATTTCAGCCATTTTATTTTTTCGCCAAACTAAAAAAATTTACACATTAGCCTCGGAAATCTTCAATTCTTATTGTTTTGCGTGTAAAGCATTACATTCCTGCTCTGATTTCCCATGCACACGATATTATAATTTAAAAAAAAAAATAACCTTACGAATATAAACTAACAAAAAAAATCATTATTATTCTTTTATTTTTACTTTGAGAATTTAAAACATTTTATTCGGCAAAATCGCCACACATGGCAACCACGATCCTTATTTCACACTTTTTTCACTACAGGGGTTACAATTACGGAAAGCTTTTTGCGTGAAGAGCATAAAAAAATCTCTTAAATTCCGGGAACGGGTGGACTTTCAAAGTTTTAAAGTGGACTACGATTTATTCTATATTATTTTACATATCTGTGCTAAATTTCAGGCCGATAGGTCCATTTTTGTGGATTTGTATACGAACGACATTTTATTCGGCAAAATCGCCACACATGGCAACCACGATCCTTATTTCACACTTTTTTCACTACAGGGGTTACAATTACGGAAAGATTTTGGCGTGAAGAGCATAAAAAATCTCTTAAATTCCGGGAACGGGTGGACTTTCAAAGTTTTAAAGTGGACTATGATTTATTCTATATTATTTTACATATCTGTGCTAAATTTCAGGCCGATAGGTCCATTTTTGTGGATTTGTATACGAATCAAATCCACAAACAAACAAACAAACAAACAAACAGAATTTCATTTTTATTTATAAGATATGCTTCATTTAAAATATTGTTTTTAGTTTATGGTTACTATGAAAGCATAGTTTTATAGTAATTTAGTTTTTAGTAGTAATTTATTTGCACAGTTAACAAACTTTACGTGTGTTATGGAAAAGTGGGATAGGTTTGTTTTAGAGATGTAACGAATATTCGGCCACTAATCGGTATTCGGCCTATTTGGCTGTTTTGCCTAATATTCGGCAAGCCAAATACTGAACAGTTATTCGGCCGAATAGTTGTGGCCGAATATTGCTACATATTCAGCTGAATAATTTCAGAACAAAGAGAAAAAAATGTTTTCAACACTTATTACTTTCCAATCATGTACCATGTAAGGAAAGTATTGTAATGATGAAAAAATTCGAGTTCGAGATTTTGGTGTTTTTCCACGCTTTGAAGTCTTCTGAATCCATTGATGCTATTTTTACGAGATGTGTGCTAGTAAAAGTGTGCTAGCGTTTAAACGGTACATTCGATTGAGCTCAAATTGGGTATATATGTTATAAACCACCGTTGCAGGACCGGTATTGATTTTGGTGTGTATAGAACTTATAGTTTTTATACAGGGCTACGACAAAGATTTATTTTACATTATGGCCTATCAGGGTAAATTCTTGAAAGTGCGCTATCGTTGAAATGGTATATACGATTGAGCTCAAATTGGGTATATATCTTATAAACCATCGTTCCAAGACCGATATTGATTTTGGTGTGTATAGGACATATAATTTTTCTACGCGGCTACGACAAAGATTTCTCTTACATTATGGCCTATGGGGGAAATTCTTGAAAGTGCGCCAGCGTTTGAATGGTATATTCAATTAAGCTCAAATTGGGTATATATGTTATGTTATAAACCGCTATCTTAAGACCGATATTAATTTTGATGTGTATAGGACTTATAGTTTCTCTACAGGGCTACGACAAAGATTTCTTTTACATTATGGCCTACGGGGGGAAATTCTTGAAAGTGCGCTAGCGTTTAAACGGCACCTTCGATTGAGCTCAAATTGGGTATATATGTTATAAATCACCATTTTAAGACCGGTATTGATTTTGGTGCGTATAGGACTTATAGTTTTTCTACAGGGTTACGACAAAGATTTCTTTTATATTATGGCATAATGGCATATGGAGAGAAATTCTTGAAAGTGCGCAAGCGTTTAAACGATGCATTCGATTGAGTTTCAATTTGGTTTGAACTATTCATCGATTAAAATTTATTTAAATGCTTGGTAATGATCTTAATCGTAAGTGTTCGGAAAGTCGAGTGGAGTCACTCCAGATTTTTAAAAAATGCATTTACAAATAAAATACTTAGTTATACTTCAATATGTTAATTTCATATTATAAAATATCCTAAGTAATTGAATTTTAAGCTGAATGAAACATAATCTAATTTTTTTTTTTTTAGTAATATCACAGAAATGCAGACTTTTCCACTTGGTGGCACTACTTGACTTGGGTTTTCCACCTTCTTTATGGAGTGGGGGTAGGAGGAATCTTTTCAGATTATCCTCAATTACAAACATAATTTTGAAAAGCTGCCACATATGAAGGGTCCACGGGAAGAACGATGAGAGTCCACTTTTCGTCAATGTTGCGGTTTCTACTGCATTCTGTTGTTCATTAGTGGCACTACAGTAGAATCTCGCTACAACGATATCCTCTCCGATATCCTCTCCGCCTCAACGATATCCTATAACGATAATTCTCTCTATTACGATATTTTTTCATAGTCCTGGCTGAATTCCCTTTAGATTAATGTAAAACAGTTCTCTGTATTACGATATCCTTTAAAACGATAATTATCTCTACAACGATGGTAATAATTATCCCTTACATCACAATAATTCTCTCTACTACAATATATTTTTTTTTTTCTACGATGCAGCAGAAGCCCAACTCATGCACGCACATTGAAAGCTACACAAAGAAGGTCGAGGTAAAATGTGGTTGGAACGGGATGGACCACACCTCTGCCAAAGAACGTCTTCTAAGTTTCGTTTTGCTGATGTAACACTATGGTAATGAGAAAGTGAATTTCTCGTAAGGTGGAAGGACAGTTGGCATTTCCTGGATGACACATCTTTGATTCCTATCCTCCATCTTTAAAAAATGGTCAAGGATTCCTTTCACCGGAACTGATATAGAAAACGATACGTTCTTTTGTCTGAACTTGAGTAAGAATTTTTACCTCCGATAAATCCTATCGAGGTCGATTATTACACGAGGATATTTTAAATTATTTATGAGTTTTGTTTACTTTGAAGTTTGTTTAGTGAAAATCGAAAGCAAATAGCTAAAAGGAAACAAATATCTATCGAAGTGAAATTCAACATCATAGAAGATTTTGATAAAGGCATGAAGCAAGCTGAGGTTGCAGAAAATACGGACTTTCACAGTCGACTGTTGCCACATTTTCAAAGAAACGGACAGAAATTGAAAACACTTTCAACTCAAATGACTTCGATCCACAAAGGAAAAGACAGCTGTAAATGACGAAATAGATGCTGCTACGTGAAAATGGTTCAGAGAAAAGCGGGCGTTGAATGTAACTATAAATGGACTAATTATTTGCGAGCAAGCCAGAAAATTTGCCTTTAAGATGGGGAACACAGGTTTTAAGGCTAGCAATGGATGGCTAACGATGCACTTCGTTTTTTGTGCATGAGATTATCTCTGAATAATTCAGAAAAGCAAACAAAAATTTCCGATTTCTTTACACAGAATTCAAAATAAATAAGGATAAATTAATGGGTATGTATTTTCAATTAATATCTAATACATTTTAAAAAACGCTTTTGCGGCATTCAGGTATTATTTATTTAGACATTATATATTTGTTATTCAAATATGCTATAAATATTTATAAGCTATATCACCGCTAGAATCCCTGGCGAGGCGGCAAGGGTATTTAACTAAAATTTGTGAGTGTTGTGAAAATTACTGAAAACTATAAACATGTTTTTCTCCTTTCATTTATTATATATTACTTGCGAGGGCGTGCTGAATGAAAACAGAACACTTTCTGGTGACACCGCAGGGTATGGGATACGTAGCCAGATGTAGCAGCGTACGTAGCCAGATGGGCAGCGTAGCCAGATTCGGGGGGGGGATATCCCGATATCCCCCCCCCCCCGAAATTTTTGGATTAGTGATGAAATTCCGTCTATTTATACACATATAAGTTCATATCCCCCCCCCTCAAAATATTTTCCAGGCGCATATCCCCCCCCCCCGAAATATTTTCCTGGCTACGCGCCTGATGGGATATATGAAGAACAAAAATCTTTTCGTTCCAAAATCGATTCTCTCTATAACGATAATTGTCTTTACAACGATATATTATTTAGACCCCCAAAATATCGTTATATAGAGGGATTTCACTGTATTAATATCAGAACCCATAAAGGGAAAAAACGATGAGAATACACTGAAAAAATAGCTCAAAGATACAGTTTAGTGGGGAAGAACTATGAAAGTTCCGTGCGCCTTTCGATTTTTTGGAAAATCAGCTGTAGTGGAAAATCAGCTGTAGTGCTTCGTTCTTCCCGTGGACCCTTCATATGTTTGCCCAGAGGTTGTAAAACCCAAAGCATGATGTATAGTTACCTAATTAATCACATTTACTATAGCATATTTATTAAATTATGAATATCTCAAAATATCATTATGCTGCTATTAGTGTTAGACTTTGTAAAAGATATTTTTTCATGACCAAGATTTTTTAGTTTTACAGACAATATACACGTGTGGGTTTTTAAGTACCTACAAATAATATAAAATGCATTTTAATTAGTCTTTATTTAGTATTTAATTACAAATTTGAAAAGCGACATTTTATTTACAATTAAAATGAAATTAAAAAAAAAAAAAAAAGAACATAAAGCAGCCCTTTCTTTAGACTAATGAAAATATTCAGCCTTCAGCTGAAATTAGTTTCCCCTCCGCTAAAGAGGTTTTTTGACAGAACCTTTTAATTTGTATTGGCAGCCATGTACAGGATGTATTTGCATGTAAATCAAACGGGGAGAAACCAACCGTTCTTCCAGTTTTTCAGATTTGAGAGTTAAATATGCACACACGTACACCAAAAGTCGCCAAGCTTGGCGACTTTTGGCATAGTTCTTGAGGGAGGCACGTGACCGTGGTCGGACCATTACCTAACTTATGTGGTAGGACGGTATTGTGCTTGAAATGGATGAATGCCCCTAAAATTGCCATTGACCGTAATGTATTGGAAATCTTTTGAGTGTTCCTGTAGCAGAACTGTAAATGATAAAGACACTTTTTTAATAGAGAAATTCATTTTCTAACTCTTTACAGCATATATCACTCCTGCGTCGTTTGAAATAGCCCAAAACCTCTAAAAAACGCTTTGATGAATGTCGGCCCATAGAGCTTAATGTATTTCGAATCTGTTAGGCCATTCTGTTGATAAACTATCCAGTCGAATGGAACCGAAACGGGAGGTGCACAAATAGATGTTACAACAATCCTAAATATAAAGTTTCAACATTCTACGCCTAATAGTTTTTGAGATATGCGAGTTTAATGAATTTCGGCCCATTGAGCGTAATGTATTTCGAATGTTTTGGGCGGTCCTGTAGATAAACTATCCAGTCGAATGGAACCAATAGGGGAGGTGCACAACTAGATGTTACAACTATCCAAAATATGAAGTTTCGACATTCTACGCCTAATAGTTTTTGCGTTAGGCGAGTTTAATGAATTTCGGCCCATAGAGCGTAATGTATTTCGAATCTTTTGGGCGGTCCTGTACATAAACTATACACTCGATTGCGACCAAAAGGGGAGGTGCACAACTAGATCATAGAACAATCCTAAATATCAAATCTCAACATTCTACGACCAATAGTTTTTGAGATATGCGAGTTACATACATACGTACGTACGTACGTACGTACGTACGAACATACGTACGTACGTACAGACGGCATGGAAAAACTGACCACAATAGACTCTTTGAAAGTTACTTTGAAATTTTTCAAGTATCCATTATTCCAATCATGTGTCGGATCTTGGTGTGTTTCAAATTTCCGTGAGATCTGTAAGATTTTATTTACTATCAATTATCATCCACGACTTTTTTCGTCTGCCAAAAACTATTACCCTCTTTAGCGGAGGGTAAAAAATTAATATTCGGCCTAAACTATGCGCCGAATATTCGGTATTCGGCCAAATCACTATTCGTTACATCTCTAGTTTGTTTAACTAACAAATACCTTTCAACTACATGCGGATAATACTAGTCTTAGGAACTTGGACTGTAAAAGATAAAAATTCAAGAACAGTTTTAGCATATTAAGACATAATTTATATCGCGTGTACAGTTTTAGTACATGAATATACACTTTATACCACGTTTACACAAATACATCCTTTGTAAGCAGGAATTTAATATAGAATGCGTTTCGACTGGGGATGGACGTGACAGGGCTGTCTCGTCTCGCAGTGATAATCTCTATCTCGACTCGTCTCGCAAACAATTTGTCTCGTTTCGAATCTCTCAGAGAAATTGCCTGTCTCGTCTCGCGAGTCTCACAAAATTAAGGACTGCGAGTTTGTTACCATATTTTTAGTAACATTAAAACTATTTTATTGACAATTAACATTAATAATAACAATTAGTTATATACATATCACCATTACCATATTAGTACATATATTAGTTACCATATTAACTCATGTGCATTTGAAGTGCTAAACATTCAGATTCAACCCATATATACGTAGGTAGCTTTTTATATTTTTATATTTATATTTCTGGCCTTGGCAAGAGAAAGCGTTTCTAGGCGATCGCAGACGATTTAAATTGAAACTTTTATATTTGTAAACATAAATTTTTCAGAATGAATTGCCATTTCAGCTTGATTTGTGTTGTTTCTCTCTATTCTAAAAAAAAGTAAAGGCCGCTGGCGCTGTCAAAGCTTGTGGACCTATCTCCTCCTAAACCGTAGGGATTTGAGTTTCGACTAAGGTGACCACAGATTCGAAAAATTCCGAGGAACCTGCTAAGCTGATTTAAATTTCGAAAATCGAATTATTTTAGAAGACATTTATAAAAAACTGAAAAAATAAACCGAATGATTACCAGATTTGGCATAAAATCATTCACTCCTTTGCAACAAAGCGTTTCCAAGTATCTAGAATCGCGTGAAATTTACAAACATGAGTTAGAATTACGCCCATTTTACGCCAAAATAAAAACTATATGAAATAAGTAACTCAAAATGTGTTACACAAAGTTGGCAATTTTCAAATAGTAAGTTCGCTTAGACAACAGGAGTTTAGAATTAGCGATTATTCGTTTTTCCAAAACAGAATAACTAATATTTTGAAAATGAAAAATAATTAAAATGCAGATTATTTTAAAGCCGGTTCTCGTCCAGCTGTATTATTTGCTACCAGTAGAAATATTTGGCGGCGTTAACTTATGAAAAATTATGAAAAAACGCCATTATAGCAGTTATAGTACACTTTGGATATTTGCTAGCGCGACGAGATGGTATAATTCGTGGTGTTAAGTACGCCAATCTGCAAACGATTATGTAAATGAAAATATGAATAACGGTTTTCCGGTAACCTTAAATGAACAGTAAATATAGGTTGTGAGCATGTGTAAATCGCCAAATAATGAAAAGTCGCCATTGGTGGCAGGCTATTCTATCTGTTCCGTAGCTTTTATTAAATTTACATGTACGCAAATCGCCAAATAATGAAAAATCGCAATGGGTGGCAAATTCGCAAGGTGTCCAATAGGTTTTACATTATTAAAAGTACAGCTGAAACATATGTTCTGATTTTATTACGCTTTAGCTCCTAATTAATATAACTTTTGAATGGCAACATTAAATATCATTGTGTTTCTGAGGAGTGCAAATAATTTTTCCAGCGATTATAAGCGGAGTCCGCAATCCAGGTGGAGTATAGCTCAGGACCCGTACAACACGGATTCCCATAACAAAATATCTTCCGTGTTATGAGGGGGAGGGGGTCTACTGTAGTGTGAAGTTTAAATTTTTACGTGCCAATGAAGATGCAAGAACCAAGCAATGTGTAGCTTAGCTCAGTAACATTCTATCTCATCCAGTCTTCGGGTTTTGTCTGTTGAAATTACGTCTTTTTTATGAATAAGCCTGATTAGGGGCCATATGCCTCATACGAAAAGCGAGCGTAGCGAGTCTGGGGCCTTGGCCCCTAGTACAGTAAATTTAAGAATTCATCTTGTTAAAAAAATTGGAGTTGACTCATGAACATTTTCGTGCAATTATTTTTCATAACTTTCGATGTGGATTGTCAAGACAAGAGTGCTTTGATGAACTTAAATCTTTATACAGCAATGAAGCACCATCCTACATCACTGTAAAAAGCTGGTATAACGAATTTAATCGTGTCCGGTGTTCCATCCAAGACGAATTCTGTGCAGGTCGTCCAAAATCGGTTCTTGTGCCAGAAAATATCGATGCTGTGCGTGAACTGATAAAGTAAGACATACCGTGAGTCTTACCGGTAAGACTGTTACCGGTAAGACATACCGTGCCATGAGACATACCGTGAGATTTAGGTATCTTTGGACATTAGTATGACAAGCATCCATGGGCGCCGGCAGCATAGAGCAAGGGGGGGGCAATGCCCCCTTGGATTTGTGTATGCAGTGTTTTCCCTTGCTTTTTTGCTCTTTCCAACATGGTAACCATAAGTAGTCTTTGCCCCCCCCCTGAGAAATATTCTGCCGGTGCCCATGCAAGCATCAATAAGACATTACATGAACATTTGGCCGTAAAAAAAAGATTTTTTTCTCGTTGGATCCCGCATAATCTGACAAACGCTCAGAAGAAGGTTCGTATCGAATGGTGCAAGGAAATGCTGACAAAATACGTTCAAGGTGCATCAAAGGCTGTGTATGACATCTACACAGGTGACGAATCATGGATCTATGCATGAGAGCCAGAAAACAGCAATCGACTCTATGGGTCTTCCAAGACGACAAAATCCAACAAAATATGTTCAAGCAAGAAGCACATCAAAACAAATGGTTGCCTGTTTCTTCGGCATTACCGGTCACGTGGCGACAGTGGCGTTAGAGCAACGCAGGACAGTCAATTCTGAATCATACACGACTATTTGTTTGCCAGAAATCGTCGGAGAAGAAGAGACGTATAATTCTTCATCATGACAATGCGAGCTCTCACACATCGGCTCAAACAAAGGATTTTCTGAAATGCGAAAACATCGAATTGATGGGTCATCTGCCGTACATGCCTGATTTGGCTCCGAATGACTTTTTTTTTTTATTCCCGAACATCAAAAATAAATTACGTGGACAACAATTTTCGACACCCGAAGAAGCGGTTGATGCATTCAAAACGCATGTTTTGCAGTTATCTCAATCGGAGTGGAAAAAGTGCTTCGAAGATTGGTTCAAACGCATGCAAAAGTGCATTGATCTTCATGGAGAATGTTTGGAAAAACAATAAAACCAATTTCGATCATAAATATTTGTTGTATCATTATTAGACCAGAAATATAAATAGCAACCCTCATATAATGTGATATGACACCGAAAAAATATTTGTTTTTATTTATTTATGAAATTATATAAAGCTTTTAATTTTGTTAGAAATGATGCAGAACTCAGAACATGTTGTGCAAATAAAATTTTAATCTTATTAAGCGGTCGCATGTGCGGAATAGTGAAAATTCATAAAAGTTTCAATTGGGGACGGGATAATTACAGCGAAAGCTGTTTATTCGCCCTCTATCGTTTCAGTGAATGAGTTATGAGTTTCATATTCAATCGGGAATCCGGGTTAATTTGTTAATTCACACCATCAAAAAGAAGAGACAACAGAGAAGACTTGTGACCAGCGTTGTTCCTCAACATGGATCTTTGAATGCTCCGCTGAGACGGAGCGTTGTATTAGCGAAATCGCTCCAGTAGATTATTCATTTACGTTCGCATAGCTTCGCTTATGGTGAAAGAAGCATTTTTAATAACTGATGAAACATTTTATTTATAAATATTTATTTATTTAAGAGAAAAATATGAAATAGCCACAAGATTTAATTACATACGTATTCATCTATTTTGATGAAATGTAGCCAATATTATAAGTAATCAAAAAATCACAATTCTTAAGTATACAATTAGAGCATAAAATATCAAAGTAAGCATAATTGCGTCTACTATTTAAAAAAATGTAATAATTACAGCCTGACATTCTAAATAATTGAAAAATTGATTGTTTGAAATTTTTCCATGAAAAAATAATGATAGCATTCTTAAATAATTTATTCGTAATTCTGGATTATGCGTAAATATGAATTAGACATTAAAACTCACTTGCAATTCAAACCTCATTTTTAAGATATCTAAATATTTACAAAACACAACAATTATCAGAACTATGAAACCGAATAACTGTGTTGTGTTGACATCAGTGATCAGTTGGAGGGGGGGGGGGTGGAGGCTAATTAAAAGAAGAATCTAACAAGATGATTGAATTCCATTGGATTTTATTTACAAGCAACGATTTCTGCGCAGATTAATAAATGAATGGTTTCTTTAAAAAAATCAGTCTGTATCTATAACTGTAACAAATTTATACATGGAGGTTTTTCTCCCATAAAATTATTATCTAGATAGACATATAACAATATATAACAGTGGAACACACTTATACAACCGACAGACCGACACGTGTGAATGTGTGTGTGTTATAAGAACTTTTCCTAGATTTGATCCAACATTTTAAGTGGAAAACGTCTTAAACGGAAAAGCACTAAGCATAAATAGGGATGGACGCGAGACGAAAATTTGGTGTCTCGCGTCTCGCAAAACAGCCGAAAAGCTTTGTCTTGTCTCCCAAAAATCCCTATATCCTAATGTTAAAAATGCTTGTCTCGTCTCGCAAAAAAACTGTAAATCTCTGTCTCGTCTCGCGTCCATCCCTAAGCATAAATGGTAAAAAATATAAACATAATTCTTTTATAAAGGATAATTGAAGTATTATATTATAATTTTATGGTTTCTTAAAATGAAATTTCAAAAGTACGTACAGGAATGTAATATAATAGTCATCCCTGGACACGTGTGCCACATAATAGCCATCCCTGACTTAACATCCATATGACAAAATTATACAATAATGGTTTACAAATATTAAAATAAAAATATTTTTTTTAAATGTACAGTCTTGCTGAAACATATGTAAGTAATTTTAAAATTCAGTTTAGGAAATCTTATAAAAGCTTTATTTTGCGAAAACTTAACAGCGGTCGAAAATGGGTTAAAATGCTTGTGATAGTAAAAGGGGCCACAAAGTTAGAGCCCCGTGTTCCTATCTAAATAGGGTCAGGCTTTGGACTTACCGTACCGCCTTTCCTCTGTTTACTTATTATTTTTCTGTCTTCTACTCTTCTCTGTTTTCTTTCTCTTTTCCAGTTTCTTCATCCTCTACCTTTGATACATTCTCCATCCTACTTTATCCTCTCCTTTGTGTATTTTGCATATCCCTCGTGTTGTCCTAATTTTAAATGTTACGTGTTTGTGTATATTGTAGAGTGCTGATAGTTTATATATATACCTGCAACGATAACAAAGGAGACGCAAGTTAAACGGTAGAGGCTTCAGGCAAAGTGTACTCTCCCTTCTCAGGATGGCATACCTCCTGAAATACAGCACTGCAAATCTGATTGAAAAGGAATTCGTATCGTAAATTTATGCGAGACGAGAAATTCTCGGGAGAAATCTCGCGCGAGACAAGACTCTGTCTCGTCTCGCGTCCCGTCTCGCGAAATATTTCCTTTCTCACCTGGCGTCTCGTCTAGCAAAAAAATTGCCTGCCTCGTCACGCGTCGTGTCTCGTACGAGACGAGAACGCGAGACAATGCGAGAGTTCTCGCGTCTCGCGTCCATCCCTAGTTTCAACTGCATAAATAAAATTATAGTTTAAAACCCAAAACCTATTAAATTACAAAGAGTTACAATATATACAAATTACTTAGACTAAAAATACGAAGGTTTTACTTGCTTTGAATGCATACCCTCACTTTTGATCCTTACATTGAGTTTAAATGTAGATAAGAAAACTAGCAGTTCAGAAAAATAGAGTAAAAATTAAAAATACTTTAGTTCTACTTCCCATCCCTGCTGGCTATTTCATAGCATCATCTCGATTAATTTAAAATCTTTTTACTGGCATATGCTAAAAATAGGCATAATATTTTGAAACTAAATACATAATACCAATGAAATAACAATTCCTCAGACATACGGTTCAAGAGTAATTTTTATTAAAACAGAAGATAAATTCAACTGATTAGCATTAAATTAATATCATTTTAATTTTTTCTATAATGAAAATATACGATACTATATAGTTAGCAAGTGATTATCTACAAATTTAATCTAATTCAGTATTTAGAAGTATAAGTTTTAGAATCTAAAGTCGCATTTACTCAAATATATATTACATAAATGTTTTATTTTGTATTACAAGAAATCACTTTAAGCATATTATACCAATATTTCCCTCAAACCCAAATTTCTCCACACGAAATGTATGAATACGCAAAGTAAATTTAGTATGTCTTAACGAACTGCAACCTCAATGTTTCAGAAAACATAGTGAAACCCACTCTTAAACTAAACATCTATTTGATTGCCATGATAGACACCCATTCAGACTATTTTTTCACGAAAACAGAATATATAATTAAAATAAAGGGTTTTAAAATATCAAAGTTAAACTTTCAGGATATCTCTTCACAAGCTGCACTAAACACTGTAGTAAACAAAAAACAAACGATCCCTGAATTAATTATTTTTTTTTATATCCATTTCAAGTATTATATATATACGTTATTTTTTATCGATATCTCAATCGAACTTTGAAATATAGAACAATGAGCGCTTATACAAAATATTAACTACAATTAATATTTCTACATAAACATGCGCAAAAATTAATAACTTATATTTTACAGTACTTCTGCTATGAAAACAATATCACACACAAGTCGCAATCACATAATTAATGCATATATAATGAATGATAAGTAACATTTTTAATTGAAAATATTAAATAGACAAGAATGTCAAACTAGTATTACAACGACAGGCTTATTTACAAGTACCCAAGTAATGCGAGATTTCAGGTTAAAATAATTTATAAATAATACACGAATATTAATTCACAAAACATACTTTATATCCAATGTATTTTTAGAACTTCTTAAATAAATTATGCAATTGTACACTTACTTTTACATTCAGAACGAAATGTTTGAATTCGCTGATTATTTATTTCCATTAAAGAAAAATCTTCAAAAAATCATTATCTACATCCAAATCACTTTGTCATTAAATCACTATGTCAAAACTACAACGAAATTGTTTTTTAATAATAAAGTAAAATAACATTTATAATATTTATAATCCCAAATCGCATAAGTTGAACAGCGCAAACAAAAATACTAGGCCTAAATGATTCACTCATTTAGGCCCCTCGATTCATTCAATACTAGGCCTCATTTTTTTGAGATGGCAACGAACGCGCAGGTCCGTTGTCAATAACAAACTCCCCGAACAAATGCACTCCAAAACAACGTAAAATACAATGTGAAAATAATTCCTCCTGTCAAGGACGTACCCAGGGCAGGGGGTCCGGACCCCCTCTGAAATTTCAGTTTTTGTTAACCAAATAATAATGATGAAGTCTTTTTGTAAAAAATTCTGCTTTTTTCACTGTTTAGACTTTCTCCGAAATTTCTTTCTTGGTACTGCCGGCTCTGCTCCTGTCATGGTATTTACGGATGTTTTTGAATTCCGATTTTCTGGGAATGGAATACCCATTCCTGTTTTTAGTCTCGGAAAAGAAGCTCATTGAAGCCAAACGCTTGCAGATCATTCGGAGCCGGATATGCGCTTGACGTCTCGCAGGGGAGCGACGTCCACTGTCAGTAGGAATGGACGCGAGACGCGAGAATTCTCGCATTGTCTCGCGAGACGAGACAGGCATTTTTTTGCGAGACGAGACGCGAGACGAGAAAGAAAATATTTTGCGGGACGAGACAGAGTCTTGTCTCGCGCGAGATTTCTCGCGAGAATTCTCGCATTTTTTTCCGTCTCGCATAAATACGATCTGAAAAGCGACAATTTGCCTGAAGCCTCTACCATTTAACTTCCGTCTCCTTCGTTTTCGGTCCTGGTATACTATCAGCACTCTACAATACGCACAAACACGTAACATTTAAAATTAGAACAGACGAGAGATATACAAAACACAAAAAGGAGAGGATAAAAAAAGAGGCGGAAAAAAAAAGAAAACAGAGAAGAGTTGAAAGAAAAATAATAAATAAATAGGAAAGGCGGTACGGTATGTTCAAATCTGACCACTTTTAGACGGGGCCCGGGGCATTAAGTTTGGGGCCCCCTTACTATCCCTTTTTTTACGCATTAAGCCCCTTTACTGAGCCCCCCTTTTTTAAGCATTTTAACCCAGTTTTGACCGCTGTTGTACTCGAAAATTGCATTTCAGTTAACTGTAGTTTTTGTACTTTAATCAAATCGTATTTATCACCCCAAAAAAATATCTCTAACTTGATCTAGTGATAGACAATTAGGTAATACCTATATTATAGAGGAAATTCAGTTTTTTCCCCACAATTACTATTTCAGTACATATGAATTTATAATTTAGATAATCGGGATATATATGGGCCCCCTTTTTCTTCAAGGGCACCGGACTACCGCCCCCCCCTTGCCCCTGTGATAATCGGGTTTCGGGTATATCAGAGAGAGATTAGAAGTAGAGCAACTTGCATTCACATTGATGCTTAGTCTGAGTAGGTTGAAATATGGTTGAATATCCTTGGTTGAAATATCCTTGTACCGATATTATCCTCAAACTTTCCCGCACGTTGCGGCGTGCGTATGGGGGGGGGGGGCGACAACCCTGGTAACAACTTTCTAGAGGCGGTTAAATCCCTATTGTTGGTCTATTTTAAAGAGATTAAAATGACATTTTTTATTCTTATATATTAATATCGGACGGAAAGAAATGCAAGCAATTTTTTTAAAAACTATTTCTCTTTTCGTTTATATTATCATGTTTTCCCTTCCTTCGGCTTGCAAAACTTTTATAAAATTTTTTCCTCCCCATCATTTTATCTTGCAGTTGGGTTCCTATTCTAAAATTATCTTCGCCTGTTAGATGTCTTTTCACTTTTTTAAAAAATCCACACTGGACATGCATTAGGGGGATTATGGTTTAATTTTTCTGTAAACAGGGCGACCATAACGACTGTAGTACTATCGCTAAAAATTATTGTGGAAAAGTACAAACGGATAGTCGTCAACAAATTAACTGTTCAGTAATTTAAAATATAAACAAAAAATAAGACGTCTATTAACCAACTGAGATACTATAATGAAATCTAAAAATGCACACACGGTAATGTTATTGGAAATATTAGGCAAATAATTATAATTATCGTTAATATAATCTTGTTTTCATTAATATAAAAATTACACATATTTTAGAGACTTGAAATTGACGTTATAGTAGAGATTTAATAAAGACTAAAAGTGTTCTGTTTATAATTTTTCAAGGGTTATCTTGCAACCAACTGAACGATAAGTAATTCTAATTTGTGTTAATATATCCCGCAGTAATTTCAACAGAGGAGATTACTTGAACTTTAAAAAAAAAAAAAAATCTGTTTTGTATCATGCAGATATGATTTTAGTAAAATATTCGCTACTTCTCGTATGAAGAGCGGGTGCGCAGCTATTTTTAAACAAACGGTTGTCCATTTCATGTAGTGTCTGAGTTATTTAATGCTACAACTTGAACAGTATGATGTAGAACTACAGTATGATGTAGAAATAACACATTTTGAAAGTCGGGAGTTCTCTGCAAACCGCTAAGCTTTTCACTTTTCTGATCGCGAATGACACTGACGTAGTTTTTTGAGTCATTATATTGCAATGATGCCAGGTTAATACTCATGACGCAAACTTTACATCAAGAGTCAAATAATTTTGCTTTTATTTTAGATTCCACATCACTGGAATTAATTGAAATTACTCATGTTAGGAAAATTTTCGTTTACTACAGTGCGAAGAACGGGCACGCAGCTAGTAAATAAAAATAAATACTATATTTTCGGTGTGACATTATATATACGTATAATTTCTTTTACTTCAAATGCCGATATATGCTGATATAGTTATTAATATATCTACTAATGTGGCTATATGTAAGTAATTGTTATTATTAATATTAATTTTCAATAAAATCCCAATAATAAGTTAGTATAAAATGGTAACGAAATCGCAGTCCTTAATTTTGCGAGACTCTTTGCGAGACGCGAGACAATGTTTGCGAGACGAGACGAGACAGCCCCGATTCTCGTCTCGCACGTCTCGCGTCCATCCCTAACTGTCAGAATGATTGAAACCATTTTGAGAGCTTTAGCATCGTAGATGATGCCTGTCCTTCAGTATTAATGCATGATTGAAAATAATTCACTTTCAAATTTAAAATAGAGTTATTTTTGGAGAAATTTCAAAAATTGTTTTTCTCCCGTGGGCTCAACGGAGAGCGCCGAAATATTGTCTGCAAGAAATCAAATGATGGAAATTTCATGTTCTATGTTCCTTTTGTTGCGCGAGCGCGCACGCACACACAGACATATGTGTATATTTGATTCTAATCTGGCAACCAAAAATAAGTTTTCGTCCATTATTGGCGCTAAACTGCACAGTTTGGGATAAAAAGTATAGCCGAATGGTCTACTATTTAGTACTACTACTGCGCAAATAGTTTCGTAATCAAGCGTAGAACTGTAAACCGTTTGAGAAACAAACTAGTAAAGTTCAACAACGAAAGGTGAAAGGTATTTTTTTTTTTTTTTTTTTTTTTTTTTAGTTAGGTTAGATATCGTGATGTGTCAAATTACCAGTGAAACCGTTTGTTAGTTTTGCACCGATTGAATAACCCTTAATTATGGGGGATAGAAAAATGTCTGCTTTCTTCCGTACGAAGAACGGGTACTCAGCTTGTGCTTGATAAAAAATAAATAAAATAACCATTTTGCATATAGAAACATTATAAACAGATTTTTTTTAAATCTGAAATCTGATCTTTTTTTTTTGGGGGGGGGGGATTTGATGATAAGCAAACCATAAAATTTACTTAAAATGAAGTTGGGTAAAGTGTAAATATGCCACAGGGGAAAAATGTACAAAATTGTTAATCTTAAAATAACTTTTTAAAGAATCCTTTGGAAAATAAATTTAAAAAATAGAATAGAAAAGTAAAACATAAATAACGAAATAAAAATTGTTGCCTACAAGGTTGCAGTGTACCACGTACTCGTCCAAAAATGTTTTGTATAAAGTGTTTCAAATCACTATTGACTTATACTTCATGAACACTTAGCATGCAAGTCCTGATACTCTGATCAGTCATTGTTGATTTTATCCAGGGCTTAACTCTACGTAGAGTACTGGAAGACCTTTCTAACTTGCAGGTAATAGCTGCAAATGTTAGAGCTATTTATAAACCTTTGAAACTTTAAGGAAGAACTTAGTATGGTGGTTTAATAAATCCACCAAGTGTTTTTGTATCAAATTTTGTTGTTATTGAAGGAGAAATCTGCCACTGTTCATACTATGCTTCGGCTTCAGACAAAATATTTTGTAAAAAGTCTCCATAGAAACTTCTGACCCGTTTCATATTCTTAATAGTCTTTTGCACCAATTTTTTTCATGGTTGTTGGGTGAAGTGTAAATAGGTCGTAGCCAACTTAGGCAAAGGTTGTCTGTGGATAATCTTTTTTTCCAAAATATGCTATTAATTATCCAAATAATTGATATTCTCAAGTACTCTTCTGCTTCTGCTGTTTTAACTAGTGGCGGCTCGTGGGATACAGCAAGTACAGCCGGGCTGCACTTGAAATTATCAGCACATACTTTAAAATACACTCTATAACAAAAAAATCGACGCACCAAGAAACATACATGAATGTTTATGTACAGATATGCAAATGATTCAAATTTGGTGTCCAATGAATGAATAGTTTGATCTCTAGCGCATCGGAACTGCGCATCCAGCAGATGTATATAAGGAGCAGTTCTTCAACGGTTGTTACAACTTTCGGTTTGATTGCGATTCAGATGATCTTTCAACAACTTAAAAAATGCCTCGCTGCAGGATTTGTGCTCATTACGAGCAACTGCCAGAGTTTGACAGAGGTCGTATCATTGGATTGAAAGAGGCCAGTTGGACTAAATTCGGAGAATC
>JAWZYV010014983.1:0-165042 GCA_038373885.1 Cheiracanthium punctorium | reverse complement strand
TGGACGGCAGCAAGACCATGGAAACGAAGCAAATGTGCTTCCTTGCGAATGGTATTTATCGAAACAACAGTCCTGGATGCTTGTTGTAACTCCTGGAGTGTGTGGGCCATCGGTTTAGTGCGGTTTTTCCGAATTTCTTTCGGCAGCGCTATTCGGTCTCTATCTCTTAGTTTCGCGAGTCTGCCGGGTCCAAGCACATACCGACAATCACCACATACTTTCACTTCTTAATCACCGCCGAAAAGCCACTGCCGATTTGAAATGTTAAACTCAATAGGTATGTTCCTTAAGGATCAGCCATTTCTATGACATACTACCACTAAGCCTTTCTCGAAGTCAGACAGCTTTGAATTTTATGTCGTCTTGTGCATGCGACTAATGCCAATGCGGTTTCCTAAACGGTATTTTATAGAAGAAGCGACGTAGATCAGGACCGAATATATCCAAATTTGCATGGGTGTAAAAATACTTATTGCTAGATTACTCGTCCGTCGTCGTATAGCTAGATACTCGTCCGACAATCACCACATACTTTCCACTTCTTAATCACTGCCGAAAAGCCACTGCCGATTTTGAAATGTTAAACTCAATAGGTATGTTTCTTAAGGATCAGCCATTTCTATGACATACTACCACAAAGCCTTTCTCGAAGTCAGACAGCTTTGAATTTTATGTCGCCTTGTGCATGCGACTAATGCCAATGCGGTTTCCTAAACGGTATTTTATAGAAGAAGCGACGTAGATCAGGACCGAATATATCCAAATTTGCATGGGTGTCCAAATACTTATTGCTAGATTACTCGTCCGTCGTCGTATAGCTAGATACTCGTCCGACAATCACCACATACTTTCCACTTCTTAATCACTGCCGAAAAGCCACTGCCGATTTTGAAATGTTAAACTCAATAGGTATGTTTCTTAAGGATCAGCCATTTCTATGACATACTACCACAAAGCCTTTCTCGAAGTCAGACAGCTTTGAATTTTATGTCGCCTTGTGCATGCGACTAATGCCAATGCGGTTTCCTAAACGGTATTTTATAGAAGAAGCGACGTAGATCAGGACCGAATATATCCAAATTTGCATGGGTGTCCAAATACTTATTGCTAGATTACTCGTCCGTCGTCGTATAGCTAGATACTCGTCCGACAATCACCACATACTTTCCACTTCTTAATCACTGCCGAAAAGCCACTGCCGATTTTGAAATGTTAAACTCAATAGGTATGTTTCTTAAGGATCAGCCATTTCTATGACATACTACCACAAAGCCTTTCTCGAAGTCAGACAGCTTTGAATTTTATGTCGCCTTGTGCATGCGACTAATGCCAATGCGGTTTCCTAAACGGTATTTTATAGAAGAAGCGACGTAGATCAGGACCGAATATATCCAAATTTGCATGGGTGTCCAAATACTTATTGCTAGATAGTGTATATAAATCGAGATCGATAAATCACGTCATAATCATCAAACATTTTCCAACAAAATTGTATTTTATTTCGGGGGGGTTGGGTATCAAATTGTAAGCTAAAGTTCAATTCTAAGCTAAGTATCACACTGTAAGCTAAGTAAAAGGTCACATTTCGGAGGGGGCTGCAGCCCCCTCAGCCCCCTTCTGGCTACGCTCCTGGCTCTGACTGGGGGGAGGGGATACGTTGCCGTTGGAAATCTATGTATTGTTGCATAATACTGTTACGCATTTTTCGGAGCAACCCGCTGTTCTGGGGTTTGAAATAGTTTAAAATTCGTATCCTACGCGTCAAATAGTTATATTTTGCTTTTTGTTACATCAAAACCGGTCAACCAGAACGGGAGATACGAGGTTTTGGTTTCCCCAGCTCTCCTTTTATAGATGACGCAGAAGCTATCGAAAATTTCCCGAAGGTTCCCCTTGAAGCGCTAATTTTGATTCTGTGATAGGAATACAGTTGAATCATTAGGCTTTTATAGGATTTTAATGCAAAAAAACTGTACAAGCCCCATTGGGAAAATCATGCCAAATAACCAAAATGTCGCCACGCTTGGTGACTTTTGGCGAAATATAGCCAAATTTGGCCCCAAAAATGAGTCCCCAAAAGTGAGGTTAGTAAAGGCCGAGGACCAATATTTCTGGAGATTTCTGGAAACGCTATACTAATCAATGGGTAAACCCGAACCTCCGTATATCCGGTTCTATTGGACCGATTTGGATGCAACAAAAAGCAAAATTCCACTATTTGGCGCGTAGAATACGAATTTTAAACTATTTTAAACCCCAGAACAGCGGGTTGCTCCGAAAATTCGCGACAATATTATTAGTCCAGTCAAATTAGGAAAAATGGCGTGAAAATTTATATAGTTTTGAAACTTAGGGAAAACACTAATTGGGTATGTAGTTGTATGAAACAGAAAAGTTCCCCCTCTCGGGGTGCCGCGTTCCCCCCTTTGCCCCCCCCAAAAGGTCACTTTTTTAAGTTTTCACTTTTATCTCAAAAACCGTTCGTCTTAGCAAAAAAATGTCAATTACAAAATGAAAGCTGATAAAATTTCCTACAAGATTGTAATTAGTTATTTTTTTCTATGTACAATTCTTCTTCGAATATCTTTCAAGATAGCAGGAACTCCACGGCTCGTGGGGACCCCGTAGAGTCAGGGGCCCCAAAAGCTCTAAAATAGTTAAATGTGGTTTTTAGTCACGTAAGACTAAATTTCAAGTATTCTATTCCCTCTAAATTGATCAGTAACGGGCCCCTTTTCAATTTCCAGCCGAGAGCCCTTAAAGGAGCCAGTCCAGGCCTGCTTACACACGCACAAAAAAAATAGATATTAAATTACAGCTAATACAAATACAGTTTAACGCGATTATAAAATAGTAGCCTCGAAGACTAGTATATTACAATTGAATAATCCCGTATGACGTTATAAGCGAACTTTTAACCCTTGTTCGAGTTATTAAATGAAGCAGAATGGTTTGGCGTTATAAGAGAGTTGTCACTATGAACGCAGTCGCTATAACCGAGTTCATCGGGATTCCTAGTTTACGGTGCTTCTTAGCCAAGGAGGCGATAAGAAGTTTAATGTGGTAACCTTGGCGACTTTTATTTGTTGTCTGAGACAAGACGGGAAAACGCGTCAAATTGGCGATTTTTGAAAACGCGCCAAGAAGTGCCGTAAAGTAGGAATTAATCGTTCATCGGTATTTGCAATTTCCCTCCTCCATTTAACTAAAATGCTGGGTTTGCCAATGCACCAAACAATTTTAAGAGCTTGAATAAAAGTAATATATAGAGAACTCTGCGCATTACGTAAGATGACTTCTAAAAAAATACTAAAAATAACGTCAAATTTTTAAACGTGCGTGGCGCCATCAAACGGGTTTTTGCAGCGTTTCTTCTCCCAAACTTGTCCTTTCATTTCTCATGCTATTTCTGAAAATGTTAAAAGCCCGGAAAACAACGAAGCGCGAGATCTAGTTCAGCCTTGGTAAAACAGTTTACCAGAATAAAACATCTAATCTTGATATCTTCTGACTCTTATTATGAAAATGCTCACATTTGACGTTGACTCATTATCGAATAAAGGCTTTTTTTGTTCATACAATACAATTATTAAGAGCTTTCTTCGAAAGTTAATATTTCAAAAGCTTTCTAAATAGCGATTGAAAATCACAATTGTACAAAGGCGAGCTTTGTAGGAAATTTTGCTGACGGGAATTGGCCAGTAATTTCACGTATGTGATTTAAAAAGTATATTTGTAAGTTTACTAATGTATAAAGAGGATGTGTTTGTAGACTGTACTGCTTATGGTCTAAATCCAGATTTAATAACGTGTATGAAATGGGTTGCAACATCTTTTTCCACTACCAAAATTAAGGAACTTTTTTAAGCGTTATTTTTTTTTCATTCTGTGAACGCTTTTCTATTATATATATTCTATTTCTATTATATATATATATAAAGACTTCTGGTTGGAAAAACTGCATTGGGTACTGCTCAGCTTGGATATTTGCCACCCATTGTCCACTATTTGGAAGTTTATTTACGTCATTATGGCGGTTTGAAGCAATGGGGATATATGTAGCACTATTTTATTGACAACTTTATTGGTAAATGATTATCGATTATGAGATTTTATAAGTCGCCATAGGTGGCAAATACCCAAGATGTTCTGTGGGATCATCAGTTATCTTTTTTCCGACATATATCAACCAAACACTGTCGATATTTTGGACACAGCTTGTATATTTGCCAACACGGTGCGATGAAAATACGCAAATCTGCCAAGGATTATGAATTATAATATAAGGAGAACTGTTTTAATGGTAGTATAAATGTGTAATAATTATCCATTATGCGCATGCGTAAATCGCCAAAGAATCACCAGAGCATGAAAACCAGAGCATTGTTAGCAAATATCCAAGCTGATGCCTATTTTACGCCTATCTAACAAGAATATGATGGCACGATGGTATAACTAGAATAATTTATCGCTATTAGCAGGTTACTGATATTCGGTAATAGTGCCCTATCTGCCATAACCGGTAAGCGTGCCGTAACGCGAATTTACCAGAATGGCGTGATTAACGTCAGCAAATGTTGTTTATGTTCTTATGGCAAAGCTACACGCATGGGCTATCTGTCTAAATGCAAGGCACCTTGGTCGGAGGACTTTCTAAGGGGTTCTAACGGGGGGTTCTAACGCGTATTCTCGTTACATCTGGAGAAAAACTGACCAAAACTCCAGACCATTAAATCACAGGCTAATGAATATTTCATCAGTCCTTGCGGAGGTACAGTTTGATTTTCCAACACGGTGAAAGGAAATATTTCGCAGCACTAAATACTCCAAGGTACTTACGTATTAACGCCACCGCAGCTACAGATTTGGCGGTTTTTAAGTACCGGCAATCTACACCTAAAAGTTTTGCGACCATTTGAGATCATAAAATAAAACACTTTATTTAAAATGAAAACAGTTTTAAAATTGAAAACATTATTTAAAATCAAAGAAGTCAATCCGATTTCGGTAGGAAAATGGCCGATATAGAGTTTATCATACAGATTTGGCGGTTTTTAAATGCCGCCAATCTACACCTAAAATTTTTGCGACAACTCATAAAATCAAACACTTTATATAAAATCAAAATAGTTTCAAAATTCAAAACGCTTTTTTTAAAATCAAAGTCATCGTCCTATAAGCGCAACTTCTGTTGCGGTGGCGTTAATACGTAAGTACCCACGCCAATCTACCAAGGATTATGTGTAAGAATATATGGAGAAGTGTGTTTTAATTTCATCCTTAATGGGAAATGATTATCGATTATGCACATCCTCAAATCGCCAAATAACGAAAAAGTCGCTATCTCACTTATCTGGTGGCTAATATCCAAGCTTTTCTCTTGTGGGTTATAGGATCCACCGACATTGCTTGTCGGCCTTAAGATTTCGCCAAGATCGCAGCCATGCTTTCGCCAAGTTCCTGAAGCTTGAATGCAGAAAGGAATAAGAAATACAAAACACTTGCATGTTTCCTAAGTCATATGAGGGTACTTAGGTATTGTCCTGACGATCATTCCCGCCAAATTAGTTTTTCGGAAAATCTGCCGGCAAACTGTTGACATTCGTATTCGGAATTTCACGTTTCCAACATTTATCTTGGCGAAAAATCGCTCGTCTTGTCGGACCGCCGGTTGATACGTAAGTACCCATATAAGTTTCCTAAAAACCGTAAATAGGATTACAAACATTTCGACGAGATTTCACAACTAAGGTTTTGGCGCTATATCTCGGTTACTTGGCAATTGAATTTTGAAGGCTGCTGTAACCCACAAGTAGCACAGTAATTTCGTCACAAGGAAGGCACCTAACTGGTGAAGTACCGAATTCGTATATACAGCTGTGCACTGTTTATGTACAAATTCGGTACTTTACCACAGTTTCTAGTAAAGAAATCTTCCGAACATTGTTTTAACAGTATCC
Organism: Cheiracanthium punctorium; assembly: GCA_038373885.1. NCBI lineage: Eukaryota > Metazoa > Arthropoda > Arachnida > Araneae > Cheiracanthiidae > Cheiracanthium > Cheiracanthium punctorium. Next base: position 159,082 of record JAWZYV010014983.1, on the reverse strand, counting down.
TTTCTGGGATAGGATTAAGGGTTATGTACTTAACCTATGCCTTCTAGCACAAAAGGCGCCATTAAACGTGGCAGGCGTCTATACGAAAAGTACCATAAAATCATAAGTACAAATTCAAGTGCTGTCATACAATTCCGACGTATGTTTTGGCTGCTTACGTATAATCCCGTTGATTTTATTTGGCAGTAAAACTTTAGGTTTAGCGTTAGTAAGTTTACATATTTTCGCAGTAGCCAGTTTTCTGTTTTGGTAACCTTCTTTCTTTATACTAGGCAGTCGTTTACTTCTTTCAAAAGCTATTTTTAACCACTCCAGGCATAATAAGAGTTTTTAAGACTGCCGAAACTTGCTGCGATCGACGGGCCAACACGAGTAGTTCTTGCTGCTGAGTTAAAAAGAAATTAGGAGGTATTATTGTTCAGGGTAGTCCCATATTAATTTAGTCACGTTCTGATGATATTATCATTAAGAAAATCGGGAAAAAAAACGATTTTTTAAACTATTGATTAAAGGGTTGCCAGTAACGGCGCTGTTCATAATGTCAAAAATCTCCAAGGTTTGTAACTTTTAGCGATTGATCGCTAAATTTGGCGTCTAAAAATAAGTTCCCGAAACTGAACTCGGCTTCACGATATCTTCTATGTTTAGAGAGAATTGGCCGAACCCTACTATTTTACAATGGGTAAATGCTTTATAGCTTAGAAAGGTTTGCCGGTACAAGCATATGTCAAAAGTTGCCAAAGTTGGCTGCTTTTGGCGATTTAAATAAATCCCCAAAACTGAAACCAACTCGGCTATGTCTGCTATATTTGACGATAATTTTCCAAATCCTACTAATTTAGAATGGGAATAATTTTTCGTTATGGTGAAGTCTGTTCTCTATTTTAAAAAAATATGTTTTTTTTTTTTTAATATGGTACTTATGGGTTATAGCATCACACTCGCATATGTATGCATGTTTGCCGCTGAAATTCATTCGCAAAGCAAAAGAGATGTATCGTCAAGATGGTGGAGGTACCATTTCGCGGGAACGTTAACAATCATGGGCGTCGGCAGCCTAGGCATAAGGAAAGGAAGGGGCACTCTCTTTCCACTGGATTTTTGCATGCCGTTTAATCCCTAGCTTCTTGGTTCTTTCAAACATGGTAACAGTATGCTGAAGTAATCTTTGCCCTCACCCACTGGAAAATAGTCTGCCGGCCTCCCAAGATCACTATAAACGTTTGCAGTTGTAAAGCATAAGCGTGATCTTGGTGTAATCGTAATGTCGCCAGCGAGATTAGTGGCCACTACAACCCATAGATACCTTCCTTTTTTCTTCGCTTTTATTTTTCCTCTTAAATTTGATACCATGTTTAACCGCTTCCCCCCTTTTTATTTTGGAAAAAAAAAGACCAACCGCTAAGATTCACCTTCTGCACCTAAACTTTGTTTCCCGAAACTGAATGTTCAAGGATTGTTCTTAGCGGAATATTCAAAGACCAATATTGGGAATCCAGCAGGAAATTCTAAAAAGCAACCCCTGAGACTTTTCAACACTGCGAGCAAACGGTTAAAATATTTTCCCCTCGTTTTAAGACGCTCAAATGGTTAAGTTTGGTCCTTTTATAATGCTCTGGTTATAACACAAATAAAATCACATTATTTCCCCTGCATTAAAATTAGTATGTTTTGCAATTTTTTTACTAGATAGTCTCTCAGAATGGCGGACACTTGGAGAAAGATAGTGAAGTATTCTCTTTTTTGTATCAACTTTCTCATTTTCGTAAGTATATTTCTCTGTTTATTTTATTTATTAAACATGATTTTTATCTGGGTTTTAGAATAAAAAATATTTTTTCTGAATATCCACTAAGGGTACACTCAGCGGCGTTTGTTCCGGTTGTTGTTGTTTACAGGTCGGCCCGACCATGTAAGCAACCAGCCAACGACCAAACTAGACAACGGCCTAGGGCGCCAAACGGAGGGAGGTAGCCAGGCAGCAAACATTTTACTTTCCGAACATGTACCATGTAAGGAAAGTATTGTGATCATGAAAAAATTTGACTTCGAGATTTTGGTGTATTTACACGTTTAGAGGTCTTCTGAATTCATTGATGCTATTTTTACGAGATGTATGTATGTATGTGTGTGTGTGTGTGTATGTCAGTGAACACGATAGCTCTTAAACGGGACATTCGATTGAGCTCTAATTGGGTATATTTGTTATAAAACACAATCGTAAGATGAGTATTGATTTTGATGTGTATTAGGACTTATAGTTTTTTTACAGGGCTACGACAAAGATTTCTTTTACTTTATCGCCAATGGGAGGAAATTCTTGTAAGTGCGCTACCGTTTAAACGGTTCATTCGATTGAGCTCAAATTGGGTATACATGTTATGACCCACCATCGAAGACCGGCATTGATTTTGATGTGTATAGGACTTATAGTTTTTCTACAGAGATAAGAAAAATTTCTTTTACATTATGGAATATGGGGAGAAATTCTTGAAAGTGCGCTAGCGTTTAAACGGTGCATTCGATTGAGCTTCAATTATTCATCGATTAAAATATATTTAGATGTTTGGTAATGATCTTAATCGTAAGTGTTTGGAAAGTTGAGTGGAGTCACTCCAGATTTTTTTAGTTCTATCTGCAGAAGAAAAAAATGTTCCTACTGTCTGACTCATCCTTCTGTCCACATCTCTCCGAACTGGCTGCGTGGCGAACTGGCTGCTTGGAAGATGTAGAAAACTGCACACGGGCTACATACTTTTTGGGTCGTTTTCAAGAATCGTACCCCTTCCACGGTCTCCAAAAAATCTTTTTTTTTTTAATTTATGGACTGGGGCTTTCATAACGTTTTCCACACCGAAATTTTAAGGACAGTCCGCTTAAGTTAATAGCCCTTAACCAAAGAGACAGTGGCACGTAACTGGGGCGTTCCGCCCCGGGTTCCAATAAGGGCTGCGCCACTACAACTAGATATGCATATGAGGGGGGGAATAGATGACGGAATTGAGATTTGCAACCTTGTCCGTTTGACAGCCATTGACTCATTAGCCACAATAGGGCTAGTGGCGTAACTAAGTTGGGTGGTCTTGACCAGCGGCACTTTTTTGGTTGTGCCCAAAAAATTTTATTTTAACCCTTTGAGGCGCAACCCTTTCCCAATGCTGAAAAAAGGGCAGCCGTTGCCATCGGTCGACTTAACTAGCGGACGATCGAAACGTTCATCGCGTGCCACAGATCTAGAGACACTTTTTTGACACAGCTGGTTGTGCGACGCAGCTGGCTGTGCGGCAAGGCAAACATTTCTCCTTTGTTTTAAGACGCTCATATGGTTAAGTTTTGGCCTTTTAGAATGCTCTGATTATAGCACAAATAAAATCACATTAAGTCCGTTGCTTTAAAATTAGTATGTTTTGCAATTTTATTACTAGATAGTCTCTCAGAATGGTGGACACTTGGGGAAAGATAGTGAAGTATTCCCTTTTTCCTGCCAACTTTCTCATTTTCATAAGTGTATTCTTTGGTTGGATACACTGACGGTGTCAGTGTCGACGGCCAAACTCTATTCACTGTTTGTATTTTTTTATCCACTATGTAATATCTTTGTACTGCATGACTAGAACATTACTTCAGTTATTTTTTATTAATGCGTAATTATGTTTCCCTCTATGCATGATCTGATAGTTGAGTTTGCGCTCAATAAAGCTCGCCAAAGATACTTTATATAAAATAACATGATAATTTTTCTTTAAGTATTTTTTCTTGGTTTTTCCAAGAGAAAAGTTTCATTTTCGCACTATATCGAAATATTTTTTTGTGTGTTTGTTTCCCGGAAATGGCTATCCAGTAATAAAAGCACATAAGTGTCCAAATAATAAATGCACACGGGCCACCGAATATCCTGAACCGGCCCTGAAAGATGTCTTACAACCGGCGTGATTTATCTTTCCTTTCTGCCTTTCAGCTGTGTGGCGTGGTCGTCTTGGCGATGGGAATATGGTCGCGAGTGGATCGCGCCTACGTGATGAGCCTGGTTGGCGAATTCTCTTCCAGCGCAGCCGCCAACGTGGTCATGATTGCAGGTGCCGTGGTCTGCGCCGTATCCTTCATGGGCTGTCACGGAGCCTGGAAGGAGAGCAAATTCCTTTTGGTCATGGTAAGTTCCGTCAAGGGAATTCTGGTAGCCGAAGCAATGACAGGCACTAACAATCATGATGCTCTGACCTGGTACTTTCATTTAAACGAACGTCGTCTAATTCGTCATCTAATTCGTCATCTTATCGTCATCTAATTCGGATTTGCGACGTCTTCCAAAACTCCTTGCATCCCAAATGAAGTTCGTTAATTTTGGCATCTCAATCGCAACTCGCAGATGGCCGATTTTTTCTGGTAGGATAAGAGGGATGTCAATCTTATGCCACAAATCAGAACGTTCTGTTTAAACGAATGAATCAGATTAGAGCCCAATCACCATCTGTGGTGATTGGGTAGCGAGTTCTCCCAAATTTTATGCTGAATCTATACAGCATTTCGAACATGACGTTGGTCGTATGTCTTTTGAGTGAGAACTGGCAGCTTATCATTCTTCGCAGGTTTTACCGTCATATATCTGATACTGAACAATCAAACTTAGCTACTTCCCTTCTCTTTCAGTTGAGGAATATGAAAAGTCAATGAACCCTTATGTAATTTGCAAGACACCAAATTTGACAACAGAAAAAAAAAAACCCAGCTGATTGATATGGGGAACAATGTGTTTTAAACCGTTCTATATTCTTCGAGAAAAATTTGGATAAGTTTGGCTTTCTGTCGAAAATGTGTACCCTGCAATCAGCTTGAAAGCTATTAAAATTCTTCTGCCTTTTGCATCATCATGGTTTTGAGTATGCTTTTTCAACACTGACTGAAATCAGTCCAAAAAACTCGAAAAACTTAACAATTAACGGTGAAATGAGAACTTGTCTGCCAGGTGTGTAATCTCGCTGTTGAAAAAATCAGGTTCAGCCCGCTCATTGAATAATTTTTTACGTAAAATATATGTTCTACATAGTTAATTATATTTATCTATTTTTTTTGTATCATGCAAATTTTGCACGATTTATATTCAGGTGTGCTGCAAATAATTCTAGATATTTTCAGTGTGCCGTCAACCATAAACGGTTGAGAAACACTGGTTTACCCAAAGAGTTTAGAAACACAATTAGTCAATTGGCCCGATTCAAAACCATGAATCAATTAGTCAACCAAGCAATTAAGCAGTCAATTTAAGTTTAACCAAGAAAACCTAAATTTTATCGTCGAGTCGCATCATAGGATTAGGATACCCAATTTTTATAAATTATTGGGCACAATTTTTAAATAAACTAAAACAGTTTTATGTTACACATTCGTTCGGCTTTCAAGACCGAAACTGGGAAACAGTGTTTTTCTCCACAGATATTTCCTTTTTGTGTGGGCACATTTCTGTGAATAGGAAAAGAATATACCCTATTCACAGAGAGGGTATATTTCTTCTCTCTCGTCTTTACACCGAACAGGTTAACTTGACATGATGCAGTAGTGTGAAGGCTGTGTGTATAAGAAAGTGCTGAAAAATGTTTTATTGCTGATGCGCTGATCATGATTTATCTTTCTTTCTATTTCCTTTCAGTATTTCATAGCTGTGCTCATCGTATTCATCACCTTATTAGCAGGTGGAATATTAGCAGTTTATTATAAGGTTGAGGTAAGTTTCATTAGGCTTCATAAGTATAAATAAGCAAATCTACTCATTAGCGAAAGAGCTTTTAAAACAGCATTTAGTTGTCTGTAAAAGGATATATCATGCCTGCATACTTAAAAAAACAAGTAATATATTTTTAAAAAATGTAAAGTCAATTCTTACTTAGGTCAACAAAGAAAATTTTTATCTTAGTTACTTTTCATTACATTAATTAATGTAATAAAAGTCCTTCAAATATTAATTAATTAATTAAATTAATTAAATTAATGAATTAATATTTGAAAAAACTGTACTAACATCAAGTGTCATCCACTACAACTTTAATAAAATGTATTTGAACTTGAGTGGATGAATAAAAAGTATTTTATTAATGATTGAAAATTTGAACAAGAAATATAAATATATACATATAGGGAGTGTAGGAATTAAAAAAAAAAAAAAAAGAGAGAGAGAGAGAGAGAGAGAGAGATGGGCAGTTACATGTTACAATAGTTCTAAATACAAAATTATTTCAACTTTCTAAGGTTAAAAATTTTAAAGTTATGCGAAATGCGAAATTATTTTTGGCTCCAAATTTGGCGATATTTCGGCAAAACTCGACAAGGTCGACGAAAAATGGCGAGATTTTGGGCATGGACCAAGCAATGACTGACTACAGATATAATATATTGCCTTAAAGCCTTAAACTAACTAAAGCATTTAAAGCCTTAAACTAACTAAAGCATTTAAAGCCTCAAACTAACTAAAACTTAATAGGTAGGCTCTCAGAGGCTATATTGGCCGAATGTGTTGGAAATCTTTTGAGCGTTCCTGTAGCAGAACTATAAAATATAAATACACTTTTTTCGATGGAAAAATTCATTTTGTAACCCTTAACAGCATATATCACTTCTGAGTCGTTTGAACTAGCCTAATATTTCTAAAATACGCTTTAATGAATTTCTGCCCATAGATCGTAATGTATTTAAAATCTTTGGGGTAGCCCTGTAGATAAACCATCCAGTCGAATGGGACCAAAAGGGAGGGGGGAGGGTGCACAACTCGATGTTACAGCAATCCTGTATATAAAGTTTCAATATTCTGCGTCTAATAGTTTTTTGAGATATGCGAGTTAAATGAATTTCCGCCCATAGAGCGTAATGTATTTCGAATCTTTTGTCCGGTCCTGTAGATAAACTATCCAGTCGATTGGGACCAAAATTGTATTAACACCAAGTGTCATCCACTACAAGTTTTAAAAAAGGCATTTGAACTTGAGTGGATGAAAAAAAAAAGTGTATGCGTGTTATCTTTACGCGCGGTTGAAGTAAAACTTCTTTGACGTTTACGACACATATCAATGAAATGATTAACTTAAAATAAATATCACATTATAATTTAATTATATTTATTATTCATGTACTTTACAAAGATTATATAAATGTTATATTCATATTATTCATTGGAAATATGTATATTTCCAATGAATAATATGAATATAGGCCATTTGTTATTCCACTTGAATGTCATCCTAATTTTTTATGTATTATAGGTTTGTGATAACTATAATGTGAAACACAAATTTTACTCTCTAAATTTGCCGATTTTCTTGAAAATACAGCATCTATCGTTGTACCAAAACATGTTGTTGATTGAAGTCGAGAAGTATTCATTGTTAGATCAATTTTTTCTTTTAAAAAATCAACTAACGGCTGAGATTCTTGAAAGCGAAAATTAACATTAAAATCTCCAGCAAGAATCATCGGTAATTCATGATAATTACTTTGAATCCAGGAAGTGTCCATGTTGTAGTATTATTCTTTAACTGTTTTCTTATACCATTGTTCAGCCTGGAGGCTGGGTTTGAATGGGGGAAATGTCATAGTCTAGTATTATACTTTAACTGTGTTCTTTAACTGATGTTTTCCTCTGTTTGTTGGGTTCGAATGCAGGTAGTGTAATTTTTTTGTGATTTTCTATCACAGTATTCTGAAGTGCTGATTTCGTCTGCTGGTAGGTTTCGAATTATTATTCTGTATCCGTGTTTTTAAACTGCAGGTTCTGTCTACTGTTTGGGATTGATTTCAGCTAGGGTCCGTTTCTTTGTGGTGTTCCATCCCCGTGTTAAACCGTTGCTTGCTCCGTCTTGAGGTTGGGTTAGAATCCACGGAGTGTCCATTTGTTATTCTTTTATTTCGTTATTAAACCGTTTGCAGCCAGTGTTTGTTTCTTTGTGGTGTTACATACCCGTATTCTTAAATCATTGTATATATATCATTATAAATATATGAAACGTCAGGTATTCCAATAAAGTTTCCAGAGTTAAGGCAGGTAACTGTTTATTGAACATTATCTTTAAGTTACAACATAGAGTGAGAAGAGGGGAGGGGAGACGGGTACGAAATTCTGCGTTGACTGTTAAGCAATTCTAGTGGCAGAAATCTCTCGATTTTCGAGGTGCAGGCGTATTTAAGCCTACTACACCACGTGGTTTGCTAATACATAACTCCGCCTCTCTCTTATCTCTAATCGAATTACATACATTTATTAACATGTCCTGCATCCGGGATTACAAAGGCATGGGAACACGCGTACACTGAAAAGAACTCAGAATCGAGGACTTGGTGTCTGGCTATTAACTAAAGTAATAAAACATAGCTCCAGAGCGCGCGTGGCAAGTATAACAGGAAAGCTAAACTTACAGTGAAAGTACCCGCTTGAACAATACCCAAACTAGTAAAACCCAAAGTACCTTTTTATACATTACATATATATATCATTACACTCTATATATATCATTATAAATATTGCGTTCATACAAACTACATTCTTCTAAATGTACTAACATTTCTTAAAATACAGCTTTTGGGCAAATTAATAGCAGACATGACATACATTATATTTAGAAGTTTAATGGCCTAACGGCCAATGTAACTGGCATTTGACAAATAATAATATCACTTCACTTCGAAACTATTGCCTATAATCATTACGAAATAGTATTCTAAGACAATTATGTAATTAAAACACATCTGAAGCCAGTAATTACTACATCTCACGTTCTTAAGTTTATGTATTTAATTTTTTGAAATTCTAACGATCAATCAACGATCTCCATTTATTTCAATTCAACGATCTCCATTTACTTCGCCTCGATGGAAATATAAACAACCTGAGATGCGTAGAAGCAGAAGATGCGCAGTTACCCAGTGTGCGTAGCGCCATCCTTTTGCAACTACGGCGTTATCCAACTTTCTAAGAGAAGTGTCCCCTCCTATGTGTCCTATAAATTTACCTTCGTGAGATCGAAGTATGATCCTCCAACAGTGATCTTAAAAAAAACATTTCCCTGTGCTGTTTTGGTTCGTTTGCAGCCACTGTCCCTTTAATTGTGGTGTTCCATCCCCTTCTTCTGTCTGGAAGTTGGGTTAGAATCCAGGAAAAGTGTTCTTAAACTGATGTTTCCATCTACTGTTCCCAGGGACCGATCTACACACTTGGGGACCCAGGGCAGGGGCGTAGCCAGAAATCTTTCATGGGGGGGGGTTACGACTACTGCAACTCACATATATGCATACATGTGTGTGGTAAGGCAGTGAAGAATATACATTTTGTCTGACAAAAAAATTCCTCATGGGGGGGTTATGACCCACGTAACCCCCCCCCCCCTTGGCTACGCCCCTGACCCAGGACACAGATACAACCCAGGACACAAAACTTTTCCGCAGAATATTACTTAAATAAGTTAAAACCAATTATCATTCCTAAGTTAACCATACGAAAACTTTTACAAATCAGTAAAATGTCACGACAGATACCACTTATATGAATTTTTCGATTTTGAAATGTTTTTATGGGTATTTACAGCCGTCACACACTTTTGAAAAGATAAAAGGGGGAGCATTCTGAGGTGTCCGATCGAATTTATCGAATGTCGAATCTAATGCATAATTTTTAGCGTTACAAGTTACATTAAATTAAAAATTTTGAATATTTGTGATAAAAGGGGGAAGTAATCAAAAATTATTCTCTTGAGAGATAATTTTAGTAGCTATTATGATTACATAAAAGGAAGTTTTGGGGGCCCCTAAAAATCGGGGGCCCAGGAAACGTGCCCCGAATGCCCCGCCGTAAATCAGTCCCTGACTGTTCCGGTTCGATTGCAAGCGGGTTCCATTTCTTTGTGATTTTCAAAAAACCATGTCTTGTATATTATTCATCTAAAAATAAGCATTACCGAGAACCTCCTGTGAGGTTGGGATTAAATGTAAAATATTATGTTGGATGTACCTTCAAAACGCTTATTGATATATAAATAAAGATTGATGTCTCTAAGATACGGCTCTTGACTGTTTTTCTCTAACAGGTTACGAGTATTGTTTCACGATGAATTCGGGGAACGGCGAAAGCATGTCGAAAAGGTAGGATTTTCAGAGGTTCTTCTTTTCCGGAGCGCGCACGTCACTTCTTTTACTGAGCGTTACTTCCGTCAGAAAAAAAAAAAAAATGTGAGTTACTCCCTGGTCGCCACTAAAGAAGTTTTACTTCAAAAAAGTATTTTATTAACCAATTCAATTTTGGATAAGTTGTATATAGGGAGAGTGTGAACTAATAAGTTAGAATTGAAAAATCACGTTTTGAAATATTTATGAGATACACGTTCCCATTTCGTTTTATGACACAAAAAGTGACTTCCATAAAAATTGCTGGTGCCTATAATCCGTTTCAAAGGTCTCTGCCGTTGTTTAAGCCAACAAAACCTCAACAAGTTTTCCGAAAATTTGATTGAACATCACATCAAATTTATAAAACACACAGTTGATGAGGCTTCAACTTTTGTCCAGGTTCGGTTAGGTTTGTTTAGAAACGTTCCTGGCCATCCGAAAGATTTTTCAAAAATGCTTTTATGGAAGGAAAAAAAATCATATTTCAAGATGCGAGAATCATCGTACGTTAAAAGCCGTCAAATTTTAACAGGTTATAAACGGCAGAATTTTAATGAATGACTTTGTTTTCCTTTTCCAGGTCAGCGAAGCAATGAAAGGACAGATCTTGAAGAAGGTTCGCGACTACGGTAAAGATAAGGACGCCACAGAAATCTGGGACGATTTTCAAAACCATGTACGTCCAAGTATGATCTCTGTTAACAAAAAAAAAAAAAAAAAAAAAAACAACACTCAAAAGGGAACTGGTGTTCAAAAGATGAAATACTTAAAACTTTCTAAAATAATAACACACACGCAAGGTACTTATCAAAATGCACGCCCGTTCTGCCGCACATACAGTGAGTGGATTTCTGCGGAACAAGGCTGAAAATTTTTCGGTTGGAATTTGCGTACAGTTTGATAAGTAAGAACCATGGATACTATGTGATCCCTTCGTGCGCAAACAGCTAGGTCGAACGGTTGATGCCTTGAAGCTCAAGAAAATGTGTATATTTTTCAGCTTTGCCACTGATGCCATCGCTTTACTCTTTGTTGTAAACTATTGCTTAGTTAGTTAAAATTTGAACCATGAATGAAATTTCACAATTCATCGTGGTTCTAATAAATCAAATGAGCCAATGGTTCGTGAGCTTGCTTCTGTGTTTCAACCAAATGGTTCTGAGCGAAATTTTTTTAGAATATAGAACACGCAGATATATATACAGTCTGTTGACCGCAAGAATAGCTTTCGCCAAAGAGTTTATGCCAAACTGTTGCCGTGGAAACAAGTCTCGCCCCATTTTCGACATGGGGGAACCTAGAAGAAAAATGACGTGGGGTGTGAGGTTACTCAGGCAGCAAGAGAGCTCTGTAAAAAATCGGCTGACTGTCTATTTTATCGGCTTGTAGTAGGCTGTTTTTCTCTAACTTAGGTAGAGCGTCCGCTGGAGTTCACCTACCAACGTCTGGTTCATTCATCCACTCAAACGTTGAGAGATGACACATACGACCTCCCAAAAGAAGTTCTCGGTCTGTCGTCCATTTCGCACGTCGTACCAAGGTCCATGGAAAACTATTGCAGGACTATTTGCAGATGGCGCTGACAGTTCCCCCGCCAGTTCTATTGTTTCGCTTTTTCATTGGACTGCTTCGTCATTCTGTGACGTAGTCGAGTCCCCGTTTCCGCCTGTCTTTTTTCTTTTGTTGGCGTGTCAAGCTTGTCAAAGTTAATCCTGGTAAGTGAATATTTTTAAATTTATGTCCCTTCTTGTATTAGATTTCATATTATAGGTCTCGGAATAAACTTAATCTTTAAATAGCGTATTAAGTATTTAACTTTAATCAGCTTGATAAAAGTTATCGAAAGTTACGTTATGTTCTTGTGCTGCTGCATTTGCCTCCTTGGCTGTGTTTCTTAGTTATTACTTTCCTTCGGAAATAGTTAGAATCGCGGTATGCGAACAAATTGTCGGGAAATCGTCCAGAGATGCGTAAAATCGCTCTGGGAATCCTCGGGATATCGTCCGAGACGCGCAGAATCGCTCGGAGAATCCTCGGGAAATCGTCCGGAGACGCGCAGAGTCGCTCGGAGAATCCTCGGGAAATCGTCCGGAGACGCGCAGAGTCGCTCGGAGAATCCTCGGGAAATCGTCCGGAGACGCGTAAAATCGCTCTGGGAATCCTCGGGATATCGTCCGAGACGCGCAGAATCGCTCGGAGAATCCTCGGGAAATCGTCCGGAGACGCGCAGAGTCGCTCCGGACGGAACAGTACAGGGACCGTTTCCCAACCCGATATCACCAACTTACAACGGAGGTCGGACGGCTGAAGTAAGGGTTGTGTGAAGACAGTTGACCGAGATGCGGCCAGGGATTTCTTTCTGCTTGGGTACCTTTCAGTCTGCGAATTCCTCTCACGCTCAATATTCCACTCGAAATGGGCTAGGTCCAGTTGCTACAGCGACCGCCATAAACCGGACTTGTTGGCGGGAGCTATTGTTGTGTGCTAACAATACACACGACGGAGGAACTTCTACCGTCGTGTCTTGGCAGCGAAGAGGTAGAAGAGGACGAGATTACGCTAAGCTAAGGCAATGCGTAAGCGCAAAATGCGATCCTGTTTGGAAAGCGCTCTGGAGGTGGATACACTTCGCGTGACTCGTGCTTCTTGTTTCTTTTTTATGAATTCCGACAGTTCGAGTGCTGTGGTGTAGCGGTGAATGACTCCGAGGGATACAATGTCTGGCTGGTCGAGAACGAGGAGCTGCCGAAATTGGGAAAGAAGGTTCCGGATTCTTGCTGTAAGGACAAAAGTGACTTGGGCAAAAAAGAATGTCAGAAAGATCCGAAGGAACAAACCTACGATATTGTAAGTGTTAAATTTTAAGTCTCCATAGTACATTCAATGAAAAATTGCCGTTAAAATCCGTAGTTACTTTAAAGCACACCTGAGAGCTTTCCCCCCCTCATCTTCAGTATTTCACGTCACATCTGTTCCTGGTGTTCTTAGGACTATTTTATAGCCATCATCAATGGTGGAATGGATGACGCCATGTACAGCGCCATCTGTTGTCACTGTGTGGAGTCATTTCATTATCAGGGAATGATCTTTATTTTTGAAGCCTTAATTTTCCTATGCTGTTGAAACTACTGTTAACCGACACAAAACACTCATAAAGAAACTGGTGATTTTTATGCAAAGTTTTATTTATCTCAATGTTAACCGGTCTATTCTTTGTTGTTCTGGCTAGGGCTGTACCTATTTTACCAAATTTTATATCATATGCTTTCTTTTTTTCTTTCAGTTTTATTTTGCCCATTCCCATAAAGCAGAGATGGCCAACTTTTTTGTGCATATATGATCTACTTTTCATCTTCAAAACGGCTCGCTAACCATTTGTTCTTAATGGGGACGGGGGAGCTGTGAAATGGATTTTATACTTTTATGAACCTGATTCAGAACGAAGTACGCATTCGCGAGCTGAGTGTAGGTGAGCAAAAAATGCCTGTTCAAACCGGACGTTATTACCTTTCTGAAATCAACATAGCTACTCGAAAAGAGAAGAAGTCATGTCCAAGGAAATTAAAACAGCATGAGTCGTTATTGAAAAAAAAAGCTCAGATTAGCTGCGGACAAAGACATATTTAGTATTGCCAATCTGACTTTGTTTTTGAAAACTTACGGTAGGGATACTATTCTCCAATATAATCTCGTCAAGATTTGCTTAATTTCGTCGCAATTTCGAGGAGGAACACGATCTACGTCGGACCCTAGGAATAAACCTCCAAAAAATTAAAGCTATGATTAAAAGGTAAAAAAAAAAAAACACTTAACGAATTACTTGACTAGATAAAAACGTTAATATCCGGCTTAGAGGCGGAAACGAACACGCCCATTTGTTGTTGGGGGTGCGAGTCAGATGTGCCCTTGCAGCAGAATGACTTTGAAATGATTTATTCTTGGATGTTCCAGCCATTTTATACTTTAGGAATACAAATACAACCGCCAAATTCAGAAGGATATTATCAAATCAAATGAACTAAGAATAAGCATTCAATGAACAAGACGAAACTCGTGCATCCACTCAGCTCGCTTTCCCCCCACCCCCCAACCCTCTCCTCGACCGGTTCATTCATATTCACTTTCACTGGCAGCTTGCCAATTTTCCAAGCTAAATGCAGTGAGACAGTATATAGTTTTTAACAGCTTGTTTTTTTCGCTAATTATGAAGATATAGCTTAGAATCGAACTTGTTTGCGGGTAGATTACTGCATTATGTTCCTAATTGTGCATTATAGGATTGCTACAAAAAAGCACAGCAGTTGGTTGTAAAGCATCGACGTACTCTGGCTGGGGTTGGATTTGGAGTGGCGCTTCTTCTGGTAAGTATTTCATTATTCTTCTCTTACTCAAACATGGGTTTTCATGCACATTCGTCATTTAACTGCAAATTTTAGAACGCGAACTTTTAGAAAGGGCTTTTAACTAGTGTATCATAAAACAATACGAATTTGCATTAAGGAAAAAAAAAAATCTTAATTTCCTCCTAATTAAGTGGCTCAGAGACGCGTACATCCCGTTCAGTTCCTACTGCCCAATTTTACACCTACGATGTTTTTAACACTTTTCAGCAAAGTTGAAAAGCGTTTATGATTTTATTTTATCGTCTGTCGGTATGTCCGTGGTCTAATTACTGTCAGCATGAACCTGTTACAGAGCACCCAAAAGAATTCCAATACATTACAATCGACGGGCAGTCAGTATTTAAAAAGCCTATTTTAATAACATTCTGCTATATTTCAAAAAAAAAAAAATGGATGAATGTTATTATGGATTGTAAAATAATACTCTCTACAGAAAATAGTGTCTGTTGCATTTATGGTTCTTCACAGGAGCACTGAAAAGAATTCCAGTACATTACGATCGACGGGAAGTGAATATTTAAGAAGGCTATTTTAACAGCCCATTTTTTTAAATAGTTTGTGCTATTTTAAACCAAACAAAATTGATATGTTTTATTAAGGATTATAAAATAATACTCTCTACAGGATATAGCGTCTGTAGCATTTTTAGTTCTTCTACAGGAGCACTCAAAAGAATTTACATGAGGGTCTATGACAGATCTATCATCCATTGCAAGCCCAATGCAATTAGTATGTACAGACGTCTATAACAGCTCGCTTTTCATTTAAAGAATGAAAAAAAAATATTTAAAGCATTTTACAGGGTCTCACAAAATGACACTAATTGGGATATGCAGCTTATTTGAGGTTGTCCCCAAAATTTCGCCAAATTTGTCGCAACAGAGAGGGTGTTGGAAAGTGTGCTTCGTTGTCCATGCGTCTGTCGTGATTTGTCTTTGTTGTTTCTTTCGGATTAGAAAAAAACTTCATTCAAATTTGCCCGTAGAAAGCGAGATGAAAATGCATATAACTTAAAAGAAGAGAGATAAATCATACCAAACGCATATAAATGCACCTTCCAGCACAACAGTCTCTCTCGCAGGAAATTTGGCGATGTATCGTAATTCAAAATGGCTAGATTTTGAGGATAATGTCAAGCAAACTGTATATCACTAATAGTGTAAATTTGCGAGACCCTGTAAAAGATCCATAAATGTTTTAAAAAGTAAGCTGGTATAATCATTTATGTACTTACTGAATTGTGCTTGAAATGGATGAATGTCGCTAAACTGCTGTTGACCGTAATGCATTCGAATTCTTATGAAAGGTCCTGTAGATAAACTATAAGTGAAGCTATAAGTGACAGAATACCTTACCAATATATAGCACAGGGGTTAAAGCCACTGGGAGATGGCTCATGTGGAGGAACAGGGCTCTGTCCTCTCGCGGGCCCGTAGGTCTAGCGGTCTGGAGTTTTGGGCGGTTTTCTGCAGATGTAATGTGAATACGCGCTTGATACCCAGAACAGTCCTCCATCAAGGCATTTGCCCCCTCTCGTGTTTGTCCTTTCTTTGACGTGCATTTATAAGCGGTTCCTCGTTTTCAAGCACACAAATCCGAATACATGTTCCAACACAACACTGAATATCTCTAATTAAACTTTAAAGGTCCCAACAGCCGACAGAGCATAATATATTGAATTCTTTTGAGTACTCCTGTAAAAGATCTATAAATGCTACACTCACCATTTTCCAATGGGTGCGTGGTACGATATACAGGAACAGCATACCGTATGATTCAAAATACATGTTAAAGCGATTACCTTTTAAACCGTAAGTGATCGAAACACACTTTCAATTAGAAAAGCTTGTCAAATGAAGAACAGGTTCAAGAAATGGCATTTTTTTTTTCTAGGGTCTATATGTATATATTAAAATACGAAATTTAATTTTTATACGATCCATCCACTAATTGCGTCACTCTTCTATAGATGGAATTTTAAAGTGTAAAAGAGAATGATAAAATAATGCTGTGGGTTACTTCGGTGTGGTAACTTTCACTAGAAACTGCCTAACATGCATTATAAGAAAATTCTAGCTAAATTGCGATTTGAGGAGTCACCTCGGTCTATCGAGTGACTATTAACATAAGTTAACGTCATTTGAAAAGTAATTACATTTTTCTCACTTTTGGGAGTAGTTGGCGACAACTTCCCTTTAGTTGGCGACAAATGCCAAAATTTTCAAATTGCAATATCTCAGAAACTATTTCACTTAGTAGTCTAAGAGCCAGCGACCGCCAGACCTTCGTCATAGTATAAAAGCTGAAACTTTCTCTGCGCATACCCCCAACAGAGGTAGGAACAGTCGGCCACTATAAAGTTTTGATGACTGTTGCCTTGGCAGGTAAGGCAAAGGTATATAAAATTGCAGAACATTTTCGACGTTTCCTAAAGCTTAATTTTTTTATATGTTCTTCTTCGCAGTACTAGAAATCACTTGATCCCTTGCCAGACACTTTTCCATCGTAGCAAACCCCCGCCAGACAACCTCAAAGTCATGGAAAACGGTTGTGTTCGTAAACTCACGCGACGAAGTACGTCAAGCTGTCACAAAGTGCAAGCCCATTTTATAAAGTAAATAAAAAATTTTGTAAAAAACACACATAAGATGTTATAGGATGTGTTGTAAAAAATACACATAGATGTTACCTATAACATCTTATGTGTGTTTTTTACAAAGTTTTTTATTTACTTTATTGTTTAACACCAGTGTTTTGAGTGTTTTTTCCGAAGCACATTTTATACTGCTACTTCTGAACGTTCTTACGATGCTGCAGCGCGCTCGTAATAGAATTACGTTTTCCAAGACTTTGAGATTGTCTGGCGGGGGTTTGCCACGATGGAAAAGTGTCTGGCAAGGGATAAAGTGATTTCTAGTACTGCGAAGAAGAACCTATAAAAAAATGAAGCTTTATGAAATGACGAAAATTTTCTGCAATTTTATACACCTTTGCCACATGTTACCTGCCAAAGCCACGATCCTCCAAACTTTATAGGGGCCGATTGTTCCTACCTCCATCGGGGAATATGCGCAGAGAAAGTTTCAGCTTTTATACTATGACGAACGTATGGCGGCCGCGGGCTCTTGCTCTATAGGGACATGATATTTTAAAAATTAATTTTCTTAAACAAAGACCAACATTTTCCTAAATATTAGGGATAGGAAAGGAGGGGCCGTATAAAAATAATTAAATTTCGCATTTCAATATGTATATGTTACAGTGAAAACCCGAAATCAGTCAAAACCCGAATTAACTAGGGAAAACGCGTTCTAACTGACTGCATTAGGGAAAACCCGAATTAACTAGGCAAAACGCGTTCTGATTGACAGCGCTAGGCAAAACCCGAATTAACTAGGGAAAACCCGTTTTATTCGAGTAATGGTAGCACGTTTTCGAGGGGCCCCCTAAAGCGATGGCCAGACGCAGTGAATTTTTTCGGGTCTCGCAAAGAGCCAGCGTTAGCTTATTTTCCAGGGGGCCCCCTACAGCAATGGCCGGACCCACTGATATTTTTTTGGGTCTCGCAAAGGGCCAGCTTTAGCATATTTTCGAGGGGGCCACTAAAGCGATGGTCGGACGCAATAATGTTTTTTGGGTCTCGCAAAGGACCAGCGTTAGCGTATTTTCCATGGGGGCCCCTACAGCGGTACCTAACCCACTGTTGTTTTTTTGGGTCTCGCAAAGGGACAGCATTATCATATTTTCAAGGGAGCCCCGTAAAGCGATGGCTGGACCCATTGATGTTTTTTTTTGGGTCTCGCAAGGGGCCAGCGTTAGCATATTTTCCAAGGCGCCCCCTACAGCGGTGGCCGGACCCATTGATGTTTTTTAGGGTCTCGCAAGGGGACAGCGTTAGCATATTTTTGAAGGGGCCCTCTGAAGTGATGGCCGGACCCACCGATGTTTTTTTGGGTTTCGCAGAGGGCCAGCGTTAGCATATTTTCGATGGGGCCCCCTACAGCGGTGGCCGGAAGCAAGTGATGTTTTTTGGGGTCTCGCAAAGGGCCAGCAATAGCATATTTTCGAAGGGAGAGCAAGCTCCAATTTTTAGTGGATAAAGCATTAACATTCCGGAATTCAGATGGGAAAACATAAGGTGTCCGGCCACCACTGTAGGGCCCCCCTCGAAAATATGCTAACGCTGGCTCTTTGCGAGACCCGAAAAAAATCAGTGCGTCTGGCGATCGCTTTAGGGGGCCCCCCGAAAACGTGCTACCGTTACTCGAATAAAACGGGTTTTCCCTAGTTAATTCGGGTTTTGCCTAGCGCTGTCAGTCAGAACGCGTTTTGCCTAGTTAATTCGGGTTTTCCCTAACGCAGTCAGTTAGAACGCGTTTTCCCTAGTTAATTCGGGTTTTAACTGTAACATATACACATCCTCTAGTGAAAAAATTTCCATATCTGAAAGCTACTGTTCATTTGACGAACTTTTCTAGCTGAAAGTGTGTTTCGATCATTTACGGTTTTAAAGATAATCGCTTTAACAACTATTTTGAATCACCTGGTATATGAATTTCGTGGTAATTTATGCATTACGGCAGTTAGAGAACTTAAAGAAATGGGATTTTTTAACAGGTGCAGTTTTCCCTGATTTGATCGGTACTGCGTTACGAAATTAGCGATAATTTAGTCTTTGAAGTCCAGAATTGACGGGCTGACGGACAAACTGAAATCGCAAACAGCTTTCAACTTTGCTGTAAAGTGTTATCAAGCACAACTGCTGTCATTCCTGTAGTGACTTATTTGTCTTTGCCGCAGAGATTCCATCTATGCCAATCGTTGTTTCATACATTTTCCGAGATCTCGAGGCTGGGCAACAAAGCGTGAAAATCAAAGACCTTCCGCCGGGAAGCAACGACAGGCAGCGACAAAGAATCTCACAGGGCCCTTTAAAAAAGAGCAAGTTAATGGCTCATAACGTTGTACTGTATGCTCAAATAGTGTTAGAAAAGCACCCAAAATTAAGTACGGTCATCATGATTTTATATTCCTCGCTTTCTTTATTTCAGATTGTTTGTCTGACGTTATCGAGCTGTTTGTGCTGCATTCTCAGGGACGAAAACAAATCGGGAGGCGTAGGCCATGACAGGAGATAGACCATACATGACCGTGATAGTAGACCATACACAGATTAAAGACTATGGTGGTGGGAGCCGGAAGTGATTCTGCCGGCTTGTGAAGATTTCAACTAAGATTTTTAATTAAGGAAAATACTTTCTATTTATTGGCTGTTGTTACATATATTCCATATTTACATATTTATTTATGACTCGTACTTGCTTCTTTTATGTGACTTTAACGTGTGTAAATAAAGTGCCGTTCAGAAAAATATTTTTGCTAGCATTGTATTAAACCTTTCGTTGATGATTGGATAAAAATATAACGTTTCCAAATTACTTCACCATTATGAAAAACTATTATAAAATAGTATTGCTTTACAATGTCTCGCATATATGGAAGATACACTACTGGCTAAAATTATTGCAAGTTTCAGTAATCTAACCCTTTTCAAAATTAACCCCCTTCTCCCCCGTCAAAAGGAAAAATCAATATAATTGATATTTTTTAATGTCAGCATGTTAAATTAATGACTTCAGAGACAAGATAGCATTAGGTTAAAGAACAAAAATAAATTTTAATTTGTTAGAAAAATTCCACAAAAATTATGTTTGTTATTAAAGAAATCATAATCCATTTTGGCTCGCCGGAATAAAATTAAATAAAGAAATAATTTCAAGTCCTGCAAAAGAAGGATAATAAATAAATGCAATTGAACTAAAATCATTTATTATGTCTCTGAGCAGCCTTGACTTTGATCACAACAGCCACTCTTTTAGATATGGAATCCACAATGTTTTACAACACTTCTTTCGGTGTTTCATGGTGTCAACTTTAATTATTGGTTCCTAAAGCTCTCATTTTACCTTTAGGTGATTTTTAGATGTATTCTTTCCAGTTATACTACATAAATTCTCAAAAATATTTAAATCTGGCAAATTTCCTGTCCACTTTTTCTGGGCTTATTCTTGAAACGATGGTTAGATTTCTCAAACTTGCAATACTTTTGGCCAGTAGTGTATAAGCAAGCCAGATTCAGTTTTGGAAACTTGTGTTTTGACGATAAATCCAAAAAAGTGGTCAAACATGGTTTGTTTTGACTTTCAACTACCACTTTTTATTGGCAACGTACAAGCCAATTTTTTCCAATTTTCTGAATAAACATACCAATCAGAACACGACCAAATTAATATAGGAGCATACATAAGGTACCCTTTTCGTGGATACCCCTTTGTGAATTATAAAAAAGAATTATCTAAATCGAGCCACGCATTAAAATATATACAATGGTCATTTTCAAAATTGGGTGCCATTTGGAAATTTAAGACTCAAAAATACAATTTCAAAAAATAAGTAGTTGTTTTCCCCCATAATATAAAACATATCTTGTTTCTGAACATTATTTGAGTATTATTCATGCATTTTTTTCTTTTCTTTAATTTTTTTAGATTTTTCCAATTATCAGACTTGATAAAATTTGTCATGTCTGTTACCGGACATTTTCTTTGAAATTTATACACTTACGTTTAGCACAAAATAATGAAGAGTGATAAGTAGTTCATAAGTAAGTTTATAAGTATAGAATCCTTTTCTCCATAAAATATAATCTTTCCCATTCAATTTTTTTTCATGTTTCTGTAAGTTTTTGTTTGTCATCTCTGTTGTTTATTATAGTAACAGCCATGACATTTCAACTCACAAAAATTCATGAGTTTAAATAATTCTACAAGAACATGAAAAGAGATATTAATTTAGACTACAAAAACTAATGATCTAAACTAATCAATTAAATTAACAAAAAAATAAATATATTTCATACAACCTAAGGTAACAGAGATGACATGCAATAAAAATACTTATCACAAATAGGCTTTTGCTTTTTCAGTCAAATGCCAAACACTCAAGAAGTTTGTATTTCTTTCCGACCATGGTAAACAGGTAAAGCTATTCTCAAATTTCAATTTTGTTGCTTAAAAAGCTGGAAACAATACATGGTAACAGACATGACATCCATGCCCGGACAGCTATATTTAACAATCAAAAGTCTTTTATTTTTCTTAAAACCCTAAAAAAACTTTTCATAATGTAATTTAAACTCCATTTCACAGTGTTAAAGCATTCCTGGGCAGAAACTTTAGTTTTGGGACAGTCATTCTGCATAACACGTTTCATGTTCTATGATTTGGACCGCTATATTTCAGTAGCTTCTCTACTCATCTCTTTTTAAAAAACATTTTATCAAATAGTGTGTTTTTTAATCGATTGTTTTAGTACTGGAAACTGTCTGATAAAAACCATGATAAAAAGAAAATCATTTAAATTTTCTTATACCTTGGAAAAAAATATGTTACACACGGACAGAGTTAAGAGAGAAATGAGAAGTGCTATTCTGGTGTTACAAAAACCATGCAAAATGCTTTTAAATATGGCTCCCGGGAAAGTTACGGGGGGCTTCTTAGCCCTCGCAACTTTATTTGAGAGAATTACATTTGGCTACGGCAGAAACTGGTAATCATGCAATTTGATTGGACGAGAAAGACGACGTTGGGGGCAAAATGGAAAATAGAATGTCCATGTCCAACCTACATCAGAGAACTTGTTTCAGCAAATATTTCGAAAATTATTTCCAAGAACAAAACAACTGTTTCGAATACCAGAATAACTTTAACTCTGCTACATTCACCTTTCAAACAATTTCCGATCGTGATCTGAAGAGAGCATACGCCCCTATGGGAAATATCTGAAAGGCATTCATAGACCCTTGGTTTTCTGAAAGTGTGCACTGCTCGCACTTAAGTCTTATGAAAATATATGTCCTGTAAGAAATAGTGCATAATTTACAAAAATAAAACTCAAGCACTTGAAGAATTTTAAAATGCCTTTCACAATGTGTACTGTAGTAAACTATAGGATTTTGGTTTTTTTAATCAGGAAAAGTCTTAAAAAATAAATCTCCTGCGAAGTTTACAATGCATCGAAGAATTCTGCAATGAAAATGTTCCGAACACCAAATCAGTTTTTCTGAACAACAGAACATCAATATCGAACATCTGAACTACTGCGCTACCTCTGCAAGATTCACCTTCCAAAAATTTCCGTTCGTGAGGGGAAGAGAGAATACAACCCTCGGGCCACCTCAGTGAGAACCGTAAGGGATAAGGAATATCTAAAAACCACTTGCAGACATTTGACTCTGTGCAAGTGCAGTCAACTACCACTTATGTCTTACAAAAATATATCCTCTTTTTGAACAGGTATAGAACTTACAAAAATAAAACCCAAGCACTTGAAAGATTTTGTGTCTTCTTACTAGCTACTTGAAGATGTCTTCTTACTAGCTGTACTGCAGCAATTATTACTGTATTACATGGAAAACTGTTGGGTTTCTTAAACTCCCGCGACGAAGTACGTCAAGCTGTCACAAAGTGTCAAGCACATTTTATACTGCTACTTCTGAACTTTCTTACGATACTGCAGCGCGCTAATAGAATTACGTTTTCATGACTTTGAGATTGTCTGGCGGGGGTTTGCCACGATGGAAAAGTGTCTGGGAAGGGATCAAGTGATTTCTAGTACTGGGAAGAAGAACATATAAAAAAATGAAGCTTTATGAAATGACGAAAATTTTCTGCAATTTTATACACCTTTGCCACCTGTTACCAGCCAAAGCCACGATCATCCAAACTTTATAGTGGCCGATGGTTCCTACCTCTATTGGGGAATATGCGCAGAGAAAGTTTCAGCTTTTATACTATGACGAAGGTCTGGCGGCCGCGGGCTCTATGCTGGAGTAATCAGTAGCAGGGGGTTTTGGGAGTGCAACAAGACATAATATGGGTAGTAGGAACGGGCTACGCCTGTGGGGGCGGGGGGAAGTGAAGCCACAACTGTAACCGATTTTTCCTCCGTCCGATGTTATTCCATGAAAGAAAAATGAAGTAACCCTACGTGTAGCCTTGGGGGACTCTGAGTTAAAGAGCCGTTTGGATTCATACGATTTATCGATCCCCCCCCCCAAGGTTATTTCATTTTCTACCCATAGAAGAACTAGCGGGTGCCTACTCCATATTATTCAGGACAGGTTTGGCGACTTTATTTTGTCTTTATCGTCTATATACAAGAAAACATATACCCAAAACTACAATAAACTTACCTAAATACCTTATTAAAACATTTCTACATATATTTCGGTACTTACGTATAATCCCGGTGGTCCACCAAGACGTGCGTTTTCTTTTTGGCAAGATAAATTCTGGGCACATGAAATTATTGATGGTTTAGAATACGACTGGCAACAGTTTGATAGCACATTTGGCGAAAAAATAGTTTGGTGGGAATGACCGCCAGGATAATACGTAAGTACCCATATTTCAAATGCAATATAAAGCAAATTGAACATAACCAAATCACTAGATTACACTGACACTATACTGCCCCCTCTTAGGGAATTTATCCCTTAAATACTATGGGTAATCATGGATAATATTTTGACGATGTAATGAAATTTAAGAGCATTTTTCATGATTTTTGTAACCCAAAAATTGCATTTCAATCGCAAGCCATTTCATTCTTATCTTAGACGCAAACGTAACACATGAATTCGGCTAAAAATAAGACAGTTTACCAAGATAAAACACCTAATTTTCACATCTTCTGACCTTTGTTATGAATACTATTTACTTCTGCTTACGCATTATCGAATAAGCAGAATATCTTTATTAAGAGCGACTCTCGAATTAAACATTCCAAAAACTTCTTTAAAAGAGATTGGTTGAAAGCGCAGTGCTACAAAAGCAACCTTTGTAGCAGTTTTTGCTGATCTGAACTGACGAATATCTTCAGGTATGTGATTTTAGAAATATTTTTATGAATTCACTAATTAAATAGGAATTAAACGTTTATGCACTGACAGCTGCATTGGTAAAAATCACCTTTTGTCGATTTTTTTCACTATTTTTGTGGATAGACGCATGCGTATAAAAGAGGATTATTTCCCATGAAGGTGGCCGGCAAAATACTGATCCAGCCATTCCCTGACAGCCAGAATGGCGTAATTAACACCATGCATTTCCATCTTGCAAAGGGAAGATGATGCATTCAATACCGAAATTGCGCGCCAGGACTTATATTAGTTTTGGCGCGAAATCCGGTAAAAACGATATTTCAAAAATTAGTTGTCATCTTTGTACGTAGAACGGGATTATTGATAGGTTGTCATAAGCGCACATTTAGTGCCAAAATTTGGTACCTACGTATTATCCCGGCGTTCACTCCCGCCAAACTATTTTTTCGGAAAATGTGCCGGCAAAGTGTTGCCAATCGCATTCGAAACCATCAGTAATTTCATGTATCCGGTATTTATCTTGGCGAAAAATCGCTCGTCTTGGCGGACCGCCGGGATAATACGTAAGCAAATTATTTTTGCGTCAAATATGCTGGCAAACTGTTGCCAATCGTATTCTGAACCATCAATAATTTTATGTTTAGCTGGAATTTATCTTGCCGTAAAATCGCTCGTCTTGGTGGACCGCGGAGATAGTAAGTACCCTTTGAAATTTTCGCAGATTGTTAGTGAGGGGTCCATAAAATCTGGTGTTCCGTCCAGTTTGGCGATTTGTTTATTTATTTTCTACTTTGAAGCCCAGTTTTCTGCCCAATGCCAAATTACGTCATTCAACTAGTATAACTATCATTACTAAGTATTATTGTTATAGTATTACCATTTTGATTAAAACGGCTAGTTAATCTTCTCGGCGCTTTATCGCCTTTCCTCTTGGCGGCCGTACCGTGTGTGATGGAGATCACATATCTAATTTACTAATCATTTAATTTGGTTTTCTTTAATGTAATCTATCCAAAATCAAGAATTCTAAATCACTTCTGTTTTCATTTTTCTGTCATTTCGGTTTTTAAATCTGTATATTTGCTTTTTCCCGTATGCACTATTCTTTTTGTTAATTCGTCTCTTCAGACCGGTGTGCTAAAAATAGATTATATTTGCGTCCGTTTGCAAAATCATCGTACTTTTGGTTCCCCTTATTTGGCTTGGTGTTGGCGTTTTTATTATTTGTTGCCCTTCCGACGTCTTCAAAATTATTTGCTCGCGATTACGTCATTTTAATTTTATTGGATTAACTGTTAGGGTTGCTATGGAATTGGCGTTATTGATTTCAGCCAAGTGTTTGTTCTCGCCAATGTGTAATTCTGTGCTGGCGTAATTTTTAAGTCATTCCACCTTAATTTCACTGTCCATATAGGACGTCATTTTATTTTCACTGAGCCACCACCGCCGTTATAATAATGTTTCAATAAAATAGTTTTTCAGTATTTAACGTCTTTTTATTATATTGCAACTAAGTGCATCGAACCTGGATTTTTTTTATGTGTCATAACGCAACTTAATAATTTGAAACAGCCTACCAAATAACTTCTTTACACCGTGCTCTGTGACAGACATGCTACTGACAAAAATAAAGTTTTGACCCAAACCTAAAGTAGCATAGAAAAAAAAAATGAAAAAAAATTAATTTCTTATTCTACTTTTAGCATTACACTTACCGTAGTAATAAAGTTCATTAGTGTCATAGGAGAATTAAGAATTCAAAAATTCGATTTTTCAATTTTAATTTCATTTTAAACCTTAATTACTTCTGCGCATTTTGACCCTAATTTCATGCAATAAAAACTACTAGAACCGAAAATACACATAAAAACCTTTTATGAAAGCTTTATGTTTTAACGCAACAAGGTAACTTAAGACTACGTTTTCTCAAAACGCATTTTTCCGTATCTAAAACTATCCGTAAGATAAGAAAATTTCTATGATTCGTATCTTCACGAAATTTTGTATAGATATAACTGGTATAGTTATCTATAGAATGAACTAATATTAAAGACTTTTGAAAATTTTAACAGAAATATAATGGGAAAAATACGAATTTTTTCAAATTTCAATTTAAAATATAATTTTAAAATTCTTAATTAAAATTTTTTCTTGAATATTATAATTCATTCTATATGATAGAACTGCTTTTGAGAAAACGCAGTTTAAAGTTACCCTATTGCGTTCAAATATAAAGCCTTCATAAAACGTTTTTATATGCATCTCCGATTCCAGTTAACCGACTGGATTTATTGCATGAAACTCGGATCAAAATGCTGAGAAGTAACTAAGGTTTCAAATGAAATTAAAATTGAAAAAACGATCTTTTGAATTCTTTATCCTCCTATGACCCCCTTAAGTTGCTGAATTTAACAGCCTAAAGAAAACTGAAATCATTTCTACAGTTCTTACACTTGAAAAATGGAAATTCATTAAAAGGAAATAACTATAACATTAACTCTCTGGTGTTCGGATTTTGAATGCTATTCTAGTTATTTTCCATTTTATTTCCTTCGCTTGGGTGGCAACATTCTCAGGCCGCTAGCAGATGCAGCGACTCCTAGTGTCGGAGAGATCGGAAACGTTTTGAGACCTTTAGCGCATCGTAGATGATTCCTCAAGTATTATCCAATGTTTTCTTATATTTTGCGCTGAGTAAGTGTCTGTTACGCTATGAGTTGAGTAATTAGTAATTGTAGTTATTTTTCTTTGTATTTGAATAAACAATGTATTATCAATGTTTTGTTTTGCAGATTCCATTAGAGAATGAAAGGATGTGCGACCTTCATAAAATATTCACTTTATACCACCAACTTTTTCAGTTTTGTAAGTTTAATTGTAGTAATTGGCATTATTTAACCTCGATACGTTACAGACTGTTTTCAATCGAAAGTTTGCTTTTCTAAACTTTCTACAAAGGTGTTCCCAAAAAGGTGGTAACGGGCTTTAATTCTTTATCTTTTTAACCCATTTATGCCTAGCGTCCCTTTTTTGGGACGGCATTTTCGCTATTAGTCGAAAACGTTATTTATTTTTCCTACCCTTTATTCATGCGTATTGAGCATCAACTCTACAAAATATTTTAACATGACCAAGTAGGATGTTTCTATTTCGATTTTTATACATAAGGATTTTAAAAGAAATCATCCCTTGTTCAAGAATTTGACATCAGAAATGTATCTATTATTTCAGTTATCAGTAAAAATCGATGAAAGTCGCAAAAATATCCAGGCACAAATGGGTTAAGATAAGTGGGCAGTGCCCATTGAAAAAGAATGATCGAAATAAAGTAAGAAAAAAATACTACGTTAAAAAGAAAATTCCTCTCATTCATTTACAAAACGTGAGACACTTTTTGAATTTGCTTACTACCTCCGTACAAAAAACTGCCAGTTAGTAAAATGTGCCCCATACACTAATGAGATGATGCACAAAATTTGCTAATTATATCCTAAAAACATTCTCGCTCTGGGAACACCAAACTCTGACTTTTTGACTGTTGCCAGTCACGAAGAATAGATTTGATTTCTATAAAAATAGTTGCGGGTGAACATAGCTTTGACATAGCTTTTTGGGGTGACATAGCTTTTTTGACGACAGCTGGCTGTCGTCAAAAAAGGGTCTCTAGATCTGTGGCACGCGATGAGCGTTTCGATCGTTCGCCATCTTGCTGGTCGTTAAGTCGAGCGGTGGCAACAGCTGCTCGTTTTTTCAGTATTGGGAAAGGGTTGCGCCTCAAAGGGTTAAACGTAAGCATGATTTTGAATTACTGAGATTCTCGTAAGTTATACAGCGAAAATTATGGATTTCTTTTGTCATTCTTAAAAAAAAAAAAAAAAAAAAAAAAAAAAACCGTCTTCGTTAACAGAATTTTAAGCCTGAATGATGCTCAGAGAGACATAATTTTCAATAACTTTTGCATTGTATCTTCTTAAAATTTTTTGACGCAAGAGCTTCTGACAGCCTTAAACCATACAAGGGAAGGTGGTCTAAAATGATCCCGTTAAAGGGAAAACTTGTACAAAATAACATAAATGTTCAAATAAAACTTTGGCCCTTTGCTGTCATATTTTACACTAAAATTTGCAATATATTTTAATAATATATTGAAAGAACATTGAAAAAAGAAAAAAGTGGAATTTTGATAAAATGTCCGAAGGATCATTTTACCCTCAACCAAAGTGCAAAATGATCTTTCATTTGAAAATAATCCTACGTTGTTTTCTATCGTCAATATAAAAGATATAAAAGTAATTATGACTGTACACAGTGAAATAAAATAAATTCTACAATCATATAGTATGCATAACTTATTTTAAGAAAATTTTAAAACAAAAAGATGGCACAAACAATAAAATGGAGTATTTCAAAATTACAGTTAAAAAATCTGATGTGTCCAACACATGACTTCCTTGCACGTCCATTAGATCAAAAATATTTTCGACGCACTTCCTCTAAACTTATTTGTTTGAAAGAGATAAAATATCAATAATAGTGAGGTTTAGCAATTTCTAGCCAAATATTTCGATATCGCCAAGCTGAGTTCAATTTGAAAGATTTCCTTCTGACACTTTATTTGGAGATATTTCACCAAAAGCCGACAAACTTGAGATAGTCAGCGAGATTTTGGGGATAGCCAAAGTAGTCAGTGAGCACAGACCTTCAATGAATTGAATGCATCTATACACCTCAAGTATTCAAAGTCATTTGGCTCACCATGTAAATAAATTCTCAGTCGATTGCTGTCAAAAAAGATATTGAAAACAGTTAGATATTACAATAGTTCTAAATACAAAGTTAAAACATCTACGGGTTAAAGTTTTAGAGTTATACAAAATAGGAAATAATTTTTGGGGCCAAATTTGGCGATATTTCGGCGAAACTCGTCAATGTCGACGACATTTGGCGAGATTTTAAGCATAAACCAAACAATGACAGATTATCGCCAAATTTTGCAATATTTCGCCAAAACTCGCCAAGAACGATGACAAATGGCGATACTTTGGGCATGGACGAAATGACTGACTATCGCCAAATTTGGCGATATTTCGCCAAAACTCGCCAAGGTCGAGGACAGACGGCGAGATTTTGGGCATGTACCAAACAATGACTGTCTACAGTTGTATTATAATAAAGATGTCCATAGACATTAAGGTACTGAAATTCTTTTCGGTGGTCCTGTAAATAAACTCTCCAGTAGATTGGAACCAAAAATCGAGATGCACAACTAGATGTTACAACATTCTTATATATGAAATTTCATAATAGTTTTTGAGATTTGAGAGTTAAATATGCACACACGTACACCAAAAGTCGCCAAGCTTGGCGACTTTTGGCATAGTTCTTGAGGGAGGCACGTGACCGTGGTCGGACCATTACCTAACTTATGTGGTAGGACGGTATTGTGCTTGAAATGGATGAATGCCCCTAAAATTGCTATTGACCGTAATGTATTGGAAATCTTTTGAGTGTTCCTGTAGCAGAACTATAAATGATAAAGACACTTTTTTTAATAGAGAAATTCATTTTCTAACTCTTTACAGCATATATCACTTCTGAGTCGTTTGAAATAGCCCAATACCTCTAAAAAACGCTTTGATGAATTTCGGCCCATAGAGCGTAATGTATTTCGAATCTTTTGGGCGGTCCTGTAGATAAACTATTCAGTCGAATGGAACCGAAAGGGGAGGTGCAAACTAGATGTTACAACAATCCTAAATATAAAGTTTCAACATTCTACGCCTAACAGTTTTTGAGTTATGCGAGTTTAATGAATTTCGGCCCATTGAGTGTAATGTATTTCGAATGTTTTGGGCAGTCCTGTAGATAAACTATCCAGTCGAATGGAACCAAAAGGGGAGGTGCACAACTAGATGTTACAACTATCCAAAATATGAAGTTTCGACATTCTACGCCTAATAGCTTTTGAGTTAGGCGAGTTTAATGAATTTCGGCCCATAGACCGTAATGTATTTCGAATCTTTTGGGCGGTCCTGTACATAAACTATCCATTCGATTGCCACCAAAAGGGGAGGTGCACAACTAGATCATAGAACAATCCTAAATATCAAATCTCAACATTCTACGAGCAATAGTTTTTGAGATATGCGAGTTACATACATACGTACGTACGTACGTACGTACAGACGGCATGGAAAAACTGGCCACAGTAGACTCGCCACTGGTCAAAATGAGTTGCAGACGCGTTAATATGATCGTGCATGCTAGCCTACGATGAGATGCATCGAAAAAATTTTTAAAATTCAATTTAGAGGTGGTCAAAATCGGTTTTTATGTCGAAATTTGGCCCCCAAAATTTTTCGGGATCACATTACTTCCTTATACTACGTACAAGGAAGTAAAAATTATAGTCTACAGTAAACGCAGAAATAAATTAACTAATGCAAAGGGGGGTGGCGCATTTTGAGAAGGGCTGGCAAGTGTTGAAGGGCTAGCATGATGGCAAACACTCGGTACTGGAGTTTCTTCAGTCGAGGGATCATTTTACCCGGCAATATGACTGACCACTTTAGGTCGTATTACTAGATGAGCCCGAGAAACATAATATAGTATGTGTAATAGGGTGGTCACAAGTTATATGGGGAAAATTTTTTTTAATGTTATTTTTTGGGGCACCCCCCTAAAAGTTGCCAATTGACTAGAAAATGAGATTGGCAAAGTTTTAGCTCAATTGCATAATATTAACCCGTGCCGCATTGAGGTTGAATTCTTGAAAAATTACGATTTTTGCTAAAAATATCTAGTTTTTCGTTCATTTAGTATAAACTATTTGCTCTACAGACCTGTTTCTTGTTTTATTTCGTAAAAAATGTTGTTGATTTGAACTTTTACTCTCAACAAAACCAATATTTAATGACATTCAGTGTTTTTTAGGTCAGTTTGTGAATCTTCCCTCCAAAATCTGCATATTTGTAAAATTAGTGAAAAAAAGACAAATTAAGAATTTTAATTAATTTTGACCGTCTTTTGTATTATTTGCATCAGAAAACGAAAAAAAAAACAAATCAAGAATTTTCATAACTAAACTACAATTCGTGAAATATATTTATTTATTTGATATGCATTTCTGTACTTCAGAAGAAAGATCTTGATTTGTATTTCAGTTGAAGAACATCTAAGACAAACCTCTGAAGTTTTCTTCATTACAATGCTATTTTTGTTGTCTGTTATTATTTACTTTTAGAATGGACATGAATGCCCATACGTATGGGAAAGGAAGGGCTATGCCTCCCCTAGCTCCCATATTATCGTTATGATTTACATACTGGTATAACGTAAAAGTGGTTCAACACTAACACATAATATCTTTCCGGTGCAGGACCCTTGACGTGCAATAAGACTCCGAAGACAAGAATTTTTTCGAAAACAAAGAATTGATCTCATCAAAAGCAGATTTTAAAATTCTGATTTAGAGGGTGCTGTTGTTCACTGGGATGGAAAAATGCTTCCTCATATTTTGAATAAAGAAAATGTAGAGAGAATAGCGATTTTATTTAGCTGTGGACACGAAGAACAGTTAATAGGAGTTCCTCAGCTTGAAAATAATATGAGAATAACTCTTAGGCAGAAGCTGTATTTACAGCAGTTGAAGAATGGGAGGCAGTTGGTAAAATTCAGGCAATGTGTTTTGATACGACTTGTTGCCTATGCCGAACGTGCATTTTTTGTTGCAGCAATTACTGGATCGAAATCTTCTATATTTACCTTGTCGCCATCATATTTTAGAAATCATCCTAAAATCTGTTTTGATTGCAAAGTGGGCGAAGCTACTGCTCTTCATCCAGATATGTTTTTAGAAATTTCAGATTGGGTGACCTAAGTTGGGCAAGACAAAGTTCAAAACTGCTATTGAAGATGAAACTATTGCATAAAGAACGCGAAATTTGCAAGAATTTTCAAATTTTCTCGCAGAACATTTAAGAAATCAACAGCTCAGGGATAACTATAAAGAATTAACCCAACATTGTTTAATTTTTATAGGAGTCTCTCCAAAAAGACATTTCTTTCAGAGTACCTGGTGCAGTTCATTATGCCAGGTGGATGTCTAAGGCAATTTATTGTCTCAAAATACTTCTTTTCAGGCAACAGGTCTCATTAACAGATTTAGAAAAAAGAGCTATTACAGACATTTGTTTATTTATAATAAATATTTATGTAAAGGCATGGTTCAACACTCCCACTCAGACTTTAATCCCAATCAAGACTTAAAATTATTACAATACTGAAAATTTGATAAAGAGGCTGCAAACTTCGAAAGAAACATTATCTAAGCCTAGCCACTTTAACAAATAATTGTAAACAATAATAATTTATTTTCTTTATAATGTGCTTCCTCTTAGATACATAACTTTAATAATCAAATATATCTAAACGTTAGTCGTTCTCAATTTTATGCCTTCTTTGACCTTATTTTCTGTTCATTCTTTTACATAAATTTCATTTTTATTAAATTTCAGATTTTTTTTTAACCCTTCACTGGACGATTTATTTTTCTTTATGAAAAAAATAATTTGATGACTTTAGGCAATCACAAATACAGGAAAAATAATGGAAAAAATCACACTTCAATTTTTTCTTTTTTAAATGGATTTTTATGGATTGTTCCCTATATGTCCTATAGTACATATTAGAAATTTACCATTTTGTGCCAAATGTGGCACAAAGCTCAGAATACTTGTATAATAGATATACAAAAAGAGTGTAATATGTATTCAAATGGTTTACTAAGTACTTTAAAATGCGCAAAAAGTAAAATTTAAAGTTACAAACTTCAAAATACAGATTCTGAAAAAAAAAGATACAAAAATATGCATAAAAAATAATTTTACCGTATCATTAATTACAACCTTTATTTTGTACACAAAAAAGAAAGAAAACCGAAGAAAAACAAAAGGAGGATAAAGACGAAATATAATTTTTTGAACTTTCATTAAAAAGCCAACTTTTAAGATTCGGATCGCATCTAGTCCTGAAAAAAGCATAGATATATGCTTTTTTTAGGACTAGATATTATCCGAATGTTACCCTCTGAGCGTTTTGGAAATGGACAAATAATCTAAAGTTGTTTTTACGGTAAAATTTTCATGCGATTTTTAAATTAAAAAAAAAAATTAACAGGAAGATTTGCAATTATTTAAAAAAAGGCTTCTAAATTACATACAAGCTTTAATATCAAACATATTTTATGGTATCTCAGTATTACAAATGATTATTATTATAGATGTCTTGCAGTGAAAACTGGAACAACGTGGACGGGATTTGGCATGACAACCGCTTGGAAGGTTAAATCTGTAAGTTTTTACACAAAAGTGATGTGTGGCTCATCAAGGCGGGAAGTTTTCTTCTGATACAAGATCAACACCATGTTTCTAGACTCAATTTTATCCATTTTATGATAGAAAGACTGCTTTTTTGCGAAAAACCGCGATTTTTCTAAACTTTGACCTCAATGCGGCACGGGTTAATATTATGCAAATGAGCTGAAACTTTACCAATCTCATTTTTGAGCCTATTGGCAACGTTTTGTGGGGGCCCCCCTCAAAAATTTGAAAGTTGATTTCTTGTGACCACCCTAATGTGTAATGTCCATCTGAAAACGTACTCCATTCACTAAACTAAGTGATATGTCTGTACATGAAGGACTGTATATCTAAATAAGTAAGAAAGGCCTTATAGCAGATATTATAAAACCCAATTTTCGAAGAATTCTATCTAGACGCGTAATACTGTGACCGCTTGAATACGGTCATTGCTTCTTCTTCACTTGGCAGAATTAGTTTATGTATTACCCTGCAGATGGCGCTACCTGTACCTAAAAAAACGTATGTAGATCGTTTTGCCCGGAAGGATCATTTCGGGCCACCTTCTCCTAATCTTCTATGTTTTCCTTTTCTATGAAACTACTACAATGGTGTTACTTTTAATCTGTTTTGCCAGTTGTGCGGAGTGGTCATTCTGGCCGCCGGAATGTGGACGCTAGTGGATCGCGCCCACATGTCAAGTCTGCTGGGCGATTTTTCGTCCAGCATTGCCGCGTACATACTCATGTGCGCTGGGGCCGTCGTTTCTATGATATCCTGCCTGGGTTGCCAAGGAGTCTCCAAAGAAAGCACCTGCTTGCTGTCAATAGTGAGTATCGGAACGTATGTCGTCTGTTTCCGTTTACGGGAGCCTCCCGCGCATTCACGCATGCGTCAGGAGTTGTTCGATTTTATGAAAATAAGAGTAAGAAGAGGTTGAGTTTTGGTGTTGGCTTTTTTTCTTTGTTCCTCTGTTTGGAAAAGAATACCGAGTTTTACAAAAACCCTGAGCCGTCACTTTTTTTAAAAAAAAAGCAAAAAATAACCCCCAAACTTAAATAAGTGAATAACCCTTTTAAAAAACCGAAATATGTAGAGAAAATGTAGTAGACTACGAATACACACCTTTCACCGCCATGAAAGCTCCACATACCGTCTGAATTAAGGCACAATTTAACCCTACAAGGCTCATTTTTTTTCTGTCTCTAAAATAAATATATGTGGTAATGTTAGTGATTATTATTAGGGGAAAAATAGTTTTAAAAATACCAGCTTAACAGCAGAAAATCACTTTTTTATTTCAGTTTTGTATGCGGTACACTGGGGCTTAGCTATACATTTTGGTATTTATTTTGAAATTTGAGTATTCAAATCATTTTTCCATAGGACGAACTCCAACGCACGGTCATTTTTTTCCGGGTCAAAGCTTTTTGCTAACTATTTTTTTGCTCATTTTCTAAAATAAACAAAACCACATTCGAAAGAGGACTGTTTCAATTTCAATCAGTTTTGGCAATAATATGAACAGTAAGTACATCTACACGCAACAGCCTGAATTCTATCGTTGCTGTCTATGTATAAATACTCTTAAAAACCGACAGATGTCTATACTATAGTATTTTATCGACGTAGAGGAATGATTAAAGTGATTGTTCCCCATAGGGTACCAGGCGCCTTGTAGAGTTAAGACGTGCCATTCACCGATTACATTGACCGAGTTGCCGAGATGGGGGCCCAAGGCAAAAGCTTCATTGGGGGGGGGGCTCTTAAGAAAACTTTCTTATGCCCTACAACAACTTTCATCGCACCGTAGAAAGGATGCTATAACAGCATTAAAATGATTATTGAATCGAAATACAAAATAATTTGCAATAGTTCGATAATTATTGTAATATTATGTAGGATAATAAATATTTCATTCATATTATTTCATTAATCCATCGTTGATTTAATTCCGTATTTTTCAAGTAACATGTTCGACACAATTCTTGTATGTATTAGGTTGTAACGAAAGTTTCCCGCCACCTCAAACATCGTCAGCACACAGTTCGCGTTGGCGTTTTGGCTCATATTTTGTCAAACGATTTTTGGTATTTGGAAGAAAGAGACTTACTTTATAACACTATGGTGTGAAATCTGTAAAAAATATAGTTATCATTAAGTACAAGGTGTGTCAAATAACACTATCACTCTAGAGGATTAGAACCATCATTTACTTCCAGTTGTGTTACAAAAAGTCAGCTATAGAATATCAACGAATTATGAGTACAGCTTTAAGTATTGTTGTATCATGTGACACTGTGCCGATTTGATACCGAAAGTTCATAAACAGTTATCTAAGGAGTTAGAAGTGAGTTTTTCAGGCAGATTTGGCGGAAAACTTTCGTTACAACCTGATATTTTCGTAATGTTTGTGTCAGAACATTTATTTGGAGTGTCATAGATCTTCACTTCACTTCACTTATTAATCTATATCCTTTTATGTGTTCCGATCGAAAGTCAGCTCTATGGTTTCCGCGCGATCAGCATACATCACTCCATAGGGGGCACGCCCATTACCCTCTTACGCCTCAATGGTAAGTTCGTGCTGAATAATTGCTTGAGACTCAGGGGCGTAGCTACCGCCGTATCAGCCGTATCAATTATACGGGGCCCCGGGGCCCCGGGACCCCCAACGTGCGTCAGCAAAAATTAATAAAAACTTCCAATTTTTTTTTTTCAGAAATGGAAAAAGTAAAAAAAAGCAATTTAATTTTTTTTCTCGCTTAAAGCGTGCGTTCAAAAGTTGGCAACACCCTACATCGGTTATAGCGAGCTGCGGGATTTCCCCGTTTAAGTCATTTACTTCAGCTGAAGGACTTAAAACTGAAATTTTAAATACGATTAAAGAATATGGAATTGGTTTGACTAAATGTAGAGGACAGGGTTACGATGGAGCAAATGTTATGTCGGGTGTTTATGGAGGATTACAAACCCTAATAAAAGAGCATGCTCCGAATGCCGATTATGTTCATTGTGCTGCGCACGCATTAAATTTAGTTTTAAACGATGCTGCGAAACATGTTCGTGAAGTGTCGATTTTTTTCGATAATTTAGAAAAATATATACTTTTTTTGGCAATAGTATACAACGCTGGGCAATGTTAAGTGACGATTCATCTGAAAAATATTTAATTACCCTTAAAAAGGTATGTCCTACCAGATGGTCTTCAAGGAACGACGCTTTATTAGCGGTAAAGAAAAATTATTTATTAATCATGAAAACTTTGTACCAACTAAATTTAATTTCGAAAAAAAAAAAGATGAACGTGAAGAATGTAAAAATATAATTAACATTTTAGAGAGTTATGATTTCTTAGTGCTTGTCACATTTTTTTTTCACTATTTTAAATCATTAATCCTGTTTCTAAAGCTCTATAGCATAAAAAATGATGACTTACAGAAAACTAGTATTTTATTAAGTAATCTTTTGAATAGACTGTGCGAATTAAGAAATCAAAATTCATTCAATAGTTTGCTAAATGAGTCCAAAGATTTAGCAAAAGAGTGGAGGGTAACAACTGTTTTTTAAAAACAAAAGGCGAAAGATAACGAAGTGTTTTTTTTTATGAGCTATCACAAGATGAGAGAATTTCAGACTCGGAATCCTATTTCAAAGTCAATGTCTACTATTGCTGTTTAGATATATTAATTTCTCAAACTAAGCAGAGATTTCAGAGCCTTTGCGACCTGAGTAGTATGTTCGAAATATTACAACCGGAGAAACTCCTGTCATTTTCAAACGAAGAGATAGTAAACGCTTCCTGAAAACTGTCGGCTAAATACAGTAAAGACATCTCAGTTAATCTTTATGACCAATTAAAATCTCTAAAAACATGCTTAAAATCTGAAATTCAAAAAATTCATTCCATTTCGGAACTCATTGAATTATTGCTGATAAAATTCAATAGTCTTGCATCCAGTTTTCCGGAGGTAATACCAGCATGCTTTTTATTTTTGACCCTTCCAGTTACAACCGCAACTGCTGAAAGAAGTTTTTCAAAATTAAAACTGATAAAAAATTACCTAAGAACGTCGATGGGACAGGAACGCCTGTATGACCTGTCACTATTGTCCATAGAGGCAGAAACTTTAGAAAAACTAAAGTCATCATCAGCTATAAATGATTTAATAAATCAGTTTGACGAAAAAAAGTCAAGGAGAGTGTATATTTAATTTGAAATGTTTGCAAAAATTTTGGAAAAAGTGATAGATAGATAATTATGATGAATAAATATTTCTTTTAATTTTATGCAAACATTTTGTTTTCTTTTGTGAGAAATCTTTACCCTTCCTAATGGCCCCCGAACAAATTTTTATACGGGGCCCCGTCAAGACACGCTACGCTTCTGTTGAGACTACACCGTTTAGCTAAAAAAGTTGTGGATATAATATTTCACTGTCTTTTATTTTGAATTAATATCAAAATTTGCAATAGCGTAATTTGGGGCCCCTTTTTGTTGGGGGCCGGGCGCTTTTGTCCCGAATGCCCCACTGGAAATCAGCCCCTGCGTCGATAATTGGTTTAACGTCAAACATGGTAAGAACACCTGAATACATTCAAATGAATTTTATGAGAATGTTAAGAGTCAATAAGTTGCATTCGATGTTCTTCGTCTGGCATCGTGTATTAAGGCTGTTCTTCGAAAAAAAAAAGAACTTTGTTTTTAGTCTTGGTACACAAATTGAAATAAACTAATAGCACCAGGGTCTCCAAAAAATTCCAGATGGTTCTCCATAAGCTGTTTTACACACTGCGATAAGCGAAAACGCTGTGGCTTTTGTGAAATTTTCAGAAAAAATTCTTAAACATAGATTTGAGCTGCAAGATTTTTCGAAGAGTGACCCGCCTTGCGAAAATTTAAGATTTTAAAGAATTTTTTCTAAAAGTTTTGAAACTGATACAGATTGGCCTGTCTTCGTAGTATGTAATACAGCTTGTAAAGAGACAGTTTCAAAATTTTGAAGTGCCTGTCATAACTAGTTTATTTGTAATTATGTACCTAAATCGCATGATTTTTTTCGAATCACACCGTTAAAGGAATGTTTATTTTCTTTCAGTTTTTCACAGTCCTGCTCTTCATATTCACCGCCATGGTTGCAGGCGCTATACTAGCCATTCTCTACCCGGAAAAGGTAATGTTTCATTTAACATACATTTAAATGAAACATAATTAGAGCAGAGTTCTGCCGTGAGAAAACTAATAAGTCAAACTGAACCAAATTTGAAGTATGCACTATTTACGCCATGGACTTTTGATTAAAAAATAAACGAACAGAATAATAATTCGCATTTTGCCATCAGGGGCCAAAGTGTCGCTGTAAAGTCCAATTTTTAGAGTAAAATAGGCATAGAAAGTACAAAAAGTTAACATTTTACAAGCATTTTGATATTGGCACCACATTTTTACATCCATCTTTGCCTTTTACATTTTAGTGAACATTTTAATAATTAGGGATGGGCGCGGGACGATTTTTTGCGAGACGAAACAGGCATTTTTAGCATTACGATGTAGGGATTTTGCGAGACGAGACAAAGCTTTTAGGCTGTTTTGGGAGACGCAAGACGCCAATTTTCAGTCTCGCGCCCTCTCTATTAACAATGACTCAATAGGCAGTAATGTATTTTTTTTCCCCATTTTGAATATTTTTTAGAAAAGCTATAATCAAAATTTAAAAAAAAATTCGACACATATAGTTCACCACCACCTACCATGTCACCAAATTTCATTTCATAAATTTTAGTCATAAATACGTGATGCGCATCAAATATTTACGCAGTTTGAAACTATTTTTACAAAATCTCAAAATCTAGTCAAGATTTTTTTTTTAATTTGACGCCTATATTTTAAGTTGAGTGACCACCTATCATGTCACCCAATTTCATTTCATTCGCTTTAGTCGTTTTTACGTGATGCGCGAACTAAAAAAAAAATCGCCTCACGGACGAATGACAGAACGGCAGAATCACAGACAGACAAATTCTTTTTTGAGGGTCGACTTGATTCCCAGGAGCTTAAAATAATAGAAATCGCAAAATTTTTGAATTCCAAGTAATGCACAGACAAAAGTATAATTTTATTTTTATAGAGAGATTTTACCTGCTTTCCAAACTGATGAGCATTTCGAAAATTAAAGTCCTGGTAAACATTATCGTTCATTGTTCGGGGGTAAAAATAAATAAATAAATCTTTAATGCGCGGTAGTCACTACGCGAAATTACTTAATTCCAGCCCTTTCAGTTCTGGGTTAAAAAAAAAAAAAAAAAAAAAAAAAAAAAAAAAAAAAATGGCCTTGTGCCCCTTAACCCTGAAAAAGTGAACCCGTTGCCATCACTCGATTGAACTACTAGCAACATGGCGGTCGATCGAATCTTCAAGAGCGAGCCAGCTGTGCCAAAAAATAAGAAGTGTTTTTGTAGTCGATCCACCACCATGTTGCTGGTAGTTCAATCGAGCAATGGCTACTGATCTACTGGTTTTAGCAGAAGGCAGTACGTCTAAGTACGTCCAGTTGTTCTCATACATCTATGTGAAAAGAGTTTCCGCTACAAAGGGTAAAAAGAAAAGGAATTTTTTGGAAAAGCCATAATTAAATTCTGGAATTCTTTACGTTTAAAAAAGGCCGCATCCTTTGTTTTCAGATCCGTGAAGACTTGCTGAAAAAAATTCGTGCCTACGGCGAAGAAAACGATACTACGGGTGCAAAAGAAGTGTGGGATATTATTCAAAATCAAGTACGTGGAACGTGTTTTATCTGTATTTAGTTTATCGTCTCAGCGGTTGAGATATCAATCCCATTTTCACAAAACTGCTTACAAATTTTTGGTAAGTGGACACTTTATGATATTGGTGTCTGCTTCTAACAATATAATGAAGATGGCAGCACCAGAACATACGAACCAATAATGAGACAAAAATTACATGACGTTTTACTTATACATTATTTTTTCTAACTCTGTATGTTCTAAGAAACGCTTGTAGTGGCGCATTCTCATAATATGTGTATGTGTTTGTGGGTATAATTAAAATACCTAATTCTGAAAAAGACGCCTTATTAATCTGCTATCTTCACCACTCTATTCCACAAATAAGAAAATAATAAACTAGTGTTACTAGCCCTCTGTGCAGGCCCTGATTACCGCACAGGCCAACTAGTCCATGGCGTAGGGCCCCCAAATTTTAGGGGGGCCCAATATTATTAAAATAGTTTAAGTTCTATTCCTAAAAGAAATGAGCTCTGCTAAATTTTTAACAGTAATGAAATGAGATAAAGAGATGTACTTTGACAACACATACCGCTGAGCAAAAATGTTTGTTTACACTATATTCGGGAAAGTGCCTGACTATAACACTTTTGACCCCAATATATATCTGGCTCAATTTTTACGCTCCTATAAATTGATCTATATCCAGTTTTTTTTTTCTATTATTCCTGAATGTGTGTCCAGAGCACATGCCCGTATGCCCGTGCGATGATCAGGGCCTGTACAGGGATAAAATAAACGTCATATTACGATCCCAAGAATTCCACAATTGAGTATTCATTGACTTGACGTGATTTGATTCTGAAGCATAACTTTCATTACAAGTTTTACATTAAAAGCTAAAAATCTAAACTTCAAGTTAAAACTTTTTGCACTGGAGAGTTTGAATCTAAAACACCTTTTCCTTCCCCTATGTATGAAACTGAAAAGAAATGCTGGTATTGGTATCTTATGATTATAAGTGGAATGACCAACAAGAAATGACCGCACAGGGGCCCCACAAAAGTGCTGGGCCTAGGGCCTTCGAAAGTCTTAGGCTCTGCCTCTCTGCTTTTCTTTCTTTTAAATGTAAAAAGTTTTTAAAATCACATACGGGGACCAGACCAGAAAATATAACCGCAACGAAAAGGTCTATATCGCCTTACCTTCATAATTACAAAGCTATTCGTCTTAGGAACATATAAATGACATAATTTAGCTTTTATAGTCAGCTCGCTCTTATGACCTTGAGTTTTCGTAGGGGCCGGTTAGGTAGGCGGGGGGAGGGGCACCATGCAGAAAAATAAAAACCGGTGCTCTCGCTTCTTCCTATTCAGTTTAACTCACGACTCAGATGTGAAATCGCGTTGATTCTTTCGTTTGTTTATGGAGTTTATTTAGACCGATCAATTCAAACAAAAATAAGCGCAATTTGGACAATATTTAAAGATAAAAATTATAAAAATTCAATAGGTTGCCTTCACTCCGTCCGTACTCATTTTTTACACGGTATTGCGTGGGATGCATTCCACCGTGCAAAAAGATAATCCGGTGTGCCTTGTTTGCTTCGGTCTGTTCGTGTCCATCGTTGCAAAGACAGGGCGGTATAGCATTCAGAAATCCATTCCATCAAGATACGATGAGGTTTTGCGACGGCGGAAGTTGACAAGTTAACAGGCACTAGCGTAAGTGCCACGGACTTGGATGGAGGACGACCATCGACGCATTCTAAAAGAGCTAAACGCAGTTTGCCTGTAAAAGGGCGCTGTGAGTCGTTATAGTCATTATGTTTATGTTGAGCGCATGCGTCCGTTAGTGGTAGATTGCACCATGATTCGTCACTAGAGGGCTCATACGTAGCATATGCATTAAAAAAGCGTCGAGTATTTTCCTTTGAAAGGCTAATGCTATCTGGGTTGCCAATTTAGGCCCTTTGTGGCTAGATCTCGCCGTTTTATTAGTTAGATCTATCAATTTAGCCACTTTGCGGCTAGATCTCGCCAACTGGCAATACCGAAATATTTTGTAAATCGGAAATATGAGTCAAAATGATTCAAAAAACACTTGCAAGCAAGCATATTTCAGCAACACAAGCACTTAGATTTAAATACCAATGAATAATTAATTTATTTTTTCTCAGTTTGAAAACATTTTGAAGCCCTTTCTGGCCACTTTTTCTCCGGTAGAGTTGGCAACACTGGGTGCTATTTCGCCTGTCTGCCGCTAGCCGATGATTGTCCTACATCCAAGTCCATGGTATCGTAAGAGCAAAAAAACACGCTTTTCTCAGTTGTTGGTACAATAAGTGCATTTTGCGTGACTTAACATTTTCCTGTTTCTCTTTCTATGGTCTTCCCCCTCAGTTCGAGTGCTGCGGAGTATCGGTGAATGAGACGGCAGGGTACATGATCTGGATGGTTATGAACCAGGAGCTGCCGGAAATGGGAAAGAAAGTGCCAGACTCTTGCTGCAAGGACCAGAGCACCGAGGGCATAGAAGCGTGCCAGGCCGATCCAGAGACACAAACGTATGAAGAGGTTAGTACTGCTTCACTTCCGATTGGATAAAAACGTAAAGATCCGGTTTAGAGGCGGAAACGGGCACGCCCATTAGTTGATTTGGGTGCCAGTCAGACGTGCGCTTGCCGCTAAGTTATTCTTATCCAGTTTTCAAGGAATAATGATTTGCATTATCAAATCAATTGAGCTAAGAATTCAAAACACAATAATCATATACAATCACACAGAAATGAACAATACGAAACACTTGCATTCACTGTGCTCGCTTTCCCCCCTCCTCGACTGGTTCATTTGGATTTACCGTTACTGGCATATTGCCAATTTTCCACGCTAAGCGCAATCAAGCAGTATGTCATGCCGCCAGTTTCAGACTGGCGACTTCAGAAAAAGGAGGAGATTCTCGATTCGTCGGTATCATTTCACTGAACGGTGTACATTTCGAAGAAAATCCTGTGGATTTGGTTCATAAATACAAAAGAACTAATAAGGTCAGGCTCTTGAAAATTTTTAGAATGTTTCTTGACAAGCGATACTGTGCACTACAACAAGCGATAAACTTGTATCAATTGTGGAGCTTCCGGAAAATATTCTTAAAATCGAAACTTTAGTCACTCGTCACTCTTCGAAAATTTTTTGCTGAGCAATTCCATGTTGAAGAATTTTTCCAGAAAGTTTTATAAAAGGCATCGTTGTTCCATTTATTACTGTGGGTAGTACACATGGGCGCCCATGTGATTGTTTGTAGG
This sequence comes from Cheiracanthium punctorium, assembly GCA_038373885.1. Lineage (NCBI taxonomy): Eukaryota > Metazoa > Arthropoda > Arachnida > Araneae > Cheiracanthiidae > Cheiracanthium > Cheiracanthium punctorium. The sequence goes on along the minus strand of JAWZYV010014983.1, from coordinate 115,189 downwards.
GAGGGGGCGGGGAAAGTGAAGGGTCCCACCCTAAAAATATACTATATTTTAGTACTAGCAGTCCCGCACGGTGTAACCCGTGAACCCCTTAAATTATGCGATTTACAAATTCTGACATGTAAACTGCAACTCCAGATTAGTACTCTAGGCCGCAATTATATAACAGAATGTGCAGATAATGGTTCCAGAGTTTCAGGTACGTACTTACAAACGCACCACTAAAAACAACTCACTGCTGTGACGTCACACATTTCTCCCATTTGAAAAAACAGAAGGAGAGTTTCGCATAGTATTCGAATGGCAGAACAATTTTTCACAAAATAATTTTTTAAACCACAGTTTTTAAGTAATTTTTTTAAAAAATGGGCCAGGTATTGTAAAAGGAATAGATATAGATGAAGAAAAATAAACATATAATTTGCTTTAAAATTGGAGTTATTAAATATTTCAATCAATTAATCAAAATAGCTTGTAAAATCCAGGATTTTCGATTTAAATTTCTGAAAATTAGGAAATGTTAGGTCATTAAACGTATTAAATACCATAAAAAAATTTCATGAAAAGACCCCATTAGCAAAAACGCGCCAAATAAAGAAATATCGCCAAATTTTGCGCTAAAAATAAGTCCCCAAAATTAGGTTTTCGAAGACCTACGACCCATAGAACCCGAGACTTCCAGAACATTACATATCAATGCAACAAAAAGCAAAATTTAACTATTTAACGCATAGAATACGAATTTTAAACTATTTTAAACCCCAGAACAGCGGGTTGCTCCCAAAATTCGTAACACAGGGTAAGAAAATTTCCGTTTTAGAACGGTTTTTAATTAATAATTAAAAAAAGTAATTAAAATTTTAAAATTCTGATTTTCAGGTGCACATTATCGGCATTCATGGGCTTATATATTCAAATTTTCAGAGTTCTGTGTGCAGTAGATTTGTCTGGAGACCGCACACAGATAGATTTACAAACATTCATTTTTATTATTATAGAGATAGATAGATTTGGCGTAAACCTGATGAAATTTTCGTGCCATTTCATGCTTCTCAAATGCAAACGATTTGTTTTATAGTAGCATTCGGGCAAAACTCGCCAAGCATGGTAACGTAAAAAACGGTTTTTTACTTTTGCGGTTACCACTCACTTCAAGCATAAATCTTTTCATGAGGCCAAAGTTCGCCAAACATGACGATCTAAAATCGGTTTTTAATTAATAATTTAAAAAGTAATTAAAATTTCAAAATTCTGAGCCTCATGTGTACATTACCGAAGGAATGGGCTCATATGTTCGAATTTTCAGAGTTCTGCGTCCAGTAGTTTTTTCTGGACATCGCACGCATGCAGGTTTTCAGACATTCATTTTTATTGATATAGATTGGCGCAAAACGGACTAAATTTCCGTGCCATTTCATGTTTTCCAATGCATGCGATTTTGTTTCACAGTATCATGCTGGCGAAACTCGCCGAGCATGGCATCCTGAAAACGGTTTTTAATTAATAATTAAAAAAGTAATTAAAATTTTAAAATTCTGATTCTCAGGTGCACATTATCGGACTCATGGGCTTATATATTCAAGATTTCAGAGTTCTGCGTGCAGTAGGTTTGTCTGGAGACCGCACACATACAGACAGACAGATTTACAAACATTCATTTTTATTATTATAGATTTAACCAATTCTATATATCATACCAGTACGTAAATCATAACGATAATATGGGAGCGTGGGAGGGGCAATGGCCCCTGGCAGCTCATGAGTATGTGAGCCCCTGGTAGTACAGATTAGAAAGAATCATACTGAATTTTTTCAAAGACCTGGCGAAATTAGTAGTTTATTTGAATTTTTGAACAAAGGCCGTGAGGCAGATTTCTCGCCGAACTACATCCTTAAAAGTACACCCCAAAAATCACATGACCTCTGTATGGATAAAAGACATAGGATGTGTACGAATAATTGCCAGCTAGTTTTAGACATTATATACAATGCCTAGGCATTCCATAGAATGCCGGATTTCAAACTTTGACGGTTACGTATACACATCCACTAAGCTTTGGCGATTTTTTGTCACTTAGTTTGTAATACGAATGTAGACTGTAAATTTCTCTTACAGTTTGCATTTACCTCTTGCCAGATGTGGCGATAAACTCACAAGTCTAGCCTCACTGCGCATTTCCGTGCCACAAGTCACACGGTTCATCCTTGCTTCACATTTCCAACAAAGGGTTTTGAATGGCGATGCGCTCGTTCTCTATTATATTTCTATTCTCTGGTGAAAACAAAGCGATTTTTTTTCTGCCGTACACAATTCTATGATTGACATTAATGCACGTTAAGCTAAAACGACCCATAATATTGATTTCTGGCAGTGTATCTATCATTCAATGTCATGGACGAGAAAGAAACGAATTCGTTCATTTTATTGCGGTGCCAGTTTTGTTTTACGTTTACGCCATCAATCGTCACTTTCTTTCGTTACAGGACTGTCTCACGAAGTCGAAGTATATTTGGAAAAAACACCGTTTTGTCTTAGCGGGCATAGGATTCGGAATTGCTGTTCTTCTGGTGAGTGCCTCTCTCTCTCTTTTGTTTTTTTCTTCTTTTCAAAGCTCTGCCACGACTTTCGTAAGTTTTTATCTATGACTGTCGCAAGTTTTCTTTTACGTGTGTCTACGCGCTTTTCTAACTGCGTTAGGCATAAATAATGACTTTTCTTGCTAACTGGCTTCAAAATTGAGGAGGTTATCAACTTGACGGAATCTTTTTCTTTTTTTGTTCCTTTTGTGCGTGTGTGTGTGTACGTTCAGCAATAATGTTGTACCATATGAGCCGATTTTGATAATTCTTTTTTATTTGAAAGGGAATAAGGTCAGAGGGGGTGGGTATATTGAAAAATCCCTTTTTCACCGTAAAAATGTGGAGGTTTTATTATTTTTTCTATGGAGATACATTTTAAGAACATGTTAAGTATTTTTAATAAAGTTTTACGATCTTTCGTTAATGTTAAAGTGTGAAAAACTTCTTGCTTTTTATCTAAACATACTTCCTGTTATCAAGTGATACTGAAAAACTCTCTAGATTCCTTTTAACTGTATAAAGCATTTATATTTTGATACATATTAGTGCAGAGACTTCATGAGAACTGAATTATATAAAACAGTTAAGAATAAAGTTATAACTTCTATTTTAATTTTTTTTTCTGAAGTAGGGTTAAACGGTGATATTGTTAGACTTAGTTCTACATAATAAGGTTACCCGGCGCAAAACGAGTATAAAAATCAGCTTTTTTTATTTTTAATGTTCCATAGCAGAAACATCGTGAAATATACTAGTGTTTTTGTTCAGTATTCTTAACATTGTGTATTTTAGGTCTAAATTAAACATAATTTGTTTTTCTTTTTTGTTTTGATTTTTGTGTAAAGAGCTATACCCATTTTACCCCGGAGTATACCTATTTCACACCGTGGTTCACACCGGGGTAAAATGGGTATATGCTGTTTAAAGTTGAATTAAACTACAATTAATGAAGAAAATGAGAAATTAAGTAGCGTAAAGTTACACTTGAAAATCAATTTTTAATCAGAAAAATTGTAATGTACTGTTAACAGCTGAACCAAAGTTTATGAACCAAAAGTACACTGGCGACGACTGTTGTATCTTGGTTGAGGTAGATTTCTGACAATCTGAGATGCCTGCACATCAGCTATGTCAACTTTCTCTGGGAAGACAGAATAATTCGCCAGATTACTTTGTTACAAACTTCACAGTGCATTCACTTTCATTAGGGATTTCAATAATAAGACCTATAAATTCTTGGACAGACTTTACCACAAATTTCACATCGACACAGTTACCAATCACTGAATTCACAGTGAGAAACACTGGATTGATTTGTGTTTCATTGATGGTTTCGTTTATTTTTACAGTTTGTCCCTTTTCCGCCATTTTTGCATTCTAGCCTATTCTTCACTGCAAATTCTTACAGTCACTTAATCTGTTGCTAAAACTTCTCCCACCTTTACTTCCACTCTCTTTACCTGTTAGAAATAGGTGTATCTTATACGTATCCTGTGACTGTAATTCAGTGTCAATTATCTCACTCTCGGTCATCTGAAGGTTATCAATGCGATGATCAAAGTTATAAAATATAATTTTTTTTTCAAGTGAAAATTACTTATTAATTTTAACCGGTTAAACTGCAGTTTTTTGACCTTGCAAATGCCAGGGCAGATTTCACTGTTTTAGTATGTATCTACATTGAACAGACAGTGAGGATCTTAGAGCCTTGCGGATTTCGGATAGGCCGATTTTGGGCTTTCTACTGTACTAATTTGTATAGGGTAGGTAGGCTATACAATAATAAGTAAAATAATGGGCCTAGTTAGTGTACTAACATATGAAAATTTATGGCTATATGCACCTATTAAAATAATGATTTATTATTCTTACAAATACAAGTATATACATACACATGTGTGGCGGCATGAGATCACCTCCGCGCACACAACCCCCGGCAATTGAAGACCGGTCGAATGGGTACCTTTTGGCCGAGCCGGATTGCGCCTCATTCTACCACCCATAATTCCCTGGGTTCAAACCCAGCTGTCGCCACACGCTCTCCCTACAATGATGACCCGGACTACGAACACACATTCTCCTTCTCGGCAATAGCAACAGATGGCGCCAGCACCGACCTCTTCCATCTCTCGCTTGGCTCTTTCAAAGTCCGCAACGAGCGGCGGCGACCTCACGAAGTCCACAACGAGTGGCAGCATTCCATAACGCTTGGAACATCGTTCGTCAGCCTCCGACTGACTCTCTGGGGGGGAGTAGTGTGGCGGCACGAGATCACCTCCGCGCACACATCATCCGGCAATTGAAGGCCGGTCGAATTGGTACCTTTTGGCCGAGCCGGATTGCGCCTCATTCCACCACGCGAATTCCGTGACCTCCCCAGGGGGAGGTTCCCCCTGGGGAGAACCCAGCTCTCTCCCTTCACATGTAATGAGCTTAGGGTAAAAACATAGCATAACTCTACCTAAACCTCAATTTGCTTTCAATTTGATCAATCTTGATACATTCACATCTTGAACTCAAAATTATTGGCTATATCCATGTTACCCCATGTAAATAAATTTGCTGTATTTTTTTTTTTTTTTTTTTTTTTTTTTTGAAAGAAAATTTGCTAGCTTTTAAGTTTTCTGTTAGGAAAACCTTTCTTCTATGAAATTCAAACAGGAGATTTCTAAAATTCTTCCAGTAAATTTTTATGGAGAAAAGTTTGTCAGTCACTAAAAACGGAGTGTTCTATCTTCTGAAGAACAAACTGACTGCTAAGCCTGGTAGATGTGTTGCCAGACTTTTTTACCAAGTTAAAATGTTATCAGATATGTGAGAATTTTAATCACATAATTTTTTATATTAAACAAATGTGGTCTAGTAAAAGAAAATTTAAAAAAAATTAAATATACCCATTTTACCCCGGCTACCCACTTTACGCCGGATGACACTACTGATATTTCTATTTCGCATTTAGTAAATATTCCTGAAACAATAGTTATAATGAATCAAATTGACATTTCAATTTACTATTTCTTGCCACAAATTAATTTGGTGGAACCAATTAACGTTTGCCACATACTAAGTGAACCTAAATTTGAAAATTGTGGACATTATTTCATCAGCTCAATATTTTGGGAAATAATTCTTTTTTTGTGCATTTTTTTCTTTCAATATATTTAAGATTACATTCAATTCGGTGCATTTTCTTTCATTCATAGCACTAACATAACTTTCAGTAAAAAATATACAGCTATATTTGTACTACCTCCACTTTTCCCCATGGCGGGAAAAATGGTGGAATCAATACTTGCCTAGTTAAAAATGACAGCGTAGAAAAGTATTTTGATAATAACATTATTAAGTAATGCTATATTTTAAATCTATATAAGTCAAATGCATATAATAAACATCAATAGTTTAATTAATAAAAGTTTAGCAGCTTGATTTTAAGACTTTTTAAAAAAATTCGCGATTTACCTCCACCTAACCCTATTTTATGTGTGGTCCCATATTAAATTAGTCAAGTTCTGTGTTTAAACCACTGCCTAAAGCGTTGCCACTAAAGAAGGGGTGTAAGAGGGTGTGCCAGTAGAGAGGTGTCAAAAGTCGGCAAGGTTGGCTACTTTTGGAGATTTATGTCCAAGTTTGGCGCTAAAAAATAGTTCTTGAAACAGAATTCAGCTTGGCAATATCGTCTATATTTACTGAGAAATTGCTAGACCATACTATTTTACAATGGAAATACTGCTACAGCTTGGATATTTGATACGCAGCGTGATGAAATATTTCGTGATGCTAAATACGCCAATCTGCAGAGGATTATGCATAAGAATATACGGATAACTGTTTTAATGTCAACCTTAATGGGAAATGATTATCGGTTATGTGCCCAATCGCCAAAGAATGAAAAGTCGCCATTGGTGGTAAATGCTCTGGCTGTCCAAGCTGTTCTGGAATAATTTTTCGTTATGTAAACTGAAGTAACCTCAAGTCTGTTTCCTTCTTGTTCTTTTTTTAATCATATTTGTTTCGTTTCAGGTTCTTGAAATGATATTTTCATTCGCTCTAATTTTCCTCATCTGAAAAGAAAGCAGAGGAGGCAATTGATTAGGTGCTTCAGCTGAGCCAAGATCCTAAAAATGATCCATGATGGAAAATGCTCACTAAAGGAGGAAATACTCCTCATTTTCTGTAAACTAGAATCATACTTTAACGCATTTTGTACCTTTGGTTTCCCCTCTCCGATAAAGTGATGTTTAAAGATTTTCAATCAATATTAATTGATCGTTGCCCGAATTCCCGAAAACTGTAAATAAACAAGTTATCAAAAAACTTATAGAGTCAGTAGTGATCTATTTCGCATTTTCATTTGAAGAACACGAAAGGATTTCAAATTTTTCAAGGAAATTTTTTCATTTATGAATGTCTAGTGTTGCCAATTTAGGGGATTTCGTCCCTAAATTTAGAAACTTTTCATTGCATTTGAAGCTAATACAATGCAATACAATGCATTATAGAGAATACATTTTTTTAAAGAAAGTTTTGGAAAGATTTCGCGTAAAATTAAGAAGTTAAACATGCAGAAGAAATAAAAAATATATTTATTTCTCATTACTTTACTAACATTTGTAGTTAGTTATTGAGCTCATATTCACTGTACACTGAACGAAATCCGTTAACGTACAGTCACGTTTCTGTGCAGTTATTTAATATAGTACTTATCACTATTTCTAGAAACAAAGTCAGTATTCCAAGACTGTGGCCCACCAACAGCAATATGAATGCTCCCGCCAAGTCGTCCATCGACAGTCTTCCGTCATACTTTTCCTCCCCGATTTTCGCGCGGACTCTCAGGGTGGCGTTGAATATGACGTTGGACACGGTCTCGTCGTACAGTCCGGCCTCCGTTATCCTGTGGAGCGTCTCGTCGAGCATTCCCTTGCAGCAGAAAGACTTGGCGAAGGCCACAGAGAACGGAAGGTAGACGAAAGAGTCGTCCGACACGAAGTACTTCTCTCGCAGGTGCATCAGGAAGGGTCTGGTGGAAACGAAAGCCGCCCCACTCTCGGCTGTCTCCAAGAACTCCTCAGCGTCCATCGACAGAGAGCTGTGTTCCGCAAGGGACTTTCCGATGATTCGCACGGCCATGTCGAGCGACCGGGGGAAGCTGTCTATCAGGAGACTCCCTTTCCGCGTTATGCAGTTGTACCTAAGTGATACGGACATGAATGAAAGTGACTATTCGAGTAATGGCCGTATTCATTAAGGGGATGGTGGACATTAAAAAGTTTTTTTTTTTTTAATTTAATAAGGTAGGATTATGAAATTTTGTATTTTAATATATTAAACTAAAAGCATTATAAACAACTGAAAAAAATTTAAAAATTTTTTTAAAATAATGTTAGTAATTACAAAATTAATTAATTTTTTAATTAATAATTTAACATTAATTAATTTTTTAATTAATAATTTAAGTTTCGAAAAAATGCTCTATGCGTTTTTATTTTAACTTTTTTTTTAGTAATTTTGTTTTATAATAGCATAAAAATATATTTAAAAAAGTCTGTGTATCGGTTTTGATTCGACCGAGTAGTTAATTTTTTAGAAATATTTTCATGGATATATACCAAACTTTCCCGAAATTTTTCAGTTTTCGTAAATAAAAGTGAAATTTCATAATCGAAATTTTGACCCTATTTAAAAAGGATACACAGATTTATTGTAATATATGAGAAGAATGTTTGTAGTCAATTTTGTACAATTCCGACCAAAATTAAATCGCATGGAGCATTTTGAAGGCAAGAAAATCACAAAAAACTTGATTTGGAGAAAATACAGTTTAAAGTGTCATTTTCCATTTACCTTTAATACCGTCTCTTCTGAATAATTTTATTTTTGATTTTACCTTAACAAAACATATTTTTAAAATAATTTCATTCGAATATTAGCTTATTTTGTAAAACGTTCAATAAAAAATGTGACGTGTTTATTTACGCGTTTGTATGCATTTTTGTGGACATTTAACTGTCCCTTTTAATTTTTTCAAACCCTAATATCTTTTTAAAAAATTGCCGACATACGCGGTTTTTTCTTCATGGTTCAGCTTTAGCTGTAGAACATTAGTATGTAGAAAAGAAAAAACATTTTTGGGGCCAATTTTGATGATTTGGGTGTCCACCATCCCCTTAAGTACTTGACACCCGTGTTAACCCACCAAAACGAAGGTCAGATATCAATAGATGTATATTTGATGTCTATTTAACGTCTGAAGGGGTTAACACGGCTGTCAAGAAGTGTTTCCAACTGATCCGGAGTATAATTTAAGCCAAAAATTACTGTTTAAGAAAAGTGATTAATATTATCGCAAAATTTCGAACTTCAATTTCGAAAAAAACATTTAAAAGGAATTACTGTTTACAAAAAGTGGTTAATTATATTCCGGAGCAGTTGGCAACTCTGGTGTCAAGTACTTTGCGAATACTGCCGTTAATGGATTATTAAATTCGAGATTTAGTAATTGATTATTAAATCGATTATTAAATTCGAATGCTCAGCATTTTCCATTCGAATAGCATCTCGAATAGTGTTTGAATAGAAATCGTTAATAGCATTCGGATAGTAAAAATCGCGAATACTATTCGAATAGTAAAAGTGCGAGTACTGTTCGAATAGTGAAATCGCGAATAGTATTCGAACAGAATCCGCGAATACTATTCAAATAGGAAAAATCGCGAATATTCACCATTCGATTAATCGATTATTTGTTCTATTCGAATAATAGTGATCAATTATAAAAATCATTCGAATGGCACATCACTACTTGCACCTACCTGCCTTCGGCGACGGCCTTCGACAAGTCCTTCACGTCGCGCACTCCTTCGAACGCCGGGAACGACAAATGCGACAGAAGAGTCGTCTTGTAGCTGACGACCAGGAAGAAGACGCTGACGGTCCACATCAGCATGAGGAAGTCGGAGGCCAGCCTCTTTGGCCTGTAGCCAGTCGGCTGGTAGAGCAAGTATCCGAGAAGAACGAAGAACAAGCGACTGAGGGATTCGTTCCTCGACAAGGCGCCGAAAACGACGTAAACGCTCACAAAAGACAGCACGACGGAAAACCAGATGTAGGATGAGAATGGGTCGAAAATGGCGAACCTCTTTGGCACTGCCTTTGGCTTCTTCGTCACGAAGGTTATGTCCGACAGGAGGTGCGGGTAGCTGAAGTCCACGACGTTTCTTCTGGATTCCGAAATGGCCAGGGGATCGAACGTGACGTCGCACTCTCCCCGCTGCAGCATGCCCATGATCCCTGACCAGTTTCCGCTGGCCAAGCGATTTCCAAGTTGGCCATCCGGAGCGTAGACCACCGTGTAGGAGAATCGCAGAATTCCTGAAAGCAGTTCAGTCAGTTTCGAGACCATGCCGTTTCTAGAGTTGGCATGTCCGTCTAGAGAAGCAATTTTCAAGTGACTCGGAAAAGGCTTTTTCATAGTCGGAAATCGAATGGAACCAACACCACCTGAAATAACAAAAAAAAAAAAAAACAGAGCCCTCTCATCGATATTGTGACGTCACACAAGCAGGTGGCTACCGTTGTAGAATACAAATTTGGGGGGGAAAAAACGTATTATTTTTTGGTAAATCGAAATTATTGAAGCACTGCGAATTGAATGTAGCTTTGAGCTTTGAGTGCATTGAGTGATTGAACAGCTTTGAGTAAATTAATGGAAGCACTAGCTTAGTTGCGAAACTTCAAGCTTCAGAAATCTTGGTAGTGCTAGGGTGATGGATCAAAATTTGAAGATGGGAATCTTTTTAGCAAAATAACGGTCTCAACAATCCGACACCAGAGCACTCTGATCCATGCAGGGGGCAAGTGCAAGTGCGCATGTGCGGCTGTATTTTACGATCTTCGAATGTAAAAAGCAATCTCCCGGCAGAAATAATTATCTCTCTCAATGAAATTGACACTCAATCCATTTTTGTCCACTTAAAATGAATATTACATTTCATATTCTATTTCTACCATTAATGAAGTATCCGTGAAGAATCCATCGTTTAAGCTGAGTGTTAAGTGTTAAGTGTTCAGAAAACAATCTTAATTCATTGAATTGCTTTTCGAACATCTTTTCTTACTTTCCGAACACGTACCATTTAAGGAAAAGTATTATAATCATGAAAAATTTTGACTTTGAGATTTAAATGTATTTACACGCTTTGAGATATTCGGAATTCATTTGTGCTATTTTTACGGTGCCTTTTGTACGTGTGTGAGTGAGCACTATAGCTCCTAAGCAGTGCTTCCAATTGAACGCGAATTGGGTATATGCAGGGGCGTAGCCAAGAGGGGTGTGAGGGGGGTCATAACCCCGCCCATGAGGAATTTTTTGCTATACAAAATGTATAGTCTTCACTACTTTATCACACACATGTATGCATATATGTGAGTTGCAGTAGTCGTAACCCCCTCCATGAAAAGTTTCTGGCTACGCCCCTGAGTATATGTATTATACATCTCAGTCACACCACATGTATATTTTTTGTGCGTGTAGAACTTATATTTTTTTAATAGGGCTACAATACAGAATTTTTATACAAATGACCTAAAGACGCAAACAATTTAAAGTGCTCTAATGTCTAAAGGGTGAATACAATTGAGGACAAATCAGATATGCATATTATAGGTTACTGTCTTACATATTCCATAGATTTTGGTGTGTGTAGGATTTAAAGCTTTTTACTGGGTTACAAAAGTGCATTCTTATATCTATCTTCTATCTATACTATTAAAATCTGTGCGCGTCTGTCTGTCTGTGTGTAGCATCATCTCCTCCGAAACCGCTGGGAGTTGAGTTTCAATCGAGGTGTCCACTTATTCGAAAAATTCCGAGGAAGGTCTTCCGCTAATTTAAATTTCGAAATTCGAAATAGTTTAGGAGATATTGATAAAAAAAAAACCCCGTCAAAAACATTAATTTTTGCTCTCCGCAACTCCGCGATTGTAACCCCTGTAGTGAAAATGTGAGAAATAAGCATCGAGGTTGCCATGTTTGGCGAATTTATTAAATGATTTACACTCTTGCATTAAAAATAAAGGAATAATACTTTTTTTCTGTTTCGAATATTTGCTAGGTTATTTTTTAATTAAAATATCGTCTGCGTGGGAAATCAGAGCAGGAATTCAATATTTTTTATACGCAAAAGAAAAAGGATTTGTAAATTTCAGAGACTAAAGTGCATAACCTTATAATTTGGCGAAAAAAATGGCTTATATGGCGATTTGGGAAAGTGGATTCTAGTGGTTTGCACACAATTTTTGGCTTGGCGCATTTTACTGAGAGCGTAAAGAAATAGTATTTTTGAAAACAAGTGCAGGTTTTACTAGAATTTAGCCAGAAGTTTTAATTTTCTGTTCAGATATAATGCATTTATTAAGGCGATTTTAAATGATTTTCATCAAGTTAAATAAATTGATTTAAGTTAGGGAAACACCGTCAAATTTCAGAAAATTAAACTTTATCATTTGTATTGCTAATTCTATGCCCCGATTGATATGAGTTGGTGTTACGAGCGTATGAATAGATAATATTTTTTAATCCCGCCAAACAAGGTGTAATAAAATAGGAAGTCTTTATAAATACTAATGCTGTTTGAGATGAATGAGAATATTTTTAAAACCCAGTATGACTAGCTGATAATGCCTTTAAATTATTGCATTTATTGTCAAGTTTAATGTGTGATTCATTTTGGCTATTTGTCATCGACTGCCGACGTTAATTACGCCAAAATGGCAGTTCTAGCAAAGTAAACATAAATAAATCATATCATATTCTATTTTTAACACTGCTACAGTTTCCGTAGCAACGGAATCCATTGTTGCCACTTAAGTTGTTCAATTTAATAATTAAGTGAAACCACTCATTTCTACATCTCTTAAGACCCAAAAAAGTGAAAACGCATTAAATATGAAACAAATAGAATTTTAACATATTTCCTCCGCGTGTGTCGTCATTTTCACGTCATTGTCTTCTGTTTTGCTGTCAGATTATCCGGAGAAGCACATTACACGCTAACGTATGTGCTGCTTCGGCGGACATAAGGAAGCAATTTGTCGGGTGCGTATTTGCCTAACCCCTCTGTGTCTAATGAAGCATTGAAACTTGTAGGAGTTTTTTTTAACTAGAAAAAGGCAGATTAACATGTTAACGTGAAGAAGCGATATGGAAACTATTAAGGCTGTTCTTCGAAAAAAAGAACTCTGTTTTAGTCTGGTACACAAATGAAATAACTATAGCACATGACCCAAAAATTCAGATGGTTCTCATAAGCTGTTTACACACTACGATAAGCGAAACGCTGGCTTTGTGAAATTTCAGAAAAATCTTAAATAGGATTGAGCTGCAGATTTTTGAGAGTAACAGGTTAGAAAAATTCCGATTTAAAGATTTTTTCTAAAGTATGAACTGATACAGATTGGCCTGTCTCGCAGTATGTAATACAGCTGTAAGAGACAGTTTCAAATTTGAAGTGCCTGTATAATTAGTTTATTGTAATGTACCAAAATCATAGATTTTTTCGAATAACACCGTTAATTGGTAGCCGTAATGCGAAATGATAATCGATTATTCACATGCGCAAAGCAACAAAATTTCAAAAGTATGAAAAGTCAGGAATATGAAATGAAAATCCAAAATAAATCACCAGAGACTATAGGATAAGCATCGTGTACGAGAATGATATTGCAATCATGTACATAATGTTGCGGAATTACTCTGCTACTCCTGGGGTTCGTCGTTCTAAAGTCCAGTTGGTGTAAAAAGTTCAAGTAAAAAGTCACTTGTCAGGATGGAACACAAACTTTATTTCTTCTAGAACTTTGTAGAACAATCAGCTGCACACAATTCACAAGCACAATCTAGCAGTAACGTGCTTTTAACAATCCGCTTGGATCAGAAGCTCTCACAAATGCTGTATTTCTCACACAAAATAAGTCACTTTTACAGGTAAAAATTCCGTGGAAATATTCAAGGGATATAGTACACTATCCCTTAAGACACAGCAATGAAGAATTTACACACAGCACTTTAAAAACAGCTTCACAAAGCAAGCTAAAACACAGCTTCTATAGCACTATCAGTTCACACAAAACAAGCGTACTCAGAGCTCTTCACACATTGAATGTTCAACTCGCAACTGACTGACTTCGGGGCGATGCCCGCTTCTATAAATAGCCGACGCAGGAGGTACGAGAGGTTTCCAGAAAAGTCAATTTCTCGAGGGTTCTACATAAAGCGTGAATTTTGATTACGTCATAGAAGAGAAATGTTAGGTTATTATGCGTTTTTAATGCAGGAAAAACAACTTCCAGGCCCCATTGGGAAAATCGCGCCAAATGACCAAAAAGTCGCCACGCTTGGCGACTTTTGGTGAAATATCGCCAAATTTGGCGCCAAAAATAAGTCCTCAAAAGTGAAGAGATCTAAGCTCTAGGACTAATATTTCTCGAGTTTTCTAGAAGCCCATAGAAAAACATATGGGAAAGCGAAACCTCCGTATCTCCGGTTCTAATTGGCCGATTTTGATGCAACAAAAAGAAAAATTTATCTATTTGAAGCGTAGAATACGAATTTTAAACCATTTTAAGCCCCAGAGCAGCGGGTTGCCCCGAAAATTCGTAACAATAACAAAGGCGCTTGCAAGGAATACAAAATATAATATGAAATTAATTGCTCTTTCTTCCCATGGCGTTTGTGGAATCTTTCCGAATAACGGGATCCAATGTGCTTAGAATATTTCATATAAATTACTTTTTTGTTAAAGTTCTATTTATTTTTACATATATCTTCCAGTTACAAGACCTAGAGCTCTAGAAACGATTTCAGATTTTGTTTAATATTGAATTTGACACTATGCAATTAATCTATGTTAAAAATAAAATATGAAATTAGTTATTTATTTAGTGTGAATTGGCAGTGAGACCAACGTTAGTTTTATGTAACAAGTGTGCACGAAGGTAAATGTATAGGAGAGGACACTTCTCTTAGAAAGTTGGATAACGCTGTTGTTGCAAACAGATGGCGCTACGCACACTGGGTAACTGCGCATCTCCTGCTTCTGCGCATCCAGGTTGTTTATATTTCCATCGAGGCGAAGTCAATGGAGATCAGGGGATCTCATGGCTGCGAGGGTTTGCGCACCCATCTCTGCCAGCCGCCTGCGAGCGGTGAGGTCTCGGGTTCGAATCCCGTTAACCCATGGTTGTCATTTTCCACCCCCTCCTTCTGTGTTTGTACATCTGTTGTGCTCTATCTTATTAATAAATGTTATATGGAATTCATAAATGTCAAAACGGATATTCAGGGGTATAAGACCATCCTCGAGATTGCAGTCAGAAACCTCAAGAACAATTCTCAATTCAAACAAACAATGGAGATCGTTGAATTAGCGGAACTTCAAAAAAATATAAAATACATAGACTTATGAACGTGAAATATAATAATTTCTGTCTTCAGGTGTGTTTTAATTACCTAATTGTCTTAAAATACTATTTCGTAATTAATATAGGCAATAATTTGGAAGCGAAGTAATATTATGTATGTAATGTCGTGTTATTATTTTGCCCAAAAGCTGTATTTTAAGAAATAGTAATAAATGTAGAAGAATGTTGTATGTGTGAATGCAATAGTTAAAAAGTGTTCATTTATAATGAGGATCACACTCAAACAAGCAGTATTTACATTTATTCCATGCTGTGACAAATTTTAACACAGCTTTAAATTGCCGCTAAAAAACTCATGTTAAAATGTTAAATTCATGTTACATTAAGAACTCGCACCATTTTCTAATGTAAATATATACCACGGCAGACGAAAACTTCTTTTCTGTGAGCCACGATATATACACTCGTTCACAAATATAAACTCAATATTTTAACAATCTTAAAATAGAAGATAGAACATTTTTTTAAATCTTTTTTTATTCATTTGTTACTAAGGCAACCATGTAAGCAAAAGCAAAAGAAATATTTTAAATTTAGTGCTCGCGTTAATAATCTCGTTCACATGCTAGGTCGGAAAATTAAAAACAAGTAAAATTAGTTATCAATCAGTACGGGAAATGCTTTATTCTTTTGCCGCTAGGATCGCTGCACGTCGCTAGATTTCCAATGTTTACATAATTGAAACTTCTTTGGGGTATCAAAAGTTTAACATTACAGCTATGGATAGTGTCCACTCCTATAGTATATCTCCGTGCAAGTGTGCTACTGTATTAAGAGTTCAGTAAGGGTAATAAGCTTTTCCGCTTTAAGTTACGTCACAAATTTTTTCATTTGCGAAAGCGACAAGATCTTCACGGAAACAGGATGCATTTTTGGTTTCTGAACGTACAATGTGCATCGATTGTTTCGTGTAGGTTTTTTAAATTTGAGTAAAATTTAATAAAGTCATCTGCATCATAACTGTGCTAATGCATTGCCCACGCTTTACGAAATGCAAGATAAGATAAAATAGTATTCAACATCATGTAAAGTTATTCATATGGTATGTATAAATGCTATAAATTAAACCTAATAAAGAGAATTATATGATGTAGAAATAAGGCATTTTTCGAAAGAGAAACGTTTCGTCTGCATACCGTAAAGTTCTTACTTTTCTGATCGCCAGTGACAATGACGCAGTTTTTGTGTCATCATGTTGCAATCGTCTCAAATTTCCACTCATGGAGTCAGCTTTAAGTCAGAACTCCAGCAATTTTTCACTATCAGAGATTCCTATCACTGGGTTTAATTCGAATTATATGTGTGTAAGGAAAATATTCGTCTCCTACCGTGCGGAGAACGGGTAAGCAGCTAGTCTATACTATTAAAATCTGTGCGCGTCTGTCTGTCTGTGTGTAGCATCATCTCCTCCGAAACCGCTGGGAGTTGAGTTTTGATCGAGGTGTCCACTTATTCGAAAAATTCCGAGGAAGGTCTTCCGCTAATTTAAATTTCGAAATTCGAAATAGTTTAGGAGATATTGATAAAAAAAACCCCGTCAAAAACAAAAACTTTTGCTCTCCGCATCTCCGCGATTGTAACCCCTGTAGTGAAAATGTGAGAAATAAGCATCGAGGTTGCCATGTTTGGCGAATTTATTAAATGATTTATACTCTTGCATTAAAAATAAAGGAATAATACGTTTTTTCTGTTTCGTATATTTGCTAGGTTATTTTTTAATTAAAATATCGTCTGCGTGGGAAATCAGAGCAGGAATTCAATATTTTTTATTCGCAAAAGAAAAAGGATTTGTAAATTTCAGAGACTAAAGTGTATAACCTTATAATTTGGCGAAAAAAATGGCTTATATGGCGATTTTGAGAAAGTGGATTCTAGTGGTTTGCACAATTTTAGGCTTGGCGCAATTTACTGAGAGCGTAAAGAAATAGTATTTTTAAAAACAAGTGTAGGTTTTACTAGAATTTAGCCTGAAATTTTAATTTTCTGTTCAGAAATAATGCAGTTATTAAGGCGATTTTAAATGATTTTCATGAAGTTAAATAAATTGATTTAAGTTAGGGAAACCCCGCCAATTTTCAGAAAATTAAATTTTTTCATTTGTATTGCTAATTCTATGCCCCGATTGATATGAGTTGATGTTACGAGCGTATGAATAGATAATATTTTCTAATCCCGCCGAACAAGGTGTAATAAAATAGGAAGTCTTTATAAATACGAATGCTGTTAGAGATGAATGAGAATATTTTTTAAACCCAGTTAGACTAGCTGGTAATGCCTTTAAATTATTGCATTTATTGTCAAGTTTAATGTGTGATTCATTTTGGCTATTTGCCATCGACTGCTGACGTTAATTACGCCAAAATTGCAGTTCTAGCAAAGTAAACATAAATAAATCATTTCATATTCTATTTTTAAAACTGCTACAGTTTCCGTAGCAACGGAATCCATTGTTGCCAATTGGATTCCGTTGTTGCCAAGTTGTTCAATTTAATAATTAAGTGAAACCACTCATTTCTACATCTCGTAAGACCCAAAAAAGTGAAAACGCATTAAATATGAAACAAATAGAATTTTAACATATTTGCGCATTAAAAATAATCGAAGTTTTTTCAGGCAATTCTGCATATTTGTCATTTTGTTTCCTTAGTGTGTAACGTCATTTTCACGTCATTGTCTTCTGTTTTGCTGTCAGATTATCCAGAGAAGCACATTACACGCTAACGTATGTGCTGCTTCGGCGGACATAAGGAAGCAATTTGTCGGGTGCGTATTTGCCTAATACCTCTGTGTGTCTAAATTGAAGCAATGAAACTTTGTAGGAGTTTTTTTTTAAACTAGAAAAAGGCAGATTAACATTGTTAACGTGAAAGAAGCGATATGGAAAACTATTTAATTGGTAGCCGTAATGCGAAATGATAATCGATTATTCACATGCGCAAAGCAACAAAATTTCAAAAGTATGAAAAGTCAGGAATATGAAATGAAAATCCAAAATAAATCACCAGAGACTATAGGATAAGCATCGTGTACGAGAATGATATTGCAATCATGTACATAACAAAGGCGCTTGCAAGGAATACAAAATATAATATGAAATTAATTCTCTTTCTTCCCATGGCGTTTGTGGAATCTTTTCGAATAACAGGATCCAATGTGCTTAGAATATTTCATATAAATTACTTATATGTTAAAGTTCTATTTATTTTTTCATATATATTCCAGTTACTACAGTTACAAGACCTAGAGCTCTAGAAACGATTTCAGATTTTGTTTAATATTGAATTTGACACTATGCAATTAATCTATGTAAAAAATAAAATATGAAAATAGTTATTTATTTAGTGTGAATTGGCAGTGAGATCAACGTTAGTTTTATGTAACAAGTGTGCTACTGTATTAAGAGTTCAGTAAGGGTAATAAGCTTTTCCGCTTAAGTTACGTCACAAATGTTTTCATTTACGAAAGCGACAAGATCTTCACGGAAACAGGATGCATTTTTGGTTTCTGAACGTACAATGTGCATCGATTGTTTCGTGTAGGTTTTTTAAATTTGGGTAAAATTTAATAAAGTCATCTGCAACATAACTGTGCTAATGCATTGTCCACGCTTTACGAAATGCAAGATAAGATAAAATAGTATTCAACATCATGTAATGTAATTCATATGGTATGTATGAATGCTATAAATTAAACCTAAAAAAGAGAATTATATGATGTAGAAATAAGGCATTTTTCGAAAGAGAAAAGTTTCGTCTGCATACCGTAAGGTTCTTACTTTTCTGATCGCCAGTGACATAGTTTCTGTGTCATCATGTTGCAATCTCATCATGTTGCGTCTCAAATTTCCACTCATGGAGTCAGCTTTTCGTCAGAATTCCAGCAATTTTTCACTATTAGAGATTCCTATCACTGGGTTTAATTCGAATTATATGTGCAAGGAAAATATTCGTCTCCTACCGTGCGGAGAACGGGTAAGCAGCTAGTATATAATAAAATCCGAGAGTAAACATTGTATGTAGCTATGTAGGTAGGTAAGTTTGTGACCACCGATCTTTTTGCGCACGCCTCTGGATCGCATTGCGCAGAGACGGTTGGTCGCAGACCTACCGAATTTTGCATACGGCTTCACTAGGACAGATCCTAACACACCTCGGAGCGATTTTTTCGAAATTCGAATTAGAAAATGTTTTATTTTATGTTTTGTCCGATTTTTTAGCGATTTTTCTCGCTTAATACGTAATAATGCCGGTAATTACACTCGCAAGAAAACGAAATTTACATCATCGGATAGAGGAGAAAGTTTTCTTTTAAAAATTGTTTGTTCGGACTGTGTAACATAATTTTCAGATTTTTGGGAATTTTTCAAATAAAATTAAATATGACGCTGACTTTCGTAAAATATTTTTAAAATTGCTGCATCTTGAATTCTATCCGTCATAACTTTTTTATGTTTTGTCAAATGACGGAGCATACATTTCGCCCTCTTTTAAAAGAAAAACCAGAGGAAAATATAAATTAGGAGATTTTTTACGAATTTTTAAGTAAAGAAGGATTTTCATTTCAATCGCAGCAGCTTAAAATTTTCGGTATGATATCTTGTCTTGGAGACAGTAACAATGATTAAAATTGCCAGTTGAAAAAGAAAAAATTACTTTAAAATAACTGAGGTTTCGCATGTGAAAAGTGCGTGATTTTGATGTCATAAGTTTAAAACCTCTTTCGAAACTCAATCAGAATAACGGACTCACAAGCAAAACATACGCCACGCATGAAATAATTCTATATTTTACTTTAAGTTGCCAGATAAATAATTCGATGCTGTTTTTTCACCAGTGAATTAATTATCCAGCATTTTTTTCCGATTGAGATTTTAAACGGGTCACGTTTTCAAATAGCAGGAAATATATTGCAATGTTAAAGAGGGCCTGATTATGACCAACAGGGGGCCCCGGCATTGAATTTGGGGGCCCCCGCATGTATGAAATTTGTTTTATTTTTCATATTTTTTTTTGTAAAAAAAGAACAACATTTGAAATTGGGGGCCATTTCGAGCCGGAGGCCCCTGGGCAAAGTCCCGATTTCCCCATGCGATAACAGGGCCCTGGTGCTAAATACACCAATCTGACAAGAACTATGCTTAAAAATTTATCGAGAGCTGATTTAGTGGCAACCGTAAACTGAAATGTTTATCGTTTATGCTAATGCGTAAATTGCAAAGAATTACCAAAGAGTAAAAGCCTACATTCGTGGCAAATATCTAAACCATTTCTTTAAATTAAGCATTAACGGTTGCAAAACGACACACTGCAAATTCCAGCACACATTGGGAACACATTTGGAACACATTTATTGGAAAAAAGTGTTCCAGTAGGCATCATGGCAGCATTAATAATTAAATAAAATAACTAAAATGTCCCAATCGAAACATAGCAGACTCCAAATCCAGAAAAAATACAACTCAACCATCCAGGATGGAAACAACTTAACTCCACCCCTTACGCCAATTGCGGCCGCGCCCCTTGATGACGTCACTTCCGCCGCACCTGCTCTTACTTTTTAGAAAGTGTTCTCAAATCTAATCCTAAAAGCATTCCTTAAAGTGTGCTAAAAAGGATGACAAAATAAGTGTCCTAAAAAGTATTCTGAAATGGGTTCCAAACAGTGTTCTCAAATGTGTTCCAAAAAGTGTTCTCAAAAAGGGGACAAAATAAGTGTTCCAAAAAGTGCTCTGAAATGTGTTCCAAAAAGTGTTCTACAATGTGTTCCCAAAAAGTGTTCTCAAAAAGGGGACAAATAAGTGTTCCGAAGTGTGTTCCAAAAAGTGTTCTGAAATGAGTTCCACAAAGTGCTCTGAAATGTGCTTTTAAAAGTGTTCTCAAAAAGGGGACAAAATAAGTGTTCCAAAAAGTGTTCTAAAATGTGTTCAAAGATTTGCAGTGCAGTATATTGTATTGGTATCAGTAAAAGATAGTATAATTAATAGTAAGTAGATATGATAAGGCAATATTGATCAAACCACAATAAACCGCATTAATAAATATTTTGTGAAACTAAGTCTTCTATTCATTTTTTAACAGCCGTATTACATCACAGGTAACAAAACATTAAGTAATTCTACGTCGCGTTAATATATCACGCGGTAGTTTCAACAGAAAAGACTGTAACAGAACTTTCTTTTTTCTTAGAGATTCTGTTTTGTCACAAGTAGTTATGATCACATTTTAGGAATTTTAGATTCCAAATCTCTGGAATCAATTCGAACTATACATGTAAGAAAAAGTTTCGTTCCCTACCGTGCGGGGAACGGGCACGCAGCTAGTATTATATAAATAAAGTTACATTAATGAACAAGCGAACACTATAGTATAAATTTCACTTTTTTTTTCCTTTTCTGAACTATTTACATATTCAAATTTATTTAAACGCTTGGTATCGATCGAGTGCAGTCACTAAAAATTTCTTAATTCAAATTTCAGAAAAATGGGTTAGTGCACTTACTTTCGTATAGCTAAAATGAAAACTCGCTTCGCAATCTCAGGACATGAGCATACGCACCATGGGCTGTCGAAAGGCCTTGCAGGCATTGATTAAGAGAAATTCTGGAATTTCCATTCTCAGGCCACAATATCTCAATTCGATGACTGATAGCCGCAACATTAATGTTCAGGCATGTCGTGCGATGTTGTTGTCATTGCTTTAGCGTCATGCAAACATCATGTAAGTTATTATACGAAAAAAAATAACCCGATGATTTTTCAAAAAGAGGGCGAAGCATAGCTTAACGTCTTCGAACTTTTATTACGTTATTGATTCATTCTGACGCACGCAATTTAAAAAAAAAATAACCCCATCCATGTGTATCAATAAAATTGTTTGCGTTCGATTTCGTCCAATCTATCCGACATATTTTTTTAAATTAAAAAAATGTTTATGGTTCCAGCGTCTTTGTAACCGTATAAATGTGCATCGATTGCCAGTTTGTACATTTTTACTTCATTCTTCGAAGTAAAGAAAGTTTTAGATAAACTCTAATATTTTGGGTGAATTTTCGAGTGTCTTTCTCGAGTTTAAATCTGAGTTTTGTTTCATCACAAAAAATCTTAATTAAAAGCGAGAGACAGACTCCAATGTTATGAAATTTTGCTAAAATACAGAATGTCCGAAATTAAAACCTCCCTATTTTAAAGTTTTCTACAGACGAAACTATTGTTGAGAAATTTGTGAAATATTTTGTAGGACTTAATTAAGGTATGGGAATTTATGTTACGAACATGTGAAAAACTGTCTTTAAGATTAGTCAAAGTTCTTGGATTATCAAGACTTAACAAATGTCTCAAACTCCGTCAAAGCCAAAAGTCGCATGGGTCGAGGTCGTAAGTGTGTAATTCATTAAAAACGTTTCCTGGTGGCGAATATTTGAACTATTTTTTTTTTTATTCGCTCAAACAAATTCTCATATACCTTCATTATGTCTTACACAACATTTCATAACTTTCTTAAGAAGAGTTTCGTCTGTAGAGAAATTTAAAATAGGGTAGTTTAATTTCAGTCATCCAGTACTCTACAGGAGTTCATCTAGGGAAAACATCTGCTAATAAGATAATTACAGGCACTAAATTTTATTTGCTAGCTGCTACCCGCGACTTCGTCCGTGTTGCTTTAGAATTAGGTTCAGAGAGAAATGGAGCATCTGTGAATAACAAATATGTCTGCACTATAGACGTAAAAGTGACTCTATTTAAATATTATTTATTTTTACTTATTTTAAATGAAATATAATGCATGGTAGTATACTTCATTTAAAATAAGAAAGTAAGCAGAGCTACTAAATTCAGATTTTTTTTTTTTTTACGCATTTGACGAATGGAGACAGCTACGAAAATATTCGCGAACTATTTTGAATGTTCCTGTATAAGAAATATTCATGCTATTTGTTGCATTTTAGTCTATGTTAATCAGGAATAGTGCAGCTTTCTATTAGTGAAAAAGTTTTAGAATCGGTTCTGTAGCTATAGAGATACCCATAGAGCGTAGTTTATTAGAATTATTTTGAGAGTTCCTGTAAAAGAACTATTTATGCTATTTGCATAAATTTTATCCCATAACACAGGAATAGTGTAGCTTTCTATCAGTGAAAAAAATTTTGGAATCGGTTAAGTAGTTAGACAGATACACGAAGAGCGTAATGTAATTCTTATGAGTATCCCTGTAAATGAACTACTTGTGATATATGCATAAAAGGCAGCCTATAATACTTAGGGCCCCGCCTGTGGCTGAGAGGTTCTGCTCTCGAAACTGGAAGGCGGGAGGTGCCTTCAAACCCCGGTCGCGCCTGTCGATCTAGCCGTTCGAAGTTTTCCATGGTTTTCTCCGAAACCTCGCGTAAATGCGGGCTAGGATCCCTTAGAATGTCCACCACAGAGGGCATTTTCCACATAGGACTAGGATTCTAGTGCAGTCAATCGGCCTTAATCAATAAACAATAATACTCGGGAATATTGTAACTTTGAGTAAAAAAAGTTCTAGACTCGGTTCAGTAGTTACAAAATGCCCATAGAGCGTAATATACTAGAATTATTTTGAGTGTTTTTGTAAAAGAATTATTTATGCATGAAAGGTTGCCTGTGTGTTAATCCAAGGTATAAGCTATCTTCATTCCAAATTTTATCCAAATCCGTTTAGCCATTTTTTCATGTGATTCAGTCGCAAACATCCAAACACACAAACGTACTCATTTATATTATTGGTAGGGTTTGGAAATTTATGAACTTTAAGATACACATTTGGACTTTCTTAAGCTTTTTAATTTGGTGTAAAACTAACGTAATTTTCATGCCATTTCATAGTTTTCAAATGCACGCAATTCTGCAAACTTCTGCTTTATTTCAAAAGTATAAATCATTTTGTGCTGGCGAAATTCGCCAAGCATGACCACCTATAAATGGTTTTTAATTAATAGTTAGAAAAGTAATTAAAATTCGAAAATTCTGAGCCTCAGGTGTGCATTACCGAAGTCGTGGGCTTATATGCTCAAATTTTCAAAGCACTGCGTGCTGTAAATTTGTCTGGAGAACACTCATTTTTATTATTATTGATAGATCGATTTGGTGTAAAACTGCCATAATTTAAGTGGTATTTCATGTTTTCCAAATGCATGCGATTCTTCATTGTAGGAATGGCATTTCGGTAAGCTCAAAACATGAATTATTTTATACGGGCGAACCTCGCCAATCATGGCAACGTTAAAACGGTTTTTAGTTAGTATTTTAAAAAGTAATTAAAATTCTGAAATTCAAAGTAGCCTATAGCCGTCCCCATCTATCTCAATTCCAAAATTCATCATAATCGATTCAGCGGTGTAGGCGTGAAAGCTTAACAAACAAACTCATTTTCGCATTTATTATATTAGGATTAGGATTAGGATTCCCTCAAGGAGATTTGAAACATCAGAATAAAATTTATAGAATAGAAGTATCTGCATTTAAATTTGAATTTAAGACTTGCAAAAGTGGCATTTTCTAGAAATTTTTCCGCCTAAAAATCAAAGCATTTAAAAATACATAGATTTTTACAAGTTATTCAGATTTTTTTTTTTTTTTACTATATTCTACAAATAAATATAAGCAGATAGTTAAAAAAATATATTTTTTAAAATCAAAACATTTAAAAATATACAAATTTTTACAAGTTATTCAGATTTGTTTTACTATTCTGCAAATGAATATAGCCGCCCAAGTGGTGTAGTGGCTGAAGAACCATTCTATCACGCCTTGTGTCCAGGTTCGGATCCCTTCATGGGGGTAACTCTGGCAGCCCATTTTTCACTCCCTTAATAAGATGGCCAGTAATTCCGGCTTTAGTAGTGGCAAATGCTTGATGAGCAAGTGCCTTTCTTTGAAAAATAAAAAAATTAAGAAAAGCAAGTTGTTAAAAAATATTTTTTAAGACTTCTCTTTACTGACAGCCGTTTCATATCTGACGACAAAGCCAGTAGAAGGCTATAAGTCGAAATCACTGTGGTGAAACCTAAATATTGTTTACCATCGCATACACTACCCAAAAGGGAAAAGTAGTTACACAGGTAAATTAATGAAATACCATACTCTGGCACAGCGGTTCTCAACCTTTTAACACTCTGCCCCCCCTCATCAAAGGATGACTTATAATGGCTTCCCCGTCCGATACATTTCTCAGCATACACACACAGTTTTTTATTCTTAAACAATGAACATTAAGCTGCCTTTCCTACAAAATAATGTTAACGGTAATTTTAAATAAGCATTTTAAGCGGAACTAGATGTGTTTTGGAGCAAAAATAAGAATAAATTAGATGACATTTTAAAACATGCATTATACACTTGCTTTTGGGCTGTTTTTCTCGCTCTGCTCTAGCCCTAGTTCACGTTCAAATTCATGTATATCCCCAAATAATCTTTGTTTACAGATATCTACGAGACATTTTGTGATGAAAGACTGCAATTTTGTACATCACCATATTTGTGCATGGGGTACGTTTTAATAACTTGGAATTTTTTGTACGGGGGCCGTAAACAAATTTAAGAAGCGTCACTTTTTGAAAATTAACGAGAGGATTTTTTCTTAATGCAGTCTTTTTTTTCCCTGCCTTCTTTTGAACATATTTAAATATACGTTGACTACTTATCGTTAAAATAAAGCGTGTTACCCCTTTTTTGGGACACCCTGGATGGAAGGGTGTTTCACTAAATCATCTGCAGCAAAATTGTACTTAAATGTATTGTGAAAGCTTTACGAATTACAACTGTCATTCAAAGAGCGTCACATGTTATTTCCGAAGCGTTAACGCTAGCCCTTGAACCTGAAAGATAAAATTTGATAGCAATAACGAGTTTTGAAAAACTATAGATTTGTCCGGAAAGCGTGAAGTTCTTTCATTTCAGATCGCAAGTGAGACTGACTTAATTTTTGTGTCATAACTTTTCAGTCTTATTCTATATCAACACAGGTTAGTAGACATAACCCAAATAATTATTCCAGGAGTCAAACAGCTAAGCATTTTATTTCGCTGACAATAATGTCAAACATGTTAGAGGGAAGGAAACATTCCCTTCCTCTCTTGAGAAGAACGGGTGCGCAGGCAATTGTATATATAAAAAGAGTGTGGAATAAAATAGAATGAAACAAAACCATGGGTTTCAAAAACCAGTAAGTGTCCGGCAGCGGCTATGTCGATTGAATTCGGAAAACATCAGAACACTGAAAGTGAAGCAACACTGACTTTGGCTAGTGCTTGGGAGGGAGACAAATCTCTCTCTGCTAGACTTTTGTAGGATGGTGCACACAAAAGGGAGCGGGTGGACGTAAAAATTGGACGTGGCTCCAACTTCCTCCATATTGTAGCGGCACCTCTGGGGATGACAGTGTATGTGTTGGTCTCTCATTTTCGGAAAAGAAAAGCACAGGGTGGCCATAATTAAACTACAAGTGTTCAAAGGGTGCTGGAGAGAAAACTACCGAGAATATTCCAGTGAAATTTGGTTATCTACACGTTTCAGAACATGCGCAAGTCAAATATGGAAAAAAAAATCGTCATTTTCACCCGATAGATGGCGCTGTACCGTATTTCAAAGCTCACCGGTGGCATATACAACTTCCAAAACCGATAGACACATCATATAGTGACATTCTAAGAGGCATATAAACAATATAAAACATCATTTAGAGTTTATCAAAATTCCATACAATTGGCTTCAGTAATTAAATTTTTACAGTAATATGCAATAAAAAATTAACGCAAATTAAGATCACAAATTAAACAATTCATAAAAACGCTATGGAAAACAATTAAACCATTATTTATTCTCATTGACACTCATTGGACCTCTTCTTAATCGTTTCATACGCCGGTATTCTTTCTGAGTAGCTGAATAATTGCTAGTATTCTGATAGAATATCTTCACTAACAATGCACGTTCCTTCTTGTTCAGAGTCATGATTGACCATTACTCAATGTAGTCTTGTTTTTACACTGTTCGATGGGCTTAAAATATGTATATATGACGTCCATAAGCATTGAAACACGATACAGCGCCATCTATCGGGTGAAAATGGCTATTTTTATTGCATATTTGACTTGCGCATATTCTGAAATGTGTAGATACCAAGTTTTACTGGAATATTCCTGGTAGTTTTCT
This sequence comes from Cheiracanthium punctorium, assembly GCA_038373885.1. Classification (NCBI taxonomy): domain Eukaryota; kingdom Metazoa; phylum Arthropoda; class Arachnida; order Araneae; family Cheiracanthiidae; genus Cheiracanthium; species Cheiracanthium punctorium. The sequence goes on along the minus strand of JAWZYV010014983.1, from coordinate 87,956 downwards.
CTCCAGCACCCCTTGAACACTTGCAGTTTAATTATGGCCACACTGTATGTATATCATATGAAGCATCATTACAAAGCACTCTTAGTTTTGTCTTATTTATATAGTTATGGAGTTTCATAACAGACAAAATAAGCAAATTTGCTTCGTTTGCTCCAATGAAAAGATGATTAAATTTCTTTCGATGGAGAATCCTTCTTAAATTTCAGAAACATTTATTAATATTTTTCTTTGTTTGTTTGCTTAGAATAGATGGACATCTCTGAAGTGCATTTTTGAAACAAGAACTGTCCGCAGGCTGTAATGTGTTAGAACTTTTCTGTACACCACCTCTACAGTAGAACTATTAGTACAATATTGACAATAATGGGTACTTCATTCTCAAGAGATACATGGTACAATACATATAAATCGTGCGTTTAATAAGGGAATTACACTTTTTGCTATCTGTAATTTATATAAAAAAGTGGTGGAGCTTATAAGTTATTGGGTTTAGGTTTTTCCTGGATTCAAGTAAAAAGTGGTACAATAGCTCAGTGAATGAACAGGCAATGGCACTGTATTGATCATTTAGTGGAGTTACTTGATATTCCCAGTAAATGAACACAGAACAATGCACATTAAGAAATGATTATTTTTTTCAAGAGCAGGGCATGTGACTAGAGTGACCAATGAAGGGTCAAATAACATCCTCTTGCACGGAAGTTGATTACTGCTGCCAATTCATGGACTGAAAAACACTTCAAATCTTTTTTTTTTAAAGTATACAAAAAATGTTTGTTCATTGGTTGTGTCCACTTCACTGAGGTCTGTTTACCCTACTAGAGTAATTTTGCCCGGGCCATCATCGGCTGGCTACGTGGCCGGTGGTAGCCCGAGCAAAATTGCTAGTAGGGTATGAATCAATTGCAAACACATGAAGAAACAATAATGATGCAACTGGTCTAATCTACCTCGAGTAGTAATTACTTAATATATTTTCGTTTGAACACTTCAATACTAAGCGTTATGAAGCCAGCAGACCAACCCGCCATCAATATGTAGAAAGCGAAAGACATGTCAACCAGACTTATGGCACGGGACGCTTCCGAATGTTCTGGTGTCAGCGACGGGTTTCGCAGAACCTTCCAGAAATCAATCTCCCTCCAGATCTTTTCCAAAACTCCCGTGGCAAAGAGACGGTGGACTAACCGATTGAGGTCTTCCGGACAGCAGAACTTCCTCGAGAACGGGATGGCTCGCTGCTCGATGAAGAAGCTGTCTTCGGACACGAAGTAACGCCTCACGTAGGGAGCCATGAAGAACTTGCTCCCGACGAACGCTTTCCCGCGCGGGGCAGCCACGAAGTTCTCCAGCGCGTCTCCGGGCATCTCGTTACGGACCAGACAGTCGCCGATCGTCTTCCAGGAAGGGTCGTCTCTCTTCTCGAAGTCCTGGACAGCGTAGCTGCCCGAGAACGTGATGCACTTGAAGGATCCTAGTCTGGTCGCAGCCGCGGACAGCTGCGAGATGTCCCGGATGCCGACCATCGTCGGGAAAGACAGGAAAGACAGCAGGACGGACTTGTAGCCGCTGGTGACGACGAACATGCCGAGGATCCAGGCGAACGCCGCCATCTTGAGAGCGGGTTTCTTCTTCATCTTGAAGTCGACGGCGTTCTCCAGCGTGCTCCTGAACGTGCTGAGCATTACTTTCTGGTAGGGCTGCCTCCCGCCCAGGAGGACGTAGAAGACGAACGACATCGCCGCCGTGAGCAGCACGAGCGCCATCCACAAGGTGAGCGAGAACGGGTAGAAAATGGCCGAACTCGTGGGCATGGGCTCCGGCGCGTCTGTCATGAAGTTGAGCGTGGAATAGTGGTACGGGTAGCTGTAGTTGACGGCGTCGTACCTTTCCAGGGTCATTACCAGGCCGGACATCGCCAAGTCAACTTCCTCTCGCTGGACCATCCCGATCATTCCGGTCCAGTTGCCGTCGGGGAGTCTGGCGCCGTACTCGCCGCCTGGAGGCGTGAGTATTTCGTACCGTGCCCCGAAGTACTTCGCAATGATTCGGATGAGCTCTGCGTCGTCGACATAGATGTCTTTTCCATCTCTGTCTAGAGCAGCGAACGGCTTGAACTCGGATGCGAAGGTAGAGACGAATCTTAGGAACTTCGGTGAATGGTTTTTCCCTGTCATGTTTTAAAAGAAAAGTTAGCTCTTTCTGTTTCGTCTTTACGGAGGTTTTTGCTTGGATACTCGTTTATCAAATTATTTTTTTTATAATCTGCCAACGTTCAATTTCCTTTACCTTTCCGGAGAAGACAAACCCGGACAATAGTGATGCTCAGTGTGATGAGGAAAGCATAATTCTCCGATTCTATAATTTCTCCGGACTCATTTAAACTTTTTGTAAGTAGAAAGACGACATAAAGAGTAAAGGTGCCTTTAAAGAAAATCGCAATTTTGATAACAATTGACATTTTGAATTACATAATTCATTTAATTTACGTTTGTTCTTTTCTTTTTTGAATCTTTTCGTTTACTTGCAGCACATATTATACGTGGAAGATAAAGGTTGTTCGAATTATTCTGTGAAGCATATAGACTTCTATGATTATAGAAAATAGCGTATTAACACTTTGTGAGTTTCTGCTGATCTTGCTAACCATAAGCGGCACCTCACTGATTTCAGATAATACTTTCATCTCGGCAAACGTCTTTTCAAATATTTTTTTTTATTTTCCAATCAGTGACCTTCTGCCGAATGAAGATTTTGATGCTTTAAAAAAATCGCATGTTTTATTATAATTGCCATTTTACATTATATTATTTTATTAACCATATCATTTCATTTCTTGCATGTAGGAAATGATTTAGTTAGAAAAAATTGAATTATATATACGGTTAAATTGCTTCAGAAAGTTTTATATAATCATTTTTCAATTGAAAATATAACATAAAAAACATTTGTTCTTCATTCTTAGCAAATTTGATTAATATTGATATTTACAGTATGCGAATTATATTTTAAGATTCATAATGGAAATCCAGTTTTATTATTCTAAATAATCATTCTCCCAATTACTCAAGAAAATTACTGATTTGTTATTCATGAAATGCATGAACAAAGCATAACATTCCTTTTTGCATAATATGAAAATGCTTATTTCTCTTTACGAATTAATTTAATAAGTTATGTAATTATATTCTACCATACTGAATATGAATGTTAAGTGAATTTATTTTAAAGAGTTTAGCATTATAATCCTCTTTGAATAAAAATAAAAAAAGTTTCCGAAGGATTAATTTCGATTTTAAGAGAAAAGGGAGGCTTTGAAAATGGTAAAAAATTGACCGAAATTTTAAAAATGATGATGATAATAATAATAATAATAATAATAATAATAATAATAATATACAAAAAGGAATCTTTCTAGTTTTCCGCAGCAAGTTGAACTTAATAAAACCAAACAGTTCTAACGTTTGTTATTTATACTTTTATAAAATGCCATCTAAAGAATTGACATTGAAAATAATGTACTTCAACGACATTTTTGTCAATTTCGAATGTTTAAACTGATCTGTATTTTGGAAATGCTCCAGGGGCATCACATTTTGTTGTATTTGTTTGAAATTTATCATGAATGTTTAGAGTGATAAACATAACTTGGCACATTTTTCTGTAATAACGATAATTTGGGCCATTATTATAGCACTGTGAATGAAATAAAACGAGCTAAAATTCGAGAAAATACCATGATAATATAAAATATTTTTTTCTCAACTAGATGTAGTATATACAATTTAATGCGAAGTTTTAATTCATAGTCGCTTTTAACTTGTTCAGAAAAATTCAGATTTTTAAACTGATGTGGAGTTTACCCGGAAAATTTTGAAAATTGGTTGGTTTTGAATTTAATTTTTATGAAAAAAATGCCTTTTTTGTCCATTTTCGAGTACTTTTGTACAAAATTTCAATTAGAAGCGTTACGATGCCTGCCATCCAACCTGATATCAGTATGTAGAAAGCGAATGTTATGTCTTCCAGACTTATGACTCGGAACACTTCCAGATATTTCGGTGTCAATGACGGGTTTTTCAAGACCGCGAAGAAATTCTCCTCCCTGTAAATTTTGTAAATTATTCCAGCGGCGACGAGACGATGGAACATTCGATTGAGGTCATCCGGACAGCAAACTACCAGCATAATTCATCATTTGAATATTATGCATCGACACTTTACGTGTAGCACTGAACATCGAATAATTATAATATCTCTCACGTGAGTGTCTGATTATAGCTTTATTAACCCTTTGAGGCGCAACCCCTTTCCCAATGCTGAAAAAAGGACAGCCGTTGGCATCGCTCGACTTAACTACCAGCAAGATGGCGGACGATCGAAAATTTCATCGCGTGCCACATATCTAGAGACCCTTTTATGACGCAGCTGGCTGTGCCGCACAGCGTCAAAAAAGGGTCTCTAGATCTGTGGCACGCGATGAACGTTTCGATCGTCCGCCATCTTGCTGGTAGTTAAGTCGAGCGATGGCAACGGCTGCCCTTTTTTCAGCATTGGGCAATCTATCCATCTGTTCTCGCATTCTTCCATTTTTCAGCAGATGTCAGTGCTGTTAAAAATAATCGTGACCATTTTTTTACGGGAAATGACGTGCTAAAAAGTAAAGGATTCTCGTGGAGATATGTCACCCGCAACCACTTTTATAGAAATCAAATCTATTCTTCGTGACTAGCAACAGCAGGGCTCGCAAATAGTCTCTTTTTTCCCTAAAAGTCTCTTTTTTAGTTAGAGCTCTCTAAAAGTCCCTTTTTCGCGTAAATGGTCCCTATTTTCTCTTTTTCGTCACGGATTCTAGCCATTCCGAAGTCACGCGGTTACGAACTCACCCTCTATTGGACGATGAAACGCCTGTTCGGTGACGTCATACTCCTTTCTTTTACAACATCGGCGTGTGAACAAAGGAATGTGTATCGTCTCTGCTTGTGAATCGGCTGGATGACCCTGTATTTTGTGTATTGAACTCTGCAAATATAATCAGTATTAGAAGTAAGTAATTTTTTATATTCATTTTTATGAAAATTGTATTGTAAGATTTAATTTTTTTTAGGAGATTAGAGGTTTTATTTTTTAGAGGTCCTTGTCACACGCAACTAAACAGATTGATATAGAAGGCATGGAGGAATTTTTCCGGTTACCATTAAGATAGTTTTTCGCTGTTTTTTTATTTTTATGAATTGATGGATATCGCAGAATTAAACAAATGGCATATCTAAAAATTCCACACGTATTGCTATCGCTGATTATGTCTGGGAATAATTCTCCGTCTGCACTCATTTTTGATCTTTAGTTTCTGGTAAAATACTGCAAGATCACTTATTTTTGCGAGCCCGTCGTCATCGCAAAAATCAATCCCTCTCGAAATACTTTATTTCCGTTCATAACTGACTCTGTTCAACTTTCGGTTCTGCTCATAATTCGCGAAATTTTCAGCCCGCGCCCATGATTTTAAGTAATTTACGGGAACAAATAAATTAGTTGCCCACACAGTGGTGTTTATTGTGAATGGGGAATGAGAAACACTAACGAGTATTTTTCTCTTGAAGGAAAATTAATTTTATTGGTTTTAACAGGACCCTTCAGCTTTGTTTCTCATCCGCTCTGATGCTGTCAGGTCAGGGAATTCTGCTTCCGTTTTAAAAGCCACGTGCGTTCGTACGCGCGTTGGAGTGACGTCGTTGAGTTCTTTCTCTCCCCCCCCCCCCCCCCGTGAGACCGTAAGCATTGCACTTCGATAGCAGATTCTTTGACAGGCAAACTGATTTCTGCTTGAAGCCCCTAAAAGGGCATTTGATTAGATTTGCTAAATATGTGTCTAACTATTAAAATGTAAATAGTTAATTATATAAATAAAAGTTTATATAAATGTAACGAATTGACTCCAATATTTTGAGTTTCGACGAATTTAAAACAACTGAACCAAGGATTTTGAACGGTGAATAAACTGAAATCTGTGCCTGATGCATAAAAAAAAAAAAAAAAAACAAACAGCTGCCTCTCTTTCGATGTCTGGCAGATTCCCCCCTCCCCAAATGATTTTGCTGATAAGCCATCTCGGAGTATTAACACAAACATTTCATTTCAGAACTATACACACAATAAGATGATTGCTTATTAATTATTTTCAGCTGTCTTGTCGCAAGCTGCTTATGGATTGTGAATAAAGTGCAGAGGAAAAATGTTTCAAGCTATACAGAAATTAGAAATAATAAAGTTTTAGCATGGCAATTAAAACATGTTTTGAAACTGGGGCAGTGTTAATGCTAAAATAAGTAATAAAATTAGGTATGTTACAAACAAAAAAATCATATAGATACTCTTTTTAAAACAGACTGTTTAAAAGTATTTACAATTCAGTAAAAACTTAATATTTTAATGTTAATTAAGAGATGCATTTTGCTGGAGCCATCTGTTATTGAATTTTGTTGTAAATTCAGTACTAAAATTTTTCAGGGGGAAAAAAAGAAAACAGTTAATCCACGGCTGGGTATTTTCACAGATAATCCGTAGATTATAGGCCGGAAAATACAGTACTGTAATTATTATTTATATTTGCATATTTTCTTACAAATCAGTTCTAATGATAAAAACATATAAAACATTATTCAGTTCTAATGTTTCACAAAATCATTTTAACAATGTTAAAAAATACTAAAATTTTTGCAACTACTCTGTATTAGTCGAGTACTTGGTCAAAATTTGGCCAAATACCGAGTACTCGGTATATCTCTAATTTTTTTACTAAAGTAATTTTATAATATTCTGAGTATTGTGCTACTTTTGATGATATTTGCACTCTATTTGACAAAAATCTTCAAAAATTCCCTTATCCAAAGTCTAAATGGTGTGAATAAATATATTTCTTGTAATTTTAGAACAAATTTTATAGAACTGCAAGATTTCTTATTTTTTCTTTTTTAGTTTCAGGTGTACTATGGGGAACTGTAAGCTTCTGACAGAATGGTTAGAACGAAAAGATGACACTGGCTGTAAAATTTCAACCTGGGGGAAAAAAATTTCTGAAAATGAGCTGCTTTGTGTCCCTTGTGATACAAAAATTTCTGTGACCAAGGGATTTAATAAAATAAAGCAACATTATGAAACTTGCAAGCACAAGAAATACATGTCCATTAAAAGTAACCTATGCCAGATGCAGCTTTCTAAAACTGATGAAAACGTTAAAGTACAATTAATCTGCAAAAAAGAGCTGCACTTCATCTGCTCGAGTGCAGCAGTATTTGAAAAGTTTGCTGTTTTCTTTCAAAAAGAAGAACCTCTTATCCATGTGATGCATGAAAAGATCAAAGAGGTTGTACTAACCATCATGGCACGCACCTGTAAGCCAGATGCAATCAAACAGTTTAATAAAGAAATCTGTAATGATCCTTTCATTCAAGAAAACCTGTTGGATATAGAAGAAATGCCTCTATCAGATGACATTAATGTTTCTTTACTTAATTCAAAAAATTCTGAAAATAAGCAGTTTTTTTTAAGTGCCCAGAAGCATTATATTTCAGCTGGCAAGTACATCTTGGAGAAAAAGGTTCTTCAGTCAAATCTGTTGGAAAGCTTTAGTTTTTTAAAACCTTCAGAGAGGTTCAAAGCAAAAAATATTGAAAGACTCAGCCTCGCTGCTCATTTCCTTCCAGTAGAGTTGGATGCAGAAGTTTTATTGGATGAATGGAAACTATTGCAGTTGGAAAATTTAGAGTATCAGGACAGTATCAGGATTGATCAATACTGGGGTAATATCTCTAAACTGAGAACTGCTGATGGTTGTATTAAATATCCAAATGTGTCTGAACTTTCTAAAGCTGTGCTGACTCTGGCTCATGACAGTGCTGAGATTGAAAGGGGGTTTTCTAGATCTTCTAGAATTATGACGGATGACAGATCATCTATGTCTGCAAGGACTCTGAATGCCAGGCTGAATGTTTCAGATGGACTTAAAAAATTTGATAATAAGGCACATTTAGTACCCATTACTGAGGAGTTGCTAAAGCTTGCTCGTGTGGCTTATAAAAGTTACAATGATTACTTAGAATCTGAAAGGCAGAAAGCAGAAAACGAAAAGAAGAAGAAAATTGAAGCTGAACAGAGAAGGGTTGAAGAAGAAGAAAGGAGGAAGAAACTGGAAGAGAAAAAAGCAAGCATTAATGACTTAAAAGAACAGTTAAATAATGAAAGGGGTAAACAAGAAGTAACTACATCAGCTGTTGGTCAACTTTTGCAAGAGGCGCATTCCAAGCTGAAAACTGCTTTGAGGAAGAAGGATCTTGCTGCAGCTACAGTTGCACAAAGTATTCTCGAAGGAGCCTTGAAAACAAACAAAGCATGCGACAAAAAACGTAAAGCTATATCCACATTAGAAAGAAAAATAGAAAAAAAGACTGATTCAGTAATGACAAATTATTTTTAAAAAAAACCTCGTACTATGTGAACTGCTTATTGTAACTGTGAGTAATCTATAAAATCTGTGATGCACCTGTATCTTAAAAAGAAATACATATGTATGTTGTAAGAGAGGCTCTGCATTTCTTTTTTAGGACTGCAAATTTGCTATGCTTACAGAAATCTAATTAGTATTATACGTTTTTTCTTAAAATGGTAATGCATTCATTTCTCATTAAGTGTGTTTAATTTATTAATTTTTAGGTACAGATTTTAAAAATCAGCTATGGTCTTACAGACCTACATAAAAAGTAAAACTTGTCTGCAAACTTGAATAATTTCTTTAAAATTTTTTGCAAAAAAAGGCTGTATGCCTTCAGAGTCCTGTATCTCTACCAACAGCTAAACATACTATTCTAAAATAGCTAAAGTTCATATTGATGTTGATTTTTTGTAAAATCAAACATAGCAAATATGATTTATTAACCATTAGTGTAAAAAAACATTTATTAGGAATGTTACGGGTTGTGTTCTACAAGGTCTCTTTTTAGTCTCTTTTTTTTTAAGAATTTGGTCTCTTTTTCTCTAGAGACATCGTTAAAAACTGTTGTGAGCACTGCAACAGTCAAAACGTCAGAGTTTGGTGTTCCCAGAGCGGGAACACTGCGCGTTAAAGGGTTAACCCATTTGAACCTAGTGTCCATTTTTGGGGAAGGGATTTTCGCTATCAGTCGGAAGCGTTATTTATTTTTCCTAGCCTTTATTCACGAGTATTGAACCTCAACTCCACAAAATATTTTAACATGATCCAGTAGGATGTTGACATTTCAGTTTTTATATATAATCATTTTAAAAGAAATCATCCCTTATTCAAGAAGTTGACGTCAGAAGTTTATCTATTATTGCTGGCATTAGCAAAAATCGAAGAAAGTCGCAAAAGTATCTGGGCACAAATGGGTTAAATCAGGGGTTCCCAAACTTTTTTCCCCCGTGGCACCCTTGTCAGGTTAAAAACACTTCGCGGCACCCTTCTCAGGCTGAAAACGTTTCGGTGCTGGTTACCTTTAAAGCAATATGAATGTGAAGGTTAGAATGAAACAGTTTGGATACATTTTTCATGTTTTCTTTTATGTTTATTGGGCTTACTATTACACTATCTTGGAAAAAAGATATATAATTTTACCCCCACCCCTCCCCATATTTCAGGGAATTCCTGTAAAATAGAGGCGCCTGGACACCGAACTCTCTCGAACTTGAGTAAAATATTTTTGTTTCGCCCACTTGATCATCGGCTTGGCAAACATTTTTGTGAAATATCGGTTCAGAGGAATTCTTTTGATTACTAGCCGCCAAGGCGTCCAGCTTTGCCGCCCAATATTATTTAGTTCTCTGCTTCACGGTTGGTTTACATTGGCGAAAGTTGCCAACAGTGGCTTTGTGCTACTGTTAGGTGTCTAAGCACATCTGCATACTAAAAACACTTCTTCATATACATAGTTGAATATTTCAGAAGCAGGCCATACTATACTCTCAAAAATTATTTTTCAATTCACGGAAATTTTGCAGCAATCAGTGCGGCCGGAATATTCTCATTAACTGACGAATATCCGTTTCTTTTTCTCCTGTCAATTAAAGGAACTTATTAGCAATTAGTTTAAGTTTCTCGAGACTGAAACCTTCAGCTTTCATGAATGTACTTATTTCAGCTAGTTTCTTAAAATAATATTATTTTGCAAATCCATCGGTTATTAACAGTAACAGAAGACTATCTGGCCATTCGGTTAATGTTTACATTCAGCCGTTTTGAATTTGTTTTTCATAAAAATACTGAATCAAGTGATAACGTGCTGTACAAATATATTTCCTAATTGCAGCACCTGCAGGGTTTATGAAATTAGTATTTAGTGTGCATAGTATTCATTCCGCTCAATCAGCTACATGAATTTGCTAATGTGTACTTTTCTAGTTTATTAACAACAATGTTAACGTGCTGTTTTCATTCAAACTGTCACGTATGATAATTAAATTAACATAAAACAATAATAAATTTAGCTGTTGTCATTAAGCAGTGTATCAATACTGTCGATTTCAATATCGACGATTTTGGTACCGCGTACGTTAGCATATATTCAAAAAATGTTTTCCTTCAAGTTGTCACATGTTAAAAGTGGTCTAAAATCGGACCACTTTCGGCCGGCATACGATAGCGTATTATATATATAGATGCTCTCCCGAAACTTATACTTTTCTTGATTATCTCTACGGCACCCCTGGTAAATGCTCGCGGCACCCAGTTTGGGAACCTCTGGGTTAGATGCATTTTGAAAGAAAACATTTTTTTTAATTAGTCATTTTTGAAGCTGTTGCATCCATCGAAAAATCTTGTGTTCACTAAAATTTGAAGAAATTTTAGACACTTATGCCGTTATACATAGTTAAGGCCGCAACCCAGGGGGGGGGGGAATGGAGGCCTGATCCCCCTCTCCCCGAAATGTTAGTTAAGGCATTATTATTAATTTTTTTTATTTGCATTGATACTGGAGATCCGTTTAAGGGAAAAAAATTAGCGCTACATATCTCCAGAATTTGCTTTCTGTCTGCGACCATGTTCAGAGTACAGGATGTATGCAGGGTGGTCTTTCTTAAACTATATGTAAAAATGTAACGACAGGTAGAGGGCACCAAGAGAGTCCAGAATCACACAGGAATGTGGAGTCGGAAATGTCGTCTTCATGTACCTGTTAATGAATCTCTTTGGAATAAATTTTGAAGTAACAGTGAACTTTCCGACCATCGCTTGGCAAAAACGAACGCCTTTTTTTTTACAGAAAGCACTTAACTAAAAGTGATAGTTTACAAATTCTGTTCAATTTCATGTGTGAAAGTCTCGGAGAATTGTTTATGAAACTTGATTAAGGGGATTTGGACCAACCGTTCTTCCAAAGTGATTATTAACCCTTTGAGGTGCAACCCTTTCCCAATGCTGAAAAAAGGGCAGCCGTTGCCATCGCTCGACTTAACTACCAGCAAGATGGCGGCACAGCCAGCTGCGTCAAAAAAGGGTCTCTAGATCTGTGGCACGCGATGAACGTTTCGATCGTCCGCCATCTTGCTGGTAGTTAAGTCGAGCGATCGCAACGGCTGCCCTTTTTTCAGCATTGGGCAATCTGTCTAGCTGTTCTCGCGTTCTTCCATTTTTCGGCAGATGTCAGTGCTGTTAAAAATTATCATGACCATTTTTTTTTACGGGGAAATGACGTGCTAAAAAGTAAAGGATTCTCGTGGAGCTATGTCACCCTCAACTATTTTTATACAAATCCAATCTATTCTTCGCGACTGGCAACAGTCAAAACGTGAGAGTTTGGTCTTGCCAGAGCGGCAACACTGCGCGTTAAAGGGTTAACAGGTCCGTGAAGATGACATTTCCGAGGCCACGTTGCCATGTGATTCTGAACCGTTTTGGTCCCCTCTACCACCCTTTATATTTTTGACACATAGTTCAAGACAACCCTGTATAACCGAATTCGGTTATATATTGTACTAATGATCCCTACTGGCCAAAGGCTCAAAAACAATTTTATTACTTCCTTGTACGTATAGTATAAGGAAGTAATGTGATCCCGAAAAATTTTGGGGGCCAAATTTCGACAAAAAAACCGATTTTGACTACCTCTAAATTTAATTTTAAGAATTTTTTCGATGCATCTCATCGTAGGCTAGCATGCACGATCATATTAATGCGTCTGCAACTCATTTTGACCAGCGGCGAGTCTATTGTGGTCAGTCCCTAATAGCACAGATGGTCACAAAAGAGTCGCTGTGACGTCACAGAGGGTCACAATTGTCACAGGACTGTCACATACTACTCACATTGTGACTTGTGAGTGATGTGACTCTACTGTGTGGTCACTGTGAAGTTTATTTGTGACCAGTCACCAGGTGACGTCGCCGTGAAGTCACCATGTGACTAGCATGTGATCGGTCGCTAAGTGACTCCACTGTGAAGTCACCACGTGACTAGTATGTGATCGGTTGCTCAGTAACTCCACTGTGAAGTCACCATGTGACTAGTATGTGATTGGTCGCTCAGTGACTCCACTGTGAAGTCACTGTGTGACTATTTTGCGACTACTGATTTTTTTGGACTTCAAAATGACGTCATACTAGCCGCTTTTGCGACTTTGGATACATACCCATTTTTTTCTAATATTTTGTGACAATTTCTTTCCTGAAACATTTAATAAATAAATCCGAAAATAGTAATTCAATAAAACCTCGCAGTTATGTAGTAATGGAATTTAGTTTAATTTATTAACTTTTAAATTATTTCGTTTAAACAAGGCAATATTATTTATAAAAAAATATTATTCTTAAAAATATTAGAGTTAAGAGTTCTAATCACAAGTGAAAACTAAGTATCTGTGAGTAAAATTAACAATTTCTTTCATATCCCCATGGCATATATGTTTCGACAGCGTATGTAAGGTTTAAATTTCGGATGGGGGGAGGGACTATCCGGTATTTTCAACCTTATTGTTACTAGAGTAAATACAAATGTCTCAAAATTGCTGTTTTTTAATAATTGCTTTAAGTTTTCAGATCCCCTCCCCCTTTAAATACGTCTCTGGTATGTTTGAAAGTTCCACTACGAAAAATTTGAGATAAAACTATGGGTCTAAGTCAAAAATACTTTATTTATTTTATCTAATGCATGTTTTTCCAATTAATTTTATTTATTTTTATATGAAATCCCTTTTAGGCAAAATAAAGCAAAAATATAAATCTTATCCCTCATACCTTAATATATATCAAACCTCACATGTCGCACATTACAAATTTATTTCATAACCGAATAAAAAATTTCAATAAATCATTAGTTTTTTCGGATGAATACCTAAATAAAACAGCACATTATCTCCTGAAAATAATGATATTTTTTATATTATTTAAAAATAAATACATATATTTATATATAAAACTTATTTATAAAATACTCACAGAAAAATTTTAAATTTCCAAAAGAAGCCGTCAGAACTAGCTTTTGCAGCCGTCAGTTTACTTTTAAAGGTTCCCGAGCACGGTAATCACAGCGTTGCGGTAAAATGCTGGGCTAATAACCAGTAGATCCCTGGTTCGATTCTGGACCTCAACTTCTCCTTGCCTGAGAGTTTGGTGCTGCCATCTGGTGTATATTTTCGGTAACTCTTTTTCCCCGAATTTTTTCGCTGTCGCAAAACTGTCTCATCGTGACTTCTCTGAACGGTCGCAATGCGACTACACAGCGAGAGGACATAGGGACTCTGGCGTGACTTTGCTGCGGAGTCGCGGCGACTGTTTGTAACTCTCTTGTGACCGTATTGTGTGGTCGCATTTCAGTCACAGGGGGACTGTTGTGCTATTAGGTACGTGCTGTACGTATTAGGTGTGCTGTACGTACGTACGTATGTATGTAACTCGCATATCTCAAAAACTATGGGTCGTAGAATGTTGAGATTTGATATTTAGGATTGTTCTATGATCTAGTTGTGCACCTCCCCTTTTGGTTGCAATCGAAAGTATAGTTTATGTACAGGACCGCCCAAAAATTCGAAATACATTACGCTCTATGGGCCGAAATTCATTAAACTCGCCTATCTCAAAAACTATTAGGCGTAGAATGTCGAAACTTCAAATTTTGGATAGTTGTATCATCTTGTTGTGCACCTCTCCTATTGGTTCCATTCCACTGGATAGTTTATCTACAGGACCGCCCAAAACATTCGAAATACATTATGCTCAATGGGCCGAAATTCATTAAACTCGCATGTCTCAAAAACTATTAGGCGTAGAATGTTGAAACTTTATATTTAGGATTGTTGTAACATCTAGTTGTGCACCTCCCCTTTCGGTTCCATTCGACTGGACAGTTTATCTACAGAACCGCCTAAAAGATTCGAAATACATTACGCTCTATGGGCCGACATTCATCAAAGCGTTTTTTAGAGGTTTTGGGCTATTTCAAACGACTCAGGAGTGATATGTGCTGTAAAGAGTTAGAAAATGAATTTATCCATTAAAAAAATCTGATGTGTCCAACACATGACTTCCTTGCACGTCTATTAAATCAAAAATATTTTCTACGCACTTCCTCTAAACTTATTTGTTTGAAAGAGATAAAATATCAATAAAGTTTAGCGATTTCTAGCCAAATACTTCGATATCGCCAAGCTGAGTTCAATTTGAAAGATTTCCTTCTGACACTTTATTTCGCAATATTTCACCAAAAGCCGACAAACTTGAGATAGTTTGCGAGATTTTGGGGATAGCCAAAGTAGTCATTGACCACAGACTTTCAATGAATTGAATGCATCCATACACCTTAATGTATTTAAAGTCATTTGGCTCTGTAAAAAAATTCCCAGTCGATTGCTGTCAAAAAAGATATTGAAAACAGTTAGATATTATAATATAGCTCTAAATACAAAAGTTCAAAATTCTACGGGTTAAAGTTTTAGAGTTATACAAAATACGAAATAATTTTTGGCGCCAAATTTGGCGATATTTCGGCGAAACGCGTCAATGTCGACGACATTTGGCGAGATTTTAAGCATGGACCAACAATGACAGATTATCGCCAAATTTGGCGATATTTCGCCAACACTCGCCAAGAACGATGACAAATGGCGATACTTTGGGCATGGACCAAATGACTGACTATCGCCAAATTTGGCGACATTTCGGAAAAACTCGCCAAGGTAGAGGACAGACGGCGAGATTTTGGGCATGGACCAAACAATGACTGTCTACAATTGTATTATATTGAAGATGTCCATAGACATTAAAGTACTGAAATTCTTTTCGGTGGTCCTGTAAATAAACTCTCCAGTAGATTGGAACCAAAAATCGAGATGCACAAGTAGATGTTACAACAATCTTATATATGAAATTTCATAATAGTTTTTGAGATTTGAGAGTTAAATATGCACACACGTACACCAAAAGTCGCCAAGCTTGGCGACTTTTGGCATAGTTCTTGAGGGAGGCACGTGACCGTGGTCGGGCCATTACCTAACTTATGTGGTAGGACGGTATTGTGCTTGAAATGGATGAATGCCCCTAAAATTGCCATTGACCGTAATGTATTGGAAATCTTTTGAGTGTTCCTGTAGCAGAACTGTAAATGATAAAGACACTTTTTTAAATGGAGAAATTCATTTTCTAACTCTTTACAGCATATATCACTTCTGAGTCGTTTGAAATAGCCCAATACCTCTAAAAAACGCTTTGATGAATTTCGGCCCATAGAGCGTAATGTATTTCGAATCTTTTGGGCGGTTCTGTAGATAAACTATACAGTCGAATGGAACCGAAAGGGAGGTGCACAACTAGATGTTACAACAATCCTAAATATAAAGTTTCAACATTCTACGCCTAATAGTTTTTGAGATATGCGAGTTTAATGAATTTCGGACCATTGAGCGTAATGTATTTCGAATGTTTTGGGCGGTCCTGTAGATAAACTATCCAGTCGAATGGAACCAAAAGGGGAGGTGCACAACTAGATGTTACAACTATCCAAAATATGAAGTTTCGACATTCTACGCCTAATAGTTTTTGAGTTAGGCGAGTTCAATGAATTTCGGCCCATAGAGCGTAATGTATTTCGAATCTTTTGGGCGGTCCTGTACATAAACTATACATTCGATTGCGACCAAAAGGGGAGGTGCACAACTAGATCATAGAACAATCCTAAATATCAAATCTCAACTTTCTACGACCAATAGTTTTTGAGATATGCGAGTTACATACATACGTACGTACGTACAGACGGCATGGAAAAACTGACCACAATAGACCCGCCGCTGGTCAAAATGAGTTGCAGACGCCTTAATATGATCGTGCATGCTAGCCTACGATGAGATGCATCGAAAAAATTCTTAAAATTAAATTTAGAGGTACTCAAAATCGGTTTTTTTGTCGAAATTTGGCCCCCAAAATTTTTCGGGATCACATTACTTCCTTATACTACGTACAAGGAAGTAAAAAGTGTCTTTATCATTTACAGTTCTGCTACAGGAACACTCAAAAGATTTCCAATACATTACGGTCAATGGCAATTTTAGGGGCATTCATCCATTTCAAGCACAATACCGTCCTACCACATAAGTTAGGTAATGGTCCGACCACGGTCACCTTCCTCCCTCAAGAACTATGCCAAAAGTCGCCAAGCTAGGCGAATTTTGGTGTACGTGTGTGCATACGTGTGGTGTACGTTGGTACATGCCCAAAATCTCGCCGTCTGTCCTCGACCGTGGCGAGTTTTGCCGAAATGTCGCCAAATTTGGCGATAGTCAGTCATTTGGTCCATGCCCAAAGTATCGCCATTTGTCATCGTTCTTGGCGAGTTTTGGCGAAATCTCGCCAAATGTCGTCGACATTGACGAGTTTCGCCGAAATATCGTCAAATTTGGCGCCAAAAATTATTTCGTATTTTGTATAACTCTAAAACTTTAACCCGTAGAATTTTGAACTTTTGTATATAGAACTATATTATAATATCTAACTATTTTCAATATCTTTTTTGACAGCAATCGACTAGGAATTTATTTACAGGGTGAGCCAAATGACTTTAAATACATTAAGGTGTATGGATGCATTCAATTCATTGAAAGTCATGTGGTCAATGACTACTTTGGCTATCCCCAAAATCTCGCAAACTATCTCAAGTTTGTCGGCTTTTGGTGAAATATCGCCAAATAAAGTGTCAGAAGGAAATCTTTCAAATTGAACTCAACTTGGCGATATCGAAATATTTGGCTAGAAATCGCTATACCTTACTATTATTGATATTTTATCTCTTTCAAACAAATAAGTTTAGAGGAAGTGCGTAAAAAACATTTTTGAATTAATAGACGTGCAAGGAAGTCATGTGTTGGACACATCAGATTTTTTCATTTTATTTTTTCACGAACACTCAAGAGTTTCAATAGCTTACAGTCTAT
Source organism: Cheiracanthium punctorium (assembly GCA_038373885.1). Classification (NCBI taxonomy): domain Eukaryota; kingdom Metazoa; phylum Arthropoda; class Arachnida; order Araneae; family Cheiracanthiidae; genus Cheiracanthium; species Cheiracanthium punctorium. The sequence continues at coordinate 70,527 of JAWZYV010014983.1, read as the reverse complement.
TTGAGCGAGAGCGATCTTTATTTACGCAACGGCTAGTCCTATATGCACACTTCCAGTCACAAAAAGGGTCAAAATTAGATGCAGCGTGAAGATATTAAAAGTATAAAAAAAGTGTAAAAATGCAAGTCATTGCGAAATAGAGCGATGCCTGAAGTTTTGCTTCAAATTAGACGAAACGGCGAGAGACACAGGAAATGGTAATGAAAGAGCGTAAGGTGAAGGAGCAGTGAGTAAAACAAAATGCTTTTGAGTGCTTTAAACTCCTTATGGCCTTATCACACTAAAGGGAAAATCCGAGCAACTTCGCGCTAGACCAACTTTTCCGACGGACTTGAAGGCGTAGTTATCTTTAAGGGTTGCAAAAGTAAACAAACTCTCTCCGACGCCAAATAGTCATCGCATCGCTGATTTGGCGTGCAGGTTCTTATTTTACTTATCGTGCGTTTGTATATTTACATCGGATCGGCCGCAATTTCGGCAGCATCGGATGGGCAGCAATCTCTAATTCCAAAGTCCACTTGAACGCGGCCATAATTTTATTTACACGTGATTCTGACATCGAGCCAAGCTTCGAACATAGTAGTAGTCGCCATTGCTCGAAATTGCTTATGACGTAGCAGGAAGAAGTACTCTGATGGGCCGAAATTTCGTCCGACTCGGATTTTTTCCTTCGGAAAGGAAAAAGTTGGAGTTCGCGGTCGTCAAGGTAACGGCGGAGAAAATCGGCCGGAAACTTGATTTGCAAGGAAAGTTGGTCGGATTTTTCTCAGTGTGATAGCCCTGTTAGAGAGACGAAAAAGAAACTGTCGTAGATAAGACTCTTGAGACAGTTCTTGTACATCCTCCTTATTCTACAGATCCGGTACCTGCAGTCTTCTTGTCCCATCCTTACAAAGAACTCTTGAAAGGCCTACGCTTTGCTGACGACGTGTGGCAACAGCAGATCCAACAACATGTGACAACAGTGCTTTGAGCGACTCCAAAAGAAGCCTTTTCTGGCAGTCGCTAGCAGCTATGCATCTATCAGAAGTGTGTTGTAACTTACTAATGATTACTTTGGAAGCCAGCAAAGGTGTTTTGCTAGTAACGTTTGTTTCCTTTATTTTATTACACCATTCACCGAACTTTCGGGGCACACCTTGTAGTATTGTTTACCTTTCCTAGAGTTTGAAATTCAATAAAAAGCAATTATTTTATTCAAGTAAAAACAGTGATGAAATGGGAGTAAGCTATCGAGAGTGCTAGTTAGTACTTAACCTTACAAGGCTCGATTTTTTTTCTGCGTCTGTAATAAATGTATGTAATGATATCAGTGATTAGTAGTTGGGGGAAAATAATGAAAGAAATATTAATAACCAAATATTTTATTAGAAAATCACTTTTTTATTTCAGTTCAACATGTGGTACACTGAGGCTTAACGATAACTCCTTTTTACATTTATTTTGAAATTTTTAGAATTCAAATAATTTCTTAGCATGTGGAACTCTCACCTACAATCATATTTTCCGGATCAAAACTCTTTTTTAACTATTTTTTGTTAATTTTCCAAACTAAACAAATGGCGCACGGAAAAATTGCGGCTTAAATTTCCACCAATTTAATTTTGACAGTAATAAGAACAGTGATGACACCTATACGCAATAGCGTGAATTATATCGTTTCTATCTGTGTGTAGTTACTCTTAAAACCGATAGATGTCGATACTAGTATTTCATAGACACGGAGGAATAATTAAAGTGGTTGTTCCACATACGGTGCTAGGTACCTTGAAGGGCTAAGTCTGTCATTTGTTTATTTCAAAAGAACTTTTTTTGACGGCAGGAAATTTTCTAGAGCATAGAAATATGACGTAAGAGCACCTTAAAGAAGACTGCACTTTCATAATAACAGACATTTATTATTAGGGGAAGTTGGGGTACAATGAAACAAAATTTACTTTTTACTCCCCTGCTCAAAATTTGTGTCTTCAAAAAAAGAAATTAACTTTTAACCTACTCTTTTTCCCATCTAAATGAATTTTTATAAGTTTGTAAACAGCTTTTTCATATTTAAAAAAAAATTATGAAGGGTAAATGTCTGTCAGTGTTTCATTGTGCCCCAAATACCGAGGTACAACGAAGCACTTAACAACACTTCACAAACACTCAAAGAAGCATAGTTAGAATCAGAGCCCTTGCTAAAGGGTGGGTGGGTAGGGGGAGGAGTCCCCCTCCCGTAACGCTCGCAAAATTCTATTAAGCTTGGCAAAATTCGATATCTAGTTGGCAAAATTGGTGAAAAAAATTTAACGAGAACGATAATTGACTTTCTGTTTCTGGTATACTTGGCAAAATGACGCAAATCCAGTTGGCAAAAGTAAAAATGTAGTATTACAGTTGATAAAAAAAAAATAAGTAAGTTGGTAAAATCTGATATTTGGTTTAGCAGTTAATCGACATCTCCCCCCCCCTTTAAAAAAGTCTTAGCAATGGCTCTGGTTAGAATATGCCTAACGAATATTGTTTAGTAGTATTAGTAGGCTATTTTAATATAGATTTCAATTCTGAAGAAGTGTTTTATGGAACAAGAAAGACAAACACGAGACTCTCCATGGATTATGATGCACATTTCAAACAGTAATTTATAAAGGTGAAGTATGATCAGAATATGCTTGGCGAAGATTGTAAAACAGTTTTAGGAGGCAAATTTAATATGAATTTCGATTCCAAAGAAGCATTTTATGGAACAAGGAAGAAAAATACGGCACATTCTTGCATATATGTTATGACTCTATTTTGATATACAACTATATAGCTCTTTATTGCGTATTCAAAATATAAAAATATTTCAGACTTTTTTTGTTATACGGATTGGTTATAATGAAACTTCCCGTATAAACAGTATTCTGTAGCAGAAGCACAGATAAGTAGATTGCCACCCATTTTGACTTAGGGGCTGTTCACTAGATGTGTAGATTAGAAGTTTAAATGTTTAGTTCAAAAGATGTCCACTAAGTGGCACCGGTGAATTTAGCTCGAAAAGCGACATAAATTACTAAATAACAGTTCAAAAATTATTGAGTAAACTAGAAGTCGAAGCACGTTGTGGCGGTAATTAAACTGGCGCAAGAAAAAAACATTCGACAAAAATATGTTTATACTCAATGTACATGTGTTTAATCTTTCACCACTTTGTGTCTGATTGTGTTAAATTGCCTCACTCTTAAACAAGGTTCAGACAATCATACTTATTCAGTGTTGACTGACAGATGTGGCAGTTGTTCTACAGCTGCCACATCCGTCAGATTTAACGGTTATAAGAAAAACCAAAGGGTACTCTTTTAAATTGATCATAATCACCCTGCAGAATCTATAAATTCAATAGATGGGACATACGCTCTCAAACTACCCCTCCACCATGTTTAACTGTTTAACTAAGTTCTTCTGGCAGAGTTCTTCTCCGAGTCTTCTTCAAACCATTATTGAAACAAAACAAAATGGGAAAACATCATAAAAAGACAGCGCCAAAATACAGCTTCAAAAATACCCATCTCAACTTATCACCGCTTTTCTGAGTAAGAATCGTCTTGTTTCCAGTCGTTCTGCTTTAGTAAAACGGACAGAACATTGCTTCTCGATTTCCTCTTTTGATGTTTACTAGTACTTTTAAGTTTCAGTTTCGCATGAAACGTATCGTACTTGCTGTTTAATTGTATCAGTTTACATAGTGTACCAATTAAAAGAGAATAAAATCTTCTAATTTTGATAGAATTACATTTCTTGCTTATGATAGAATTATATTTTTAGTACAAATAAGGGTACTTACGTATTATCCCGACGGTCATTCCCGCCAAACTATTTTTTCATCCAATGTGCTGGCAAACTGCTCCCAATCATATTCCAAACCATCAATAATTTCATGTGTCTAGCATATCTTGGCGAAATATCACTCGTCTTGGCGGACCGCCAGGATAATACGTAAGTACACAAATAAAATTATCATCAAATAAAATTATTCATTCGAAACTGAGACGAAAACGGTTATTTTTGGTGGAACGAACACTGGAACTGAATTGATGTATTTTTTTTTTTTTTTTTTTAGTTAAACCGGTACGAAAAAAAATTCGGTTCGTAGCCCTGCTTTAGCATACTGAAGCATACCACCCTCAGTGGAATGGTAAAGTAGAGTGGCTCCAACGAGCAATTAAGGCTCTTTAAAGTCCATTGAGTGATACATTACTAGCAGTTCTTTTAGGCATACGAATGGCATTTCACTATGCTACTTAAAGCACACTAACTAAAATTCCTTTACTGGGATAGAATGAAACTTCCTGGAGAGTTATTTTGAATCCAAAAAAACATTCACACCGTAGAACTTTCACAGACTCTTCATTCCAGCGGTCCACTTATATGGACCTTTTTGTTTCCACTGTTAGCACGATCCTTTAATAATTTTGTTGTTCTCAACTGCCGTACACATTCCTGGTTGCTTTAATTTTGAATAAATGATTTTAACTCATTCGAAAGTGTAAATTCTGCATACTGACGAACACAAGACAGTTTTGATTGCCGTTATTTTATTTTAGTTTGCAGTTGTTACACAAAAGAATATCTGAATGTTATTGAAATTTCCAAAGTTGAATTTACGAATATTTTTTGTTTTTCAAAATTCATTCTCTGTTGAAAACAGAGAACAGAACAGAGAATACTGAAACAGAGATGGGGAATGAGGATTTTATTTCCAAAATTATTTGACAATACAATTTCCACTTATTGTTTTCAGGTGTAAAAGCTTTCTTAAACACAATTATGAGATTTATCTTTAATTTGAGATGTAAGATTTTTGTGGGGTGTGGAGAGGTAAAATAATTTACAAAAGACTATGAAATTAATCAAGTTGAAAGAGACCTAATAAAAAGATATTCTCAAAATAAACATAAGAACAGAAACACAACTTAACAAACAGAACATAAACAACAACTTCTCACAACTTTCGTCTCATTGACAGTTCTGAAGCAACTCGAACTTCCATATGAAAGTCCATTTTCTTTTATTCTTCGTTCACCAGAATATTTTACACTTAGGATAAAGTATAAATGCGTAAATGTCATGGTAGATAGATTGAGTGTAGTATAAATTCTACCACAACAGTTTCTCTCTATTCTAAAAAAAAGTAAAGGCCGCTGGCGCTGTCAAAGTTTGTTGACCTATCTCCTCCTAAACCGTGGGGATTTGAGTTTCGACTAAGGTGCCCACACATTCGAAAAATTCCGAGGAACCTGCTAAGCTGACTTAAATTTCGAAAATCGAATTATTTTAGAAGATATTAATAAAAAACTGAAAAAATAAACATAATGGCTGCCAGATTTGGCATAAAATCATTCATTCCTTTGCAACAAAGCGTTTCCAAGTATCTAGAATCGCGTGAAATTTACAAACATGAGTTAGAATTACGCCCATTTTACGCCAAAATAAAAACTATATGAAATAAGTACTCAAAATGTGTTACATAAAGTTGACAATTTTCAATAGTAAGTTCGCTTAGACAACAGGAGTTTAGAATTAGCGATTATTCGTTTTTCCAAAACAGAATAACTAATATCTTGAAAATGAAAAATAATTAAAATGCAGATTATTTTAAAGCCGGTTCGGTCCAGCTGGATTATTTGCTACAGTAGAAATATTTGGCGGCGTTAACTATGCCATTATAGCAGTTATAGTACACTTTGGATATTTGCTAGCGCGACGAGATGGTATAATTCGTGGGGCTAAGTAGGCCAATCTGCAAACGATTATGTAAATGGAAATATGGATAACGGTTTTCCGGTAACCTTAAATGAACAGTAATTGTAAGTTGTGAGCATGTGTAAATCGCCAAATAATGAAAATTCGCCATTGGTGGCAAGCTATCCTATCTGTTCCGTAGCTTTTATTAACTTTACATGTACGCAAGTCGCCAAATAATGAAAAATCGCCATGGGTGGCAAACTCGCAAGGTGTCCAATAGGTTTTACATTATTAAAAATACAGCTGAAACAGATGTTCTGATTTTTTACGCTTTAGCTCCTAATTAATATAACTTTTGAATGGTAACACTAAATATCATTGTGTTTCTGAGGAGTGCAAATAATTTTTCCAGCAATTATAAGCGGAGTCCGCACTCCAGGTGGAGTATAGCTCAGGACCCGTACAACACGGATTCCCATAACAAAATGTCTTCCGTGTTATGAGGGGAGGGGGTCTACTGTAGTGTGAAGTTTAAATTTTTATGTACCAATGAACAAGCAAGAACCAAGCAATGTGTAGCTCAGTAACATTCTATCTGATCCAATCTTCGGGTTTTGTCTGTTGAAATTATGTCTTTATTACGAATAAGCCTTATTAGGGGCCGAATGCCTCATACGAAAAGCGAGCGTAGCGAGTCTGGGGGCCTTGGCTCCTAGTACTGAAAAAAAAATCTACAACTACAAATTATGTAAATGAAACGCCTACGCCCGAGTTGAAATTCAGCCCATCTCATACAGTCGGGCAACCTAAAATCAAATCAAATTTGATACTATCACGAACTGACAAAATTTTCAAGACAACTTTAAGATTCAGACTGGTGTTTTATATCTTTATATTAAACTTGATTTTAAGGGCGTGGCCAGGATTTTCATTAGGGGGGGGGGGAAGAACAAGGCGACAATGGAGTCCAACTGCTCCTCCCCCCGGTTTGTCATAATCAGACCCAGTTCATTTTAGGGGGCAGCTGCGCCCCCTGGCTACGCCCATGCTTCATTTAGTTTGAAGTTAAGGACCTGTACTAGTTTCTAACCCTTTTTATGTAGCGTGGGGTATTGCTAGGGGAATAAATGCAACGGTATAAAGGAAATAGTTAATTTAAAAGTAACTGACAAATACAATAGTTGTAGATGTGTTTTGCTAATCATCGAAGGTTCCTTTTGTTTTCGGCAATATCTAGAGCTATTTTTATCATCTACATTTCTAATTTTAAAAAAGCATCTCACAAAAGAAGTGGGAATAAATAAAATTTTCGTGTCGGATTTGGTGTTCTATTATTATTTTAAAAAACATCGTACAGTAAATAAGTTTTTATCTGAATCTTATATCACTGTTCCAGTTGAAAAAACAGAGGTTCTGTACATTTAAGAAACAACAAATAATATCGTGTCATAGTCTTCTGAAAGTAAGGACAAGTGGCAGACATGATAAAAACATTCTATCAATCTTAATATTCATCGATCAGTAATAGCACAGCAATTCGCTGAATCTTTCTACAAAAACTTCAACTAGAAAGGCTAAGAAGCCAGCCATCCAACCCGAAATCAAGGCGTAAAAAAGCGCCAGACATATCTCCAAGACTTATAAAAACGGAACGGTTTTGAATATTCTGGTCTCAGCGAAGGGTTTTTGTGAATCATCCAAAAATTAATTTCCTTGCGGATTTTTCCGAAAATTCCTGCCGCCTGGAATCTGTGAATGATTCGATTCAGGAGCCCTACCACGATAGTCTCGGGAAATAATCGGTAGCGGATAGTTCCCGCTATCGGATAGTGAAATCATCGGATAAATAGCCGCGACGCCCAGTTTTGCCCTACCACCATGGTCTAAAGGAAGCGAGAATTTTTTCGACTGTTCCGGAAGTATCGTAATCGACAGAAATCAACCAATCAAAGTAGAGCATTCTTTCCGATATCCGATCCACGTGAGCGCGTTGATCGGCGCGTGAAATGCATGTTAAAAAAATACACCAAAACAATTATACTTTGAAACCAATTCTGAACAATATACAGCCCAAAGATGGAATATTAATTACATACAATTTGTCAGACAAAATTTTAGGATGTTACTCCTTGAAACACAGATGCTGTTATTTGTAACTATTTAAAGAAGAAAGATTATATAAAAGAAGGTTTGCTAGCTCAGTGATAGTATAAAAATTATTCATCCTTAAGTATCTTCTATGGAGGCATTAATTTGTTAAAGGTGATATAACATTTTTTTCTTTTTCATGGCATATAAAATGAGTGTAATAATAAGTGTTGCTTTGAATTAGTAATTTAAGCATATTTTCCTTAACAGTGCATGTTTAATAAATGGAAACTAAGTGAATAACCATACATTTAAAAAGTGACAATAAAAAATTTAACTTCATCATTTCAAAATTTTATTTCTGTGTTGAGGGCTGTCTTTCTTGTTGTTTTAGCCTCGAGAAAAGGCTTAAGTTCTTCAATCAGCCGAAGTGCGGATTGTTTGTTTAAGCGGAAATTTCTAATGAAATCTTCCTCGCTTAAATCAAATGATTTACATCTAGATAGTCGATAGCGGGAAACGGTTCTCACACTTGTTGATGGTGTCGTAAAACAACAGCGGATTTCTCGACAGTATTTACGGTATCGTAAACATTACGACATTATCGTGGTGGCACTTTTAAGTGCTCTGTCGAAATGTGACGTCATATGTGCGAGAAGGTTGATTTATCCGCTACCGATTATTTCCCTAGACTATCGTGGTAGGGCTCCAGATCTTCTGCATAGCAGAATGTCTTGGCGAACAGAATGCTGTAATATTCAATGAAGAAGTCGTCTTTAGATACGAAGTAGCGCTTTTCGTAGGGAACCGTGAAGACTTTGCTCCCGACGTACGCTTTGCCCTGCGGGGCAGCCAGAAAATTTTCTATCGGATCTCCGGGCATCTCGTTCCGAATCAGGCACTCGCCGATCGCCTTCCACGATGGGTCATCGCTTTGAACAAAGACCTGAGTCAGGTACGTGCCCGGGTATGTGAAGCACGTGAATAATTGGGTCGCGGGCGACTTTCGACAGCTCTGAAATGTCCCGTTTGCCGACCATCGTCGGGAAAGACAAAAAAGACAGCAGCACAGCTTTGTAGCAATTGATGACGAAGAACATGGCCAGAATCCAGCCGAACGCAGCCATTTTGACCGTTGTTTCCGTCATATTAAAGACGATGGCTTTCCTCCAGCGTGCTTCCAACCGTGTTGAGAAGCACTCTCTGGAAAGCCAGTCTTCTGTTCAGAAGGACGTAGAAGACGAACGACATCCCTACCGTAAGTCCTACAAGAGTAATCCACAAAGCATGCGAGAAAGGATAAAAAATGGCTAAGTTTGTGGGTGTCGGATGCAGTGCGTCTGTCATGAAGCTAAGAGTGGAATAAAAATACGGGTAGCTGTAGGTGACGGCCTTGAATCTTTCTTCAGTCACTACTATGCCTGCCATCGCTAAATCGGCTTCCTCGCGCTGAATCATTCCGATCATTCCAGTCCAGTTGCCGTCTTTAAGTCTAGTGCCATACTCGCCATCTGGAGATGTAAGTATTTGGTAGCGCACTCCGAAGTAATTGGCAATGATTCGGATAATCTCTGTGTCGTCGACATAAATGTCTTTTCCATCTTTAACAGCGAATGGCTTTAATTTAGGTGCGACCATAGAGACGAATTTCGCGATCTTGGGTGAATACTTTTTCCCTAACATGTTATAGGTTTTTATCATGAAACCGGTATTTTCTTTTCTTTAAATTATGAAATAAGTAATTTATTTCTTCAGTACACTACAGTCATCATTATTTACCTTTTATGGTAAAATTCGAAACAGAGGACGATGATTCGAAATTTCGGATTACAAAATCAGTCTATTTCGGAGTTATGTTTCATCTGAGGACTTTAGTCACCTGAGTGATAAACAACGAATGTTTTGTGAGTTAAAATTCGCTTCCACCCATTGCATTTACAATCGATTATAAGGACGTCGAATGAATTTACGCTTGACTATCGATTATAAGAACGTCGAATAAATTACGCTTAAACCAGCTTATCGTCACCGAAGCTCGTTTAATGTTGATGAGGTAAGTTATATTTCCAGCCGTAGCCAATAGACCTTGTACAAACGAACACAATATTTTTCGACTTAATCCTGCTAAAAGTGGCGATATTTGGAGAATCTCGCAAAATTCGATGCACTTTTACGAGTGGGTTATTGATAACTACTGCCAATTGTAGCTTAAAATTTAAAATAACATATTTATGATAAACCGTTCATCATAAAAGTTTAGTACAATTGTCATTGCGTGAGTTGAGTGAACTTGCGTGAGTATTATTTCCCCCCTTTGTTCCTGCCAGGGACGCCGAGAGAGAGGGACAGGAGGGGCAATTGCCTCCAGACTAAGGGATTTAGGGGAGGGGGGCGTGACTGGATGGAAATTTTTATTTTCTACAAGGTTTTGGTTTTAAATAAGTCAAATGTAACCATTACTAGTAATCCAAAAGTTTAACTCTTCTAGTATGAGGGTGAATGCATTCATAGGATACTTAACTCTTGTTATTTTGTCATTTTTATGTAGCATAACATTATAAATATAGTTTGGACATAGTTACCATAATCATTCCCCATATTTGCAGTTTAAATTACATTCCAAAAAGAGTATGGGGGAGAAATTGCAGTGCGATTTTTATGCAGCACACGGCTGGGGGAAAAAGGGGGGAGGGGAATGAGACCCGTTTCTGTGATCCTGGGTCCAATTATCCTAAACGAATATGGGGTGGGGGGCATTTCCAGGCATACGGCAAATGAAAATGCAATTCATAAATGAAACTCTGGTAATTATCCAGAACTAGAAAATTAAAAATTCATATAACTTAAAAAATTCATTGAATTATGAGTTTTTTAATTAACACGCTGAGGAAACGGAAATACACACTGGAAGAAAGAAACAATTTATTGTTTGAATCCAGAAGCGAATACAAAAATTTAAAGCAGTAAAAAACATCAATATCTTTAAATGTTTCAATAACTATGATTTTTTGAATGACTTTACTCGGGATCGTTAGTTGTTTTTTTTTTTTTTTCAATATAAACGTATATCGATAAGTGTAAGAATTGAAGTGGTTAGAGCGGAATTTTTCATGGAAAATTAATAAAATGTTTTTATGGAATAAAGCTTAATTTTTTTTATTTACATGTAAAGTATATTTCTCGTGTATTATATGATTTATTTTTATTGATTTTGAAATGAATCTGGCTATACACTCTTTCAAAATTGAATATTAAATTCCCTTTTCTTTTCAAAGCCAAAATTTACATTTAAATATCATTAACATTTAAAGGATGTGCCTCATGATTATGCAACATAATAAAATAGAAAAGTATATTTTTGAGAAATTAGCTATCTGCTATTGGAAAATATTGTTCGTTTCATTTAAACAAGATTTTAACCTTTGATGAAATTCATCGCCAAACTATCAGTCTTTATATTTGAGGACAACACTATAGGTACGGCGTTATGGAAAGTTTTGTTTAGGATTACAACCCTAAACGATCAGCCGAGTAGAAAGTCGGCGAAGAGAGTTCATTCTTTCTGCGACGCTGTTTCTCTAAAAAGTAAGGGACAAGATGCCACTACTCTAGAAAATTATATTTAAATTTGTTGAATAAAAATCCAGGCATCACTTTCCCAAGATACTCAAAATAAATCATAGCATCTGAAGGAATAGTTTTGACGTATACTTGATAGATTCTTTTCAATCGAGAGGCTTGCTGCAAAACTTGATGTTTAGTACACTGCAAAAAAAGTCTGTCAAATTTACAGAAAAAAAAAATGGTCAGCGAGGACGCTAGTTTATTTCCGTTTTTCTTTACAGACGTTTTCCATAAATTTTACAGATTTTCAGTTTATTTTACAGAAATTTTCCATATAAGGAAAAAAATACGGAAGACTTTTGTAACGGAAATAAACTGGCGTCTTGGCTGACAGTTTTTTTCCTGCCAGTTTGACAGACTTTTTTTTGCAGTGTATGTATCATCCGCATTACACTGCAAAAAATAATCTTAAAAATACAGAACTATTCTGTCATTTTTCAACAGAAAAAAAATGTTAACAGAATTTAACCATGCTTTCCACGTAAACTTGCTATATTTTATGTTATAAAACGGGTTTTGGAAGAACTTTGTAGTTTAACGACGTTTATCTGTAGCTTGTGGCAGCCGTCCGGTGCCAAACACAAACAACCATTTACGATCCGTGACGACGTGAATGTGAAACGCTTGGATCCGTAAAGAATTGAAGGTGATTTTAAAGGTAATGTTTTTTTAATTTTTACTTATATTTTCTGAAATCTTTCTGCTAAGAAATATTACTTTTTCAAAAAAACTCATGCTTTAAAACATAACGACGTGTATTTTAAAGCCGTTAAGCCTAATGTTTACACGTAACCTATTTCTCTTATAAAACAATTAGTAAAGCCTGGATAAATTTAATTTTCTCGGTTTCTAATCATTACTCTCATTTTATTGAAGTATTGTACAGAAACAGTTAAATAGATATTAGACTTATGAAGTTTAAGAACGGCACTGTTCAACAAAACCACTGTCGTTGGTTTTTTGTGAAATTTGTTTACGTTTTTTTCCGTATCGGTGTATGGGGAATTACGATTGCAAAGTTAAAATAATTTGTGATTATATTCAATTCCTGCTACTCTAGTCATATTTTTTATATATACCTGTAAAAAACAAACAGAAAAACACTAATTTTCAATTTTAAAATTAAAGTAATGATACGATTTGAGATTCATACGCCACCGGGATTAAAAATTAGCTCATAAATTGCCAGAGAAATCTCATGGCAAGTTTAGTTTTTCTTTAAAAACCTGAAAAATAGAGCTTTAAGTTGGAATATTTTATATTTTCCCACTTATATTTTCTGTTTTCTAGCATTCATCACTGAATAATAACAATAAAAAGCTTTAACGAGTTTTGCTTTTATTATAAGCTTAGTACTTTTATTTAAGACAAATATTCCATTGTTGGGATAAATTCCGTAAGCGGGGGCAGTGTAGAGCTAAGTGTTTTGGTTATGTTCAATTTGTTTTATATTGCATTTGAAATATGTTTAGAAATGTTTTAAGAAGGTCCTTAGATAAGTGTATTGTAGTTTTGGTTTTATATTTTCTTATATATAGACGTTGAAGACAAAAATAATGTTGCCAATTAAACCTGCCTCCGCTTACGGAATTATTCCCCCATTGTTTATGCTTAATATTGCTCGGTTTTACTTGTATTAATACTGTTTAGTAAATGGAGTTGTTTACCATTAACTTTGTGTACAGACAATCAGTATAACCTTGTTTTACTAACAAAAGTTGTCCCCAATTTCATAGGTGCACTATGAAAAGTTCTACAGACCTTTTACAAGTCAGGGGTTGATCCAGGAATTTTTTTCCAGTAAAATACATTTTGTTAAAATAATTGATAAAACAGGTTAAGTGACAGTGAAGTGCTGTTATAATTTATTGCATTTTTATAAAGGGCCATATTAATCGTTTGCAATTTTGTGATGAGGCTGCAATACTAACCCAATTATCGTATGCATTGAACCCTGCAATTGGTGTATTGATATCAAGAGATGTATTGCCTATGTAATTAAATTTGAAATTTTGAAAAAAAAAAAAAACCATTTAAGTTTTTCAGTTGGGATTTTTTGGGTTGAACAAAATCCTGTCAATCGATAAAGTGTTTTTGGTACTTACGTATTGCCCCGCGGTCCGCCAAGACGAGCAATTTATTTTCGCCAAGAGAAATGCCGGGTATGAAATTATCAATGGTTTTGAATACGATTGGCAACTCATTTGACGGAAAAATAGTTTGGCAGGATAATACGTTAGTACCGTGTTTTTTTAAAAACTCATTTCACCCTTGAAATAATTTTGACTTTTTATATGCAGAATTTAATATGGAACTGTGTTTGATTTAATGAATTAACATTATTTATGCTAGAAGCATTGCTGCCAACATGTAAGGTTTAATGTAAGAAATTGATTACATTGTAAGATTATTATAAATCTAATTGGCATTATTATAAGATTTTTAGAAAGAAGTGTTTTTATTCAACAAAATTTTTAAAAACATAATTTTTTAAACTTTGGTACCTCAGTCACTAATGTTCAGCTAAATTATGCTTGTAAATTTATTAAATTGAAAACCGTATGAGATAAAGATATGATTGATTTTTTGCTTATACAGCAGAAACTCCATTTTCTCTCTAACTTGTCATAGATACCACCATTTATTAATAGCTTAAATGTTGTAAAATGTGTAAATTTAACTAATGTTTTTTATAAATGTATGCTTTTGATACACAGAAATCTAAGTAATAATAAGAATGAAACTGTGTTTGTGGGTTTAGACTATATACAAATCCACAAAAACGGACCAATCAGCCTGAAATTTTGCACAGATGTGTAAAATAATATAGAGTAAATGATAGTCCACTTTAAAACTTTGAAAGTCCACCCGTTCCCAGAGTTTGAGATTTTTTTATGCTTTCCGTAATTGTAACCCCCATTCCCATAGTGAAAAACGTGTGAAATGAGCATCGTGGTTGTCATGTGTTGCAATTTTGTCGAATAAAATGTTTTCAATTCTTAAATAAGTAAAAATAAAAGAATAATAATGATTTTTTTGTTAGTTTATTTTTGTAAAGTTATTTTTTTAATTATAATATCATGTGCATGGGAAATCAGAGCAGGAATGACATGTTTTGTATGCAAAATAATAAGGATTGAAGATTTCCGAGGCTATTATGTAAAATTTGTTAGTTTGGCAAAAGATAAAATGGCTGATATGCCGATTTTGAGAAAGTAAGTTCTAGTGGTTTGCACAGTTTTAGGCTTGGCGCAATGTATTGAGAGCTTAAGGAAATAGCATTTTTGAAAATAAGTGTATAGGTTTTAGTAGAATCCAGCGTTAAATTTTAACTATCTGATCAGAAATAATGCAGTTATTAAGGGATTTCAAGCGATCTATCTTCAGAATTCTCACCAAATTCAGTAAATTGATTTAAGTTGGGGGAATTCCGCCAAATTTCAGAGAATTGAAATCTTTGCATTTAGTACATCAGAGTTAATGATAAAACTCGTTATAGTTTATAATTTTTAAAATGCTGCTACTTTTCAAATGAATGCCTGCTTTACTTTATGGTGATCGAACCATATAAGTGACAGATATATCTCATTTTGATTGCTGTTAAGTCGATGCTTCGAATGATTCCCTGAAAAAAATCTTGCAAAATGGTGTATGTTGGCACTTTGGCGAGCCTTAGATTTGAAATTGGATATTATTTGAGACTGATATATATAACACTGGTTGCATGTCCCCACTTGCTAGCGGGGTGTATCATATATATTTTCCTCTCACATTTGAACATTCTCATAAATAATAACAATCTGTCTTATGACAAATTTAGGTATGTTGATCATTTATGACTTTCTTTTACAGATGTTGATATAAATTTGTATTTCCATTAATCAGCTTATAAAAATCATAACTGATTTTCATACTATAAAAAAAGATTTCTAAATAACTTGCTTTGATTTTTATTTAATAAAATTGATATTTATAATTAACTGTATTGTAAGGATAAACATTTAATCTTTAGTTGATTTTTATTGTGTTCTGTAAGATTTTCAATAACGGAATGTTGGTAGGTATGTAGGAGGAAGAAACAAATAATTTTGATTGTTGTAATGCTTTAGACACTTAATAATTATTTTTTTCTTGTGATTACCTGAAAATTCTTGAAAAATCATCCTAAGGAATTCTTTTCTTTTAAGAAACAAATATAATCCCAGAAATTGTTATTAATACCAAAATAACAGCCCCAAGTGTAAAAAACTGATCGTTTATGATATCACTGCTTGATTTGCTCTTGTGCAATACCTTTAAATTTTTTGTGGCCTACTGTCTGCAAGTGATTTTTATACCTGTGTTTTAACATGCATGTGTCCTGCGATTTGATGGCTCAATCAGATAAAGCTTCTTTCTAGTAATGCAACGTCAACTGTAATTGACACAGGACATCTCTACACTGGTGAATTTGGTAGGCTGAATACTGAACAGATATTTGGCCATATTCAGCTAAATAATTTCAGAACGAAGAGAAAAAAGGTATTTTTAACAGATTTTTAAATGTATTTACAAATAATATTGCTTAGTTATACTTTAATATGTTAATTTCATATTATAAAATATCCTAGGTCATTGAATTTTAAGATGAGTGAAAAATAATCTCTAATATATTTAATAATATTACAGAAATGCAGACTTTTCTACTGGGTAACACTACTTGACATGGTTTTCTACTTTTCTTTATCGGGTGGGGTGGGGATAGGAGGATTTTTTTCTGATCCTCAATTAGAAACATAATTTCGAAAAACTGCTAAATATGTTTTGTAAAACTCAAAGCATGATGCGATTAAGCATAGTTACCAGATTAATTACATTTATCATAGCATATTTATTAAATTATTAATATTGCAAAATATAAGTATGCTGCTATTAGTGTTTAACTTTGTAAAAGGTATTTTTTCATGACCAAGATTTTTTAGTTTTACATATAATATACTGTTGTGTGTTTTACCTATGAATTTTAATTAATCTTTATTTAGTATTTAATTACAAATTTGAAAAGTTATATTTTATTTACAATTAAAATGACAATTAAGGAGAGTATTGATTATGTGTGCATTTTATGCTGAAAGCTTTATATTAGCTTATACATAGTATGATCCAAAAATTCCGGGACTGTGGTTATTCCTGATGATGTGGCGAAAGCAAGTACCTAAAGTTAAATTGCTTGGAAAGGATTCTCCCAACCTACCCCTACCTGACTGAGTTGATTTATCCCATGTCATGCGGACGAACAGCACTCACAGCTGTTACCTTCCAAAGTCAGTTGTCTTAGCTTGGTGACATAAGAAAATTGGCTTTTCTTGAGCAGTGCTGTATCATTAAATTCTGTCAACAGTTAGGTAAGACACCAATAGAGACTTTGGAAATGCTAAGAAATGTGTATGATGAATCTACCATAACGAGATCCATGGTTTATGAATGGCATCTGCATTTTAAAGAGGGCCGAGAATCGTTGGACAATGTTGGCCGACTTTCGACTTCATGGAATACAGAAAATGTTTCATTGGTGTCTTGAATGTGTTTGAAAAGATCGCCGTCAAACACTTGTAGAAATTGCAGAGTCTAGACACTTATATACAAGTTGCCAGTGCATTCCAATGGAAGATCTCAACATACACCAAGTGTCCCAGCACATTGTCCCTCGATTGTTGATTACTGAACAAAAAGAATAACTAATGACAATATTGGGTGATTTAATTGACAAAGTCTATAAGTACCCAGGTTATTCCCATTCCCTTATTCACCCGACTAGCCCTATGTGATTTTTACCTGTTCTCATTAATTAAAAAAAAAATAATACAGGGATGTTGTTTTGTTTCATCAGAAGAGATGAAAGCAGCTTTGCAAAAAACCTTATGGGAGGTTGAGGAAAATGGCTTCCAGAAATTATACGAACGTTGGCAGAAGTGTATCATCGCCCAAGGTGACTACTTTGAAGGTGGATGTAGTACTTCGGTGATGTGAACTATTCAGGGTAAAGAATTTTACACGTTGTCCCTAAACTTTTGGATCATACCTCATATTAAGCTTTTGGTAATTTCGTATGCAGAGATCATGCTGAAGTGCTATAGCGTATATTGTAAACTTTTTTTTTTCTTTCTTCTGAATCGCTGGGTTCCAGAACCGCCTTTTTTAAATCCTTAATCATACTTGTGAACCCCTCTTTATGCCTATGTTAGACTTGTAAATGCTTTCATTATTTTGTTACATTATCTAAAAAGGAAAAATGTCAGCGAAAGACTCCGTAAGTCCCTAGAACTTATACACAGAGAATGCTGTGGCTTTTTTAATTTATATGTACAGTCAACTCCGGATATAGAGAACTTTCAGCTATAGTGAACACATTTCCTTAGTCCTGACTCACATACATTAGAAATGCACATAGCATTTTTCAGTTTTAATGAACCACGACTTCCGTTATAGTGAACTTAAAAATTTTTGTACAGTAGGGGTAATGTTGTTCTATTCCCATGAAGAGTGTCTCTTTAGTGTTCAAGTAGAGAGAAAGATTATCAAGCTCCTGTTCCGAAATACAGTGGTCCTCACTTATTCCAGTTACATCGAAATGGATTGAAACTGGCTGGAGTAACCGAAATCCGAAATAAACGGCGGGACCAAAGTAAAAGTAAGAGACACAAAGTATGAAATATTTAAGATAAAAAAATTTGTGAATTAAAGCAAAATATATAAACTATATTATTCAATAGTTTGACATATGAACATATTTATTTAAGAATAAAGAAAAAAAAAATAACTATTACAACTTCTTGGGGGGGAAATCTGAGATTAAAGGCTGTTTTAAGGGTATATTGTATTTTAGCGCAAACTGAATTTAACTTAGTGATGAAAAGAGGTAACCATTTACGTTGTTCTCCTCAAATACTCTACATAAAATGTTTGTAGTGTTCAGCGAATCTACTCATGTGGTTCAGGTGCACACCATTGTCATCATCATCGGGTGCCTGATTCGTTCAGGGTGTCAAATTGATCATTATTTTTATTAAAATTCTATTAAGTGTATTAACAATTGTTTTGATTGAATTATTGTAACACCTCCACACGAATATGAGTCATCTTTGACTGGCTGACCCTAAAAGCTAATTGCGTCGAAATTTTACCTAATCTCCAGATTACTTAACTGGATAAAGCAGCACTCACTACCGAGGTAAACGGTGGACAGTGCTGTTTGGCCATTTTGTTTGTTCTGTTCATAACAATTTTGACCAGAATAAGCGGCTCACAGGATAAACCACTAACCTAAATAAGTGGTGACCACTGTACAGGTGAATTGCCAGTGTCTAGACTAAGTTGATTATATTAAACAAGGGGGGGAGGGGGTCATAACTTTTTCAATGCTGCAATCCATCCTATCCTTTAAAAGCATTCATTAACAAAAGTGAACTAAAAGTTGAAATTTCGTCTTGACTTAAGACGATTTCATTTTCCATCCTCAATGAATATATCTTAAAAGCGACAGCTCCTTTTTCCAACTGAATGGAATATACATTATTTCCATAAATGCGATTAATTGTGTTTATTTTACTTAACTAGTTCTAGACTTATAAATGCAATCCATTATGTTTGATTTACGTAATAAACATTCAGTACTTGTATAAAATTCTATTTTCTAGTTAAGTATTGTTTTATTGTTATTGGACATCAGAACTTTGGATATAGTGAACGAACTCCAGAACAAGTGAGATAACGGCTCTTCGCCTTAAATCTCCAAAATCTCGCCCTCCCTGCAGGGGTGACTTCAAATCAAATCAAATTAGTGAACAAAATTTGCTGCTCCCAGAGCTCACTATAACCAAAGACATAATCATACGGTCGGGAACCTATAGTGTCATAGAGTATAAAAATGAATTTTTTTTTTTTATTTAGGAGTTTGCTGAGCAGGACAGTTCCAATGTCTGTGTGTTACCCATAAGTTTTCACACATGTTACAAATTTTATAAAATTAATAATTAAATATAAAATGTTGCAGATAATTATATTTATTGTGTATATGTTCATTTTATAAAAGGATGTAAAGCAAGATAATATTGATACTTGATTTTTCAATGCTGAGTTATGAAAAAGGAGTTAAAGAAAAGCAGTTTACAGATGTCGCACACATAATGGTGGAATCGTCCAGCAAATTTATCAAATATATTTTAAAATGTATCTGATTTTACTTTTTCTTTTTTTCAGGAAATGTATCAATTTACTTGCAGAGAGAAGTCCCGTGTATCTGTATTGCCTTACTTATGAATGTTTAGAAAAGATAATTTGTAATGTATATACTACTTTTCTAAAATAAAATACTTTATGGCATATATAATTTGTTGAAAACTTTTACTAAGAAAATTTTTTTTCATCTGTTTTAACTTTTTGAGCATGTATCTGTGTGTGTATGAGTGAACACGATAGCTCCTAAATGGTGCATTCGATTGAGAAAACGTTATTGATTTTGGTGTATATATGACTTAAAATTTTTTACAGGGCTACAAAAAAAATTTATGGCCTATGGATAGAAATTCTTCATTTCTATCTATAGGCCTAAGTGTGTTAGTGTCTGAAGTGTGCTGGTGTCAAAGTGTGCTAGTGTCTGAATGATGCATTCAATTGAGTGCTAATTGGTTATGTATGTTATAGGTTTCGATCACATGACCTGCATAGATTTTGATGTGCATAGAGCTGATAATTTGTTCATGGGCAGTGATCCATCTAGGATTTTTTCAGATGAGTAAAAATACTCCTTAACCTTTTTAGAAGTATTTTCTGTTCCAAACAAGTAATTAAAACAACGAACATGCTAAATTTTCAAATACATAATTAAATAGCATTTGACACATAAATAATAACTGATTTTATATCTAGGTACATAAATGTCAATTCAACAAAAACTAGTACAAAAATTGATTTTTTAAATTTAAAATCAGCAAATCATAATTATTTATTAAAATATACCTAATTTTATATGGAAAAACAATGTGTAAAAACACACATTCCAAAATTTCTAAGGTGTGAAATATTCACATCTAGAGGTGTTGTTGCGATCACTGTTCACGGGGTTGCAAAAAAAAAAAAAAAAAATTCTCATACATAACGGCCTACAGATGCAAATCATTTATAGTGCGCTAGTGCCTAAATGGTGCATTTTAATAAAAGTTCATAGGTCACAGTCACACAACCTGTATAGATTTTGGTGTGGGTAGAGCACAGATGTTTTGTACAGTGCTACTAAATATTCTTATACATTATGGCACAAATTCTTGAAAGTGTAGTAGCATCTAAAGAGTGCTTGCTCAATTAGGTACGCATATTATTGGTCACTGTCTTGCACACTGTATAGATTTTAGTATGCGGAGAGCTTGCAGTTTTTTTTTATTTTTATAGGGCTACAAAAAATTATTCTTATACATTGCGACCTATACACTCAAATTATTTGAAGTACACTAGTGTCTGAATACTACATTTGATTGAGCTGATTAAATTTATTTAAATGCTTGGTAAGGATCAAGAGTTTGCAAAGTCAGTGGAGTTATTCCAGTTTTTTTCTTAAGTATAAAATGAACTGCTGAAAGTAAGCTAATAATATTTTTTCACCCTCTCTGAAAACTGTCTCAAACAAATAAAAGGTTCTATAAAGAACCTTTTATTTTGTTTGAGATTCATAGAGAGGGAAAAGAAATCCAATGTACAATTTTAGTATGACAAATTTCAGGGAACCAAGATCAGATTTGTAATTTATTAAGATTTTTTTTTTATGACTTTATGATAGTAAAAATTACTTTTTCATATTTTAAGATTTTCTTTTGCAAAAAAAGCAGTCACAAGTTAAACACTTATTTTAAAACTCATTAAAATTAATAAAATTCAATTTATTAATAGGAATATTGCATATTAATTCGCAAACCTTTGTGAAATAAAAAGAGGGGTTACTGAATATTTTCCCCGAAATATACTGAAATGTTACACATCTATTCACCTTTTATCTTCAAACCTTTGCAAAAAAAAAAATTTGAAAATATTTAAATATTTTTCCAAAATATGCAGAAACATTTATAAATACTGTACCCGCCTAGTGCAGAAACGTTCCTGCAATTTTAAAATACAAGAGCTGCCCCATATTTTAAGGTAACACTTCCGATTCTTTTTCTTTTTTTTTTACAGTGTAGCTAATAATTTTAGTTAACTAATTTTGTAACTTTTAAGTCTAAATGGTTTGGATTTTTCCGAGAATACCAGGCGTCACTACCTATGCTAGTAGTAAAGTGTATGTGTGGTTCCAGATAATTTTGAAAACTCTGTTGCTACACATTTGGAAAAAAAAAAAAAAAAAAAGCAAAATAGCTACAATAGCATTCAAAATCGGATTATTTTTTAATGCACCATTTAATGCTCTATTTGTTTTATATTTATGCATTTTCATTTATTTTCAAGAGTTTTTCTAGAAGTGACTTTCATTTAATGGTTCAATTTAGCAACTTATGGCAACAATGCATTCTTGTAACTGTAGTGTTTAAAATAGAATCTGAAATGAGTTATTTTTAATTTAAGAGAACAAGATTAAAAGTATTGAGTGTAGTTTTCATTAATACAGCAAAACTTGGATAACTCGAGCATGATCAATTCAAAATTTCAACTTTGACTATATAAATAAGAATTATTATTATTATTTTTTTGAAAGAAGATCGCTTTTGTGTCGCTTTCTAAAATGTGTAGTTCAAAAATGAACCCTAGCAGAGCAGAGAAAATGCTCTCTGATGTTGGATAATTCCTCATTTGTTTTTCACTATTATGATACCTATGCTTAAATTTTTATCCCGCAATTTAGTGCCAACTATTTATAAAACAATTATTTAGTTGCCAGATTCCAACCAAAGAAAAAAAAACAGTAAATAAATAAAATAAGCGTGAACTAAAGGAAAATAAAAAGTGAAATTTTCAGCATTTGTTTTCTCCCCCCATATTTTTCTTTTGATCTGCTGCTGAGTTCAACAATGTTTCATTATACTGGAAATCGGATACTTTGTGTATTTCTAAAATGATAGGAAAAGTGTAAAATTCCCTCATTTTCTTTCTCCTTTTTATCTAAGGAGACAGACTGCAGGTTGTCAAGCTCTGCTATAGATAATTTTTTGCTTTAGAGCTCTAATGGCATGTTTATAAATGATATGTAAAAATTTTCATTACAAATACACTCATCCTCCTATCTTTTCATGGGAAAAGAATGCTTATTTCTCTTGTTGAAGTATGTGGGGCACATGATGCGGGTGCTGTGCTAAAGGGGGTGCCAAGATCAATTATCGCTCCTTGGGAGGGGAACCCTAATTAAGGTTTGCCCCAGGTGTTGTATACAGTAGTTGCGGCTCCGGTAAGTACTCCTGTTCTTGAAACAGCTCTCAATTATTACTCACACAGAATGTTTAATTCAGACCTTTAATATTTTAATTTACTGTTGAACTGAAGAGTTATTTGTGTCTATTAAGATTATTTTAAAGCATGAGTATACTTATATCTCTAGGTACAGATTTTGAACACAAAAAGTTCAGATTCAGTGATTAAAAACTAGACAAATCAATTTTTATTCTTGTCAGAAATATTTCTAATTTTGTTTATCAGTAGTTTAATATACACAAAAAGTTAAGTAAATGAACTAAGCACTTTTACATGTCATCATAAGGCCACCAACAGTTATGCTGGTAATGTTACTTATTTATAAAATATGGCTACTTTTACAGAAAGATTTTACATTCTGGGAACATTTTTCTGCCAGTTTTTCTCTTAATTTACAGAAATAGTATTTTTAGTTATTTCCTATATTACTATTATATTTCTCCAAATGTTTAAATGTTTTTATACATATATTTAAAAATTTTAATACATTTACAAAAATATAATAGTAATAATAAAATAAATAATACCAGACTACTTACTGGTATTATATTTATTTTATGTATTACTATTATATTTTTGTAAATTTATTAATTTTTTTTAAGTATCTGTATAAAAAAATTTAAACATTTGGAGAAATATGATAGTAATATATGAAATAACTAAAAATACTATTTCTGTAAATTAACAGAAAAACTGCAGCAAAATGTTGCCAGAATGTAACATCTTTCTGTGTACAGAAAGTTTCTGTATACAGAAGAATTACTGGCAGCAAAAAGTTGCCAGAAAATTTCTGTATACAGGAATTTTCTGTATACAGAAGAATTACTGGCAGCAAAAAGTTGCCAGAAAATTTCTGTATACAGAAATTTTCTGTCGACAGTAATAAATGTTATTCAACAGAATGATTCTGTAACCCTTACAGATAGTTTCTGTATACAGAAATCAACTGTAAAACGCTGCTTGGAAACGACTTTTATATGTATACGGAAAATTTCTGTAGGGAACAGAATTTTTCTGTCATATAACATACAGCTCCTGGCAACAGAAAATTTCTGCCTACAGAATATTTCTGGCAACTTTTTGCTGCCAGACTTTTTCTGTTGATTTACAGGAATAATTTTTGCAGTGTAGAGGTCAGTTGTGGTTTTAAATTAAATGCATACACTTGCGTGCAATGTCAACATTTACAAAGTATAAAAATTGATCCAAATACAGTTTTTTTTCTTTTTTGTGCGAAAAAAACTGAAACACTTTCATATTTTAAAAGCGCACTAAAGCGCTTTAATATTAAAAGTGCATCATAATCTGTGAGTGGGCCGTATTTTTCTTTCTTGTTTCGTTACGTTTCGAATTACATCATAATCCACTCGGATGAAGGAAAACTTTCGAATGGCAACTAGTCTCCCTTGTTTACTTTCAGTTCTGAACTTCCTGCCTTTGTGGATTGTGGTTTTATTTTTTTTCTTCTACTTTTTCTCTGAAGAAGGTGGACGTCTTCTACCAGCTGAAACAATCATTTATCAGTATCTATCTTATGTATGTTAATTTACAAAATTATTAATTCATTTTACCTTTAGACACCCGTTTTCTGTTGAGTGTTCTTCCTATTAATCTGTTCAGAGTAAAAATTAATATCATAACCGTAAGAAAATTTAATAACAATGCATCATCTTTCCAGGTAGCACAACTATGTTTTTTACGTCTGTCGACATTCAACGAACATTTCTGAACGTTCTCTGAGCACTAATCGAAGTTAAGAGAACTTGTTGTGCAGTCTGGATTGATCTCAGAGTCTCTCACAACCATTAATTTAATTTTTGTACCAAGATTTCAATTAGAATTACCATGAAGCCTTACAGCCAACCCGGCATCAATACATAAAAAGCGCCAGGCATTTATCCACACTTCATAATATGGAACGCTTCCAAATATTCTGATCTCAATGACGGATCTTGGAGAATGTTCCAAAAACTATCTTCGCTGAACATTCCTGAACGTTCTCTGAGCGCTAATACATGTTTACAGAGCTTGTTGTTCATCCTGAGTTGATCGCATTGTCAGACGCAACCATTAGCATTAGTTTAATTTTCGTACCAAAATTTCAGTTAGAAGTGCTATGAAGCCTGCCATCCAACCCGACATCAAGACGTAAAAAGCGCCAGACATGTCTTCAAACTTCATAACACGGAATCCTTCCAAATATTCTGGTCTCAACGACGGGTTTTGGAGAATGTTCCAAAAACTGTCTTCCCTGCGGAATTTTTCGAAAATTCCTGCAGCATGGCAACTATGAATGACTCGATTCAGATCATCTGCACAGCAGAATTTCTTGGAGAACGGAATGCCGTAATATTCGATAAAGAAATCGTCTTCAGATATGAAGTAGCGCTTTCCGTATGGTACCGTCAAAATTTTGGTCCCGACGTACGCTTTGCCCTGCGGGGCAGCCAGAAAATTTTCCAGCGGATCTCCGGGCATCTCGTTCCGAATCAGACACTCGCCGATCGCCTTCCACGCAGGGTCACCACTCTTGACGAAGTCTTGAGTCAAGTACGTGCCCGGGAACGTGATGCACGCGAACGATCCGGTCGCGACGGCTCTGGACAGTTCCGAAATGTCCCGGATGCCGGTCATCGTCGGAAAAGACAAGAACGACAGCAGCACAGCCTTGTAGCAATTTCTGATGACGAGCGTGCCGAGTAACCAGCCAAACGCCGCCATCTTGACGGCTGGTTCCGTCATCTTGAAGACGATGGCGTTCTCCAGAGTGCTTCCAACCATACTCAACAGTACACTCTGGTAGGGCTGTCCTCTGTTCAGAAGGCCATAGAAGACAACCGACATCGCTATCGTCAGTCCTACAAGGGTGATCCACAAGGTGTACGAGAACGGATGAAAAATGGCTGCATTCGTGGGCATCGGTTGCAGTGCGTCTGTCATGAAGCTGACCGAAGAAAAAACATACGGGTAGCTGTAGTTGACGATACTGAATCTTTCTTCAGTCACCGTTAAGCCGGACATTGCTAAATCGGCCTCATCGCGTTGAACCATCCCGATCATTCCAGTCCAGTTGCCGTCCGGAAGTCTTCTGCCATACTCACCATCTGGAGGAGTAAGTATCTCGTAGCGCACTCCAAGGTACTTTGCGATAACGGGCATGAGCTTTGCATCGTAGACATAAATGTCTTTTCCATCTTTATCTTTAGCAAAGTTATGTTTTACCTTGGGTGCGACGGCAGAAACGAATCTTATAAAGGGAGAATAGTTTCTCTCTCTCATGTTTACTATATTCTTTATTTCTGCCGTTAAGTAGTTTTTATTTTCTTCCCCACTAAATACACTATAAGATTTATTGGGAACGTAATCGTACAAACATGACCTATTTTGTTTATACTGCTATAAGCAGCAAAATTACCTAAAATATCAATAGATTATGGAAACCATATTAATCAAACGTCAATGTATTCCCGAGACATTTGTTGTAAGCAGCAGCACTGTTCCTTGGGTGGAAAAATGTGACGGTTCAATATCGCTTGTAAACAATCGCATTTTTTACTCACTGATATTTCAAAATACCTACCTCATTCTTTTTTCGTTTCACTTTTTCTTTATATAAAAGAAATTATTTTCTTAATATTATGTAAACCAAATATACTTTTATATGAATTTTAAAAATATTTTTGAGCAAGTTTGAATAGAACGCAATGTTACCTGAATTTTTATCAAATGTGTTTAGAAATAAAACAGTTGTTAATAAGATTTGTTAATGTTTCTTTGGCGAAAATAAAATTAAGTGGAATAATTTAAGTACTAAGATTAGCCTTTAGGAAATTACAAGTACAGTAGAAAATATAAATGACTGGCACTGCTTTTAAAATCCAGCTATTGTATCTATACCAAGAAAGAAATATACACATGGCATCGAATTTACGGTATGCAGTAATCTTTCTGCTTTTAAATCGCAAGTATGTCAAACTTTACGAATCCAGAAAGTTACCTTACGGAGTTAGAAACTGCCTGCTGGTAAAATTCATTAAAAGTGTAATAATTGAAATTCCAAAATATCTTCTTGTAATAATCCGTCTGTAAACAAACCCTCGTAAGGCTAAAATACAAAAACCGTCTATAAGCACATAATTAAAAAGGTGTCTTGCAATGGTGGAATGTGAAAAACTTAAACAAAAAATAAACTTTAGTTAATAACTTCAGTTTTTCAATAGCTATTGCAAACCATAAAAGCAAGCTTTCAAATTTCAAGTATCAGTTTCATCTTTTAGTGAACTTCTTTTTAAATACTGTTTACTTATCGAGAGGTAAATCTATAAAAAGAAGGTAATCCACTTTACAGATTTAAAAACATCGCGATTGATCTACTAGTTCTTTGTGAATCGTTAAATTTCATTGACATTTTCGCTGATCTTCTGCGGCTATCAGAATATTAACACCTGGATAATTTCGAATGACAAATTATGCGAATCTAACTCAGTTTCATCTTTTAGTGAACTTCTTTTCAAATACTGTTTACTTATCGACAAGTAAATCTATAAAAAGAAGGTAATCCACTTTACAGATTTAAAAACATTGCGATAGATCTACTAGTTCTTTGTGATTCGTTAAATTTCATTGGCATTTTCGCTGATCTTTTGAGGTAATCGTTAGAATCTTAACAACTGGATAATTTCGAATAACAAATTATACGAATCTATCTCAGTTTCATCTTTTAGTGAATTTCTTTTCAAATACTGGTCACTTATCGAGAATTAAATCTTCTGTCAAAAGAAGATAATCTGCTTTACAGAGTATAGCTGCAATTAATGCAGCATTAAGATTGATCTTCCAGTTCTTTGTGATTCGTTAAATTTCATAGACATTTTCGCTGATCTTCTGCGGCAATCGTTAGAATCTCAACAACTGGATGATATCGAATGATAAATTATGCGAATCTATCTCAGTTTCATCTTTTATTGAACTTCTTTTCAAATACTGTTTACTTATCGAGAAGTAAATCTTCTGTCAAAAGAAGATAATCCACTTTACAGAGTATAGCTGCAATTCATGCAACATTGCGATTTATATGGCAGCTCTTAGTGATTCGTTAAATTTCATTGACATTTTCGCTGATCTTCTGCAGCAATCGTTAGAATCTCAACAACTGGATAATTTCGAATGACAAATCATGCGAATCTATTCACTGAGCTTGTTTATCCGCAAATTTCACCTTGGTGATAAATGCGCAAATAATTAGGAGGGGAGGATATCGGAATACACATTTTACTGCGAAATGATCGATTACAGCTCTATTAGCATTCAGTAAATGTTAAATATCGTTATTAAATCCTATTCAGTATTGACCACATAAATATACTTCGTCACGGATAGACCTTGAACAAACTCACATAATGCTTTTTCGCCTTTGTCCTGCTGGAATACGCGCTTTTCGTACACTCTTTTAAATTTCGATGTATTCTTATATGCTACTAATTTATTGCTAGAGAATAAAGCCCATTCTGGAGGCAGTTACAGCGGGCGGTAGAAAAAACATTTAACGAAAGCATATCTGCACGCAATATATTATTTAATCTTCGTCCACCTAAAATAAGTAACTCCGTATTCAATTTTTATTATAGACCGAAATCGAATTTCATGCTCTTCTGGAAACGTACGGAAAGATTTCGCATTCAAACGATTTCGTTTTGTGGGATCCGACCCTCTCATATCAATGCTTCATGCAAATGTTAACGAGTTTTTTTAATAAACACACCAATGGTTTCATGCTTCTATCAATCGTCTTTTTTGAGTTATTTATTTTCAAAGTTAGTGGTCCTTTGTGAAATACCCTGTAAATTCTGTGTATTTTAGAAATATTTCTTTATTTCAAACAAATCAAAACTGATATACTACGTTATTGAGGATTGCAATATGATGCTATCCGTCGTAAATAGAGTGTTTGTGGCTTTTAAATTTCTTTTGCAAGAGCACACACAAGAATTCCAATACATGGCGTTCTATGGGTAGTCATTTTTCAAAGCGTATTTTAGAGACATTTGGGTGTTTCGAACAAGACAAAATTGATGTGTGTTATTGCAGATTAAAAAATAAAGCTCTTTGTCAAAAATAGTGCTTGCATCACTTAGAGATCCTCTACAGAAACATTCAAAAGAATTCCAGTGCACTACAAGTCTACAGCACTTTAGCCACATTTATCCGTTTCGAGCACAGTTCAATAGGTACGTAAACGGATATACTTGTTTACTATTAAGGTAAAGGATGTACATAACTTTTAAAGCACTCTTACATAATCGCTCAAAATTGCGTCATTAGTGATGTACAGCTGCTTTGAAGCTATTCCCCAAAATTTCGACAAGTTTGACGATAATGCGTCATCCAATTTGGCGCAGGAAAGAGTTGTGTTGGAACGTGTTTTGTAACCCATGCTTTTAGACTGATTTATCTTATTTTGTTATCTTTTTTTGAGATCTAAGGGAATGGGTAAAGGTACTGTGTACTGAGAACTATTTCTGATATCTTGGAATGATACGTCGGGAGTAAGAATCAAATCTATGATAATAAAAGCGAATATTTGTATCTATCTGTACGTGTAGTCTCCAGACAAATCTACAGCACGCAGAGCTCTCGGCAATTTGAATATGTAAGACCATGAGTTCGATAAAGTGCACTCGAGACTCAGAATTTTTAAGTTGTAACTACTTTTCTAATTACAAGCCGCCAAGGCGGCCAGCTTGCCGTCCTATACCTTACTGTTCTTTATACTCAGTGCAGTGCTGGCCAAATTGTGGGACTCATTTCAAACAAAATCATGTATTTATTTTGGTTAGGATTGCTACAAATTTTGGTGGTGTATGATGAAAACCGATGGTGGCAATGGCAAGTACTAACATTTCAAAATGTATGAAAAGAGGTAATTGGTGACATTTCCATTCATAAAATTATCATAAAAATATACACGTGGAGGAATGAATAATATTATTCTCTTCTCCAAGAGAAATACAATGTCGGGTGATAACGTGTTTTACAAATTAATGCAGAAATGCTTCTTAATTGCAGCTGCTGTGTGGTAACCGTGACAAAGTTAGCAACCTGATGTTTTATAGAGTATTTTCACGTGACGTCATTGAAATTTTTTTTAGGTCAACTCGGATGTTTAGGGATACAAAGCCACGTTTTCGGCCAATGACCATTCTCAAATGAAAGAATGTTTGACCAAAAAAAGTTGGTTGTTAAGGTGTGACGTAGTGATAATGACGTAGGTGAAAGAGCTCTATAGTACGGTTGCGCTATTTAATACGTATGCTTGGTTACAATATTAACAGTAGTACAAAACAGGAAATGGCTAAAATGTGCTTTAGCCCACTGCATGGCGACTTTTTTCTTTTTACGTGCGATAAACGCGCCAAATAAGGTAAATTCGATATTTTAAAGCTGTGAAAAGATCCGAAGGATCTTGCATTTTTGCATGTGCATTATTGTTTTGAAATCTAGCTACTGCGTGACATACGTAACCAGTAACAAATAGAGATACTGAACTTCGTAGAGATACGACACGGTCTTACTGCGCATGCTCAGAAAATCATCCACGGCAGAAAAATCATCCAAACTACGGCAACCCGTTTTCCCTCAGTTGGCCGTTACTCGCGAAGCAGGCGAGTTTTATTTTTCGCTGAGCATGCATAATATCGTCGTTCAATTATGGATGCAATGAGTACGGAGAAATAACTACAGTGCAGCAAATTGAAGTGCTGTCACATAACAATGTATTATTATTCCCCTTACATTTTGTCTGTTTGTTTGTTTTTGTTTATTAATTCATATTTGTAGTACATCATTCATAAAACCCTTACTTTATATGAATATTGGTATTGGTTGATTTTTAAATAATGGAAAACTGATTTTTTTTTCTTCAAGCATGCTTCCTATAATGTTGTTGTAGAAGTAAATTATGATTAAGTTCACATGAATAACTTCATTTGTCAGTTTTAAATGTATACAAATACATATATTTGTGCTGAACAATTCTACTTTTCTTTCCTTCTAAATGTTGTTAACCTTTAGAGATCACATTGAGATCCAGGCATATTTTATATCAGTTCTTTTGCATATTTTGTCTTCTAATGCGTTAGTTAAAGCACATTAGTTATTTAAATGGGGGAAGATTTTAATACAATTTTCACTCTGTTTCCAATTGGGAGCATGGGTCATTTCTGACTATAATTTACATTGATTTCAAAAACTGATAATACTGATGGATAGTTTAAATGATAGGTGAAATATTAAGAATTAACAGAAGATTTATTTTTAAATTTAATATTTAGTAAGTTTTAATGTTACTTCGTTAAAAAATCTAACTGGGTGAATTAACTGGGTTTTCTTTTTACGGCAGTCAGAAACGTGACTTCTTAAATTAAAAATAGCGTGAAATTAAAACTACCGTGTGTACTCGCGTAGTAGTCGCCCTCGCATTATAGTCGCACCCCTGTTTTGAAGCAGAAAAAATCGTCAAAATATTTTCCCTACATAAAAGTCGCAGCCATGTATTTGATCTTCATTTATGTCTGTAAAAATATTACTATAAAAAGAAAAATGCCTCTTTTTTGCGTGTAACTGACGAAAGGACTATTTAACATACGGCAGATAATCTGGAAGTATTTGGTAATAGTAATTTTATTACAATACCAGTAATGTTTTAACATTAGAGTGTAGAATATTGCGTAGTGTATTTCCTCGCATAATAGTTTAATTTCTCCAAGAAAAATGGCCAAAAAGTGCGACTATTACGCGAGTAAATACGGCATGCCATAAAATTTACGTCATGCCAAAGTAAATTCGCAAAGAAATGAGTTTAAAGTAAACTACTTTCTTCTGCCGAAACATGGAGGATTTAAATATTTAAATTATGCATTTATGGGGAAGAAACGAAGATGAAAGTAATAGGTATTATTAGTAGATTTGTTTCGATAATATGGGTTACAGCACAATATGCCGTTAGAATACCAAAGGACCATTACAAGTACAAAAAAGCAAAAATTCAAAAGTAAATAGTAAATATTCAATTACATCTCAATAACACGTACATGTTTGAACGGCTGAATAACTTCTGCATAGAGTGCTTGAAACAACTCATGCCAGTAAATATTTTTCAGAGAATGATATCTAGTGAGCTACGATTTCAGAAAAATATTGCTTTATCTAAATATTTATAACTGAAACTGAAACATTTTGACTCAAAGCGAAAAACTCAGATGAAACGCGCCGAGTAAAAGGTAGCCAACAGCAGTTTGGCGTCTGTATTCATTTCGCCAAATGCAGTCCGGCGCAATCATGGAAAAAAGTACAAAATACAAAGCTTTTGAAGGATTTTTTAATTAACTTAAAGCATGATATGCGCACATATAACATAAATAAATATTAAATCAATATTATTGTAAAGTTCAAACAAGGAAAGTGTAAGATAAGACTTCAAATTCAAGCTTTCGATGAAGGCTCGAAAGTGAAACTACGTAAATAATCGCTTCAAAATAGTAGTTAATTTCGGATTTCTAGTTAAAAAGTGATTTTTATGCATTAAGTAAGTATTTCAGATTAGGAAAATAGAAAGGAAAAACATAAGACTGATTATTTAATGCTTAGATACAGCAGTTTTTCCGAAGTCACTTCGTTTCACAATGCTAACTCTACGGAAGATTTTCATCCATAGCCCGCGGCGGCTGATTCTCCGCTTCAGCTAATCAGAAATTATTTCACTCGTGTCGGGTCTCTGACGAAGTATAGGGTCTCTAGTAACAAATACGCTGGCTTCATTTGGCGTCATTGAACTGTTAGCTTGAATTTTCGCGCATGTAATATTGTTATTGTGCTAATGTTTGCGTGTAGTTGTTGCCATTCGCAGCGTAGAAATATCGCCGATTTTGGTACCACATATGTTAGTGTTTTATATAAGATTAATGGAAAACCTTTTTAAATGGTCTCATTCTGCAATAAAAGCTGTGGTGCCCCAAAATCTGCTTCCGGAAGAAGAACCCTTTGGAGAAAATGGCGACAGCTGGACATTCAGTAATATTGATATTGCAATCCGTGCGTTGTGTTACTCATGTTAGATGGAAAATATTTGCAGAACCTTACAGCCCAACATTTCCTGTTTTTAAAAGTACGATTTAAAAGAAATGAGCGATTTTCCTTTTCTATTTCTTAAAAATAGTTTTTTATAAAATGTCGATTTTTGACTTAATAATTTCAGTGTGTTTCAATCAATTTTCATGAAATTTTTCATGATATTCTAAAACGTCTAATGATCTAAACATTTGCAAATCTTCAGAAATTCCTATTGAAAATTGTGGATTTTACAAAATTTGAATAGCCGGTTGAAATATTTAATTTACGGCAATTTAGCTACAAATCGTGATATTATTTTTTTTCCCGAGTACATGTCCATCCATTTTACAATATTTCTTAATCCTTAAAACTTGTGATTAAAAAAATTATTTTGTGAAAAATCGAAAATCTTGATGGTACACGTTTTTGCCACGACCGAATTCTTTTTGAATGCGAAACGGCCATCAGCTGAATATTTGTTGTGCTCAAATCATTCTTCTGATCCAGTTCAGGGCTTAATATACATGTACATATACAGTTTTACTGTTCAGTGCTCCACTCACTTTATGCGTTAGTGATTGTGAAAATAATCAATTGGACTAGATTAGCGAGCAGAGCATCAACAGACATTGCTTTGGCAAGTTATGACTTAATACCTAATGCATACAACAGAGGTTCACAGGCAACGTCCTGTGGCATATCTGAAGAGTCAATAAAGCTGGATCTTCACAAACTGTCATGAACATTTAATTTTTCTACACAGATTTCAATTAGAAGGGTGACCAAGCCAGCCATGCAACCCGATATCAGAATGTAGAAAGCGCCAGACAGATCTCCAAGACTGATTAAACGGGATGTTTCTGTATTCGCCGGTGCCAAGGACGGGTTTTTCAGAACCGTGAAGAACATCTCATCCTTGCGAAGCTTATCGAAAATTCCCGCTGCAGTAAAACGATGAAACATGCGATTCACGTCATCCGAGCAGCAGAACGACTTCGAGAACTGAGCACCGCACAGCTTCATATAAAAGTTGTCTTCTGATATGAAATAGAGTCGTTCGAAAGGCAGCGACCAGACTCTGCTGCCAAAGAATGCTTTCCCTCGTGGGGCCGCTAGGAAATTCTCTATCGGGTCTCCAAGCATCTTGTACCGAGCCAAACACTCGCCAATTGCCTTCCAAGAGGGGTCAACGCTGTTGAGTAAGTCTTCTACGATGTGAGAGTCCGGGTATGCAAAGCACTTGAACGACGCGTCCGCTGTGGCTCTGGACAGATCCGGAATGTCCCGGATGCCGGTCATCGTCGGAAACGACAAGAACGACAGCAGGACAGCCCTGTAGCCGCTGGAGACGACGAGCATGCCAAGGATCCAGGCGAGCACCGCCATCTTGACGGCGAACTTTCTTGTCTTGAAATCGACGCCATTCTCCAACGTGCTTCTGAACGTGCTCAGCAGCACTCTCTGGTAAGGCTGTCTTCTACCCA
Source organism: Cheiracanthium punctorium (assembly GCA_038373885.1). Taxonomy (NCBI): domain Eukaryota; kingdom Metazoa; phylum Arthropoda; class Arachnida; order Araneae; family Cheiracanthiidae; genus Cheiracanthium; species Cheiracanthium punctorium. The sequence goes on along the minus strand of JAWZYV010014983.1, from coordinate 36,088 downwards.
GAAGAAAGTAGAAAACCAAAGACATCGACATCGTAAGTAATATGAGTGCAATCCACAAGGCGAATGAGAACGGATGGAAAATGGCTAAATTCGTTGACAACGGCTCTGGTACGTCTGTCATGAAGCTAAGCGCAGAAAACTCATACGGGTAGCTGTAGTTCATGAGTCTAAACCTTTCTTCAGTGAAAGCTAAGCCATACATCCCTAAATCGGCTTCCTCGCGTTGTATCATTCCTATCATTCCTGTCCAGTTGCCGTCCGGTAGTCTAAGACCGTACTCGCCATCTGCAGGCGTGAGTATTTCGTAGCGAACTCCGAGGTACGCTGCGATGATGTGTATGAGTTTTGCGTTGTATACGTAAATATCTGTTCCATCTGTGTCTTTAGCAAAGTACGGTTCCAGCTTGGGTGCAACAAAAGAGACGAATCGAATGAACTTTGAGGAACTGTTTTTACTCTTCATTTTATATGCATTTGTTATCGTCCTTCCTGTCATTTTGGCCTCTGAGATAGGCAGTTTCTTTTTCTTCCTTTAATGAATCAAAAATAATATTTACTCCAAATTATCACATGCATTTGCATTTCTTTACTTATTTAGAGATGGAAAGCGGATAAAAATCATTTTACATCTTTAACGTTGCTAATTGCAATCACTGCGATCACTAGTACCTCACTTTTTAACATGCACAAATACAACATTTAACATATTGATTAAAATACATTAATACTGGATCAAAACGAACTTACGGTGACGTTTAGGCAAAAAAAATAAAGTTTCAGTACGCACATGCACGTACTAGTTAGAATAAAAGTTTGTCCAAAGGAACCAATAGAAATCTTTAAGAGAGGAATCCAAGGGGTTTATCTACAGCAAGTAAAATTAGGTCCAAAGTTGATCTGCCTACTAAGTGACCCCATAGTGAAATAGCCAATAGGAAATTAAGGCCTTTTGGAGTGGCGAATGCCTAGAAAGCAAGTTCCCACCCCTTAAAAAAAAATTAAAATGTTATCATCGAAACCGCTAGAATTTATCTTTCCGTTTATTATTATCGAGAACACTTTAAAAGGGGTGATTGTTTCATAACCTGTTTAGTTTCCTTTCCTAATTATACGTATCGAAAAACTAATGCCAATAGGAAAAGAATATATATTTTAGACTAAGCGCAATAAATTATGTTTAGCACACATTTTGTGGGATTTTTTTTTTAAAGTGATGCAGGTTATTTACGACGTGAATTGTAATTGCAAATTACTTACTGCAACAGATGAGAACTTTTAGGGTTTAATTTCAGAAATTCTATAACTCTACTCCACTGTGTGGATATAGACACGTTTGCAACAATGCACGCACTGTTACGTGTTCCATAAACCGTACGCCATTAAAGAAAAGTTCTTCCAATACGTTCCAATTAAAACTTTTATTTATAAAAGAAGTTTTATTTGAAAAGATGAAACCGCAGTTTGAAGTGGAAATTTTGTAAATTTATTTGCAGTAAAACAAACAGGCTCTTTTTTTAACAGTCCAAACTATTATTTGTTTCTTTTCAAAAATTGGCCACGAAACTTTACGTGTGACACTAAACGTCCAATAATTATAATCTCATGCCATTACCCACAGGAGAGAACCGACCTCTTCGAACAGTTAGTGGGGCCGAGAAAGGAGGGGTGCAGGGAGTCTAGATCAACTATTAAAAGTGTTATTCACTCTGTTGCGTTAATCATGTAATTTTTGAGACTTTTAACGTAAGTTTACACTGGCTTTGGATAACTCATCATATTTTTAAAATGTTTACCCAATCTTTAAAGTTAACTTAAATTACTGCTTTTACCGTCCAGCAGTGGCCAGTCATTAGTCTCCGCTCCCGTCAGAACACGCAAAGTGAAGCAGCACCTGACTGGCTTGTGATTGGGAGGGTGAATTCCTCTCTCGGCTGAGCTTTTGTGGAACCCTGTACGAGGTGCATGTAAAATCTTTCGTGTCTCCAATGTCCTACCTGCTCATACGATACCTCTAGGGATATTGATTTTGAAGTGCTAGGCATCTTATCTGGAATTGGTTTAAAATTATGAGACTCCAAGCTAATTCGGTCTTCCTCACACCGGAGACCTTTGGAAAGGAAGCCGCTCCCTTTCGCCCTTCTCCGTTTTATATGGAAGATCTGGCACCGCTCCGGATGCGAGAGGACATTAGTAACAACTGCTTTTATCTACAAAGATCCTTCTTTTAAGGCATGCGCACATTATACGTGGCACGTACAGGGACTTCATGTATCAGGACTCAAATAATGAAAGCGTTTTAGTCATTCAAATTAGTTCTCCAAAAGATGAAAAGGAAAGTCATAGCATTTTGGTAAAACGAGACCTACCAGTAAATCTAACATTATTTCTACAGTACGTGAACGCAGAACTATTTCCAGTAGAGCAGGAGCTCAACTATCAAGTGGTCGTTTGAACGATTTAAATGTTGTGACATCAGAAAATCAGACAGCGATAAATGATAAGTGGAATGTTTTTCGCGGAAAGGTGAAGTATCATCAAGTATTAGTCCAATGCACACCTCAGAAATAATTATTCTTCAGTTTTACGCGAGAAAAGATGAAAATATGCTATGTAAATCTTTTCGGATAACTATACAAAAAGAACACATATATTTGGTTGAAGAACCAGGATAATCATATCTCTGTCTCATAGTTCCAGAGAGTATCGAGAACACATAATTTCATCAATACAAAAGCAGATGCAATATAACTGTATTGATTGGACAACTATTAAAGCTTTTGATTGTGTGATGATACGGCAGCAAATATTGGAGTTTCTAATGGACTAATTGTATTGTTTGAAAGTGCTTTAAAACACCCAGTAGAAGTAGTGATTTTTTGGCATTGTTTAACGAATTGCCTAACAGAAAAGCTGTTGCTGCTCTCGATCGTTCAACTTTCGAACTGACTTCTTTCAATGGGCCTATAGGTAAAAGTTTAAGAAACTAACAAAATTTATCCGTTGTTGAGAATATCGAAACAGATAATAGTAAAGATTTGAGCAACCATAGGATATATCTATGGGATATATTTCATACTATACTGGCGGATGATTATACAGAAGAGTTAGCAAACCGGTCTGCAAAGGTCTTTTACGCAAGGTGGTTAACAATGACAAAAGGAATCTTAGATTTATGCATTGCATCAACTCTGTAATTAAAAGAAACTAGCTTAGTTTGTCATGAGAGTTTATGGATCCTCATGGTTCACCATAAAATGCCATCCTAGAATTATTTCATTCACACAACAGGTTTAAAAAATCGTACAGTATATCAAGTACTTTAAAGATGAATGTAAGGGGATTTTTCGTCCAAATCAACAGGTAAATGTTTTAATGAAGCATATGAAATTTCTGGCACGCATTGGATGGAAAAAGTTTGAGAAACAGAATTAAAATCAAAGGGGGTTTTCAAACCACTACGCGTTCATTTTGAGGCAAGAAGACTACATCGATCTCATTGATTGGCAGACTGCCACTGTTACGGAACCACGTCTTATAACTAACTTGAGCAAACAAGGGTTTCAGTTGATGCAGAAACTAGCAATGAATTTAAAATTCCCCAAGTTTTAGGCAGACTGACGTTTTGACGACAGCTGTCGTCAAAAATGGGTCTCTAGATCTGTGGCACCGCACGCGATGAACGTTCCGATCATCCACCATCTTGCTAGTAGTTAAGTCGAGCGATGGCAACGGCTGCCCTTTTTTCAGCATTGGGAAAGGGTTGCGCCTCAAAGGGTTAAACGCTGAAATTGTAACCTTTTTAATCTAAAAAATATTACACTTTCTTTTTTCTTCTTCTTTTATTCCAAAAATTATTTTTAATGTCCTAAATAACTCCCACCCCCCCCTCTAAAAAAGTTGATACTAAAAACAAAATTAGATTTTTTAGTTGCATGGTTACTAGAAGTTTATCAATGTAAAAAAAATTTAGAAGTCAACGAAACAAGTTGAAGAATTTGATGTTTGGAATAAGTTAGGTTTATATTTATTAGATTCCCAAACATTTATATATTGGATGACAGAAATGAAAAAATTTCTAATTTTTCTCAGCTGATTTTCTGAACTTCATGTTTTCTGTACTTGAAAAATAAGCAATTACTTTGTATTCATTAATTCCAAAAAAATAAAATAAAATAAAAACCTAGATTTTATATCAAAAAGCATAAAATTAAAGCTCATTGCGGAAAACCTAAAAATTTTTCGATAAATATATATATATATATATATATATATAATATAAAATAGCTTAACTTACGTAATATGGAATCCCAATTAAAATATTATTTGAAAGCACATGATAACAAATATAATACGTAAACATGAAATTAGAATTGAAAATCATATATATATATTTGTAAATATGTGATCATAGTATCAACTTTTTATTAACTCAAAAGTTTGAATTTCAGAAGAAAAAAAAATCTTAATGCACCCTATACTACAACTTGTAAAGACAGTGTCTACATTTTTTTTCGATTTCCTATCCAACTGTACTCTTTAAAAAACTGCTCAAACGTTGTAGGAATTCTTACTAGAAAACCTTAATAGTGTAGAAGTACATGAAAATACCTTGAAATAAAAAATAAGACCGTAAATTACGTCAGTAATTGAAGAAGATTGTTTTATTAGTTGAAATGGGCAGCTCAAATTTGACAGCTTTTGAAAAATGTTCACAATGCTCGAGGGGCTCAAATATTCCTGAAACATCATCTGGTAACTAAAAACAAATGTAAAAAATAGTGCAATAAATATTTTTGCTTCAGGCTTCATTCTTCAGTGAAAAAAAATGAGCAATACTTAACGCTGGTCTGAAATTAACAATAATCGAAATTTCAGCATTTTTAGTGAGTTGAGGTAAAAGTTCATCGCATTTTTGTTTAAATACAATGAGTGAAAAAAAAATTGAAAATAATGATTTTTTTTGTTTCTTTGTCAGGATTTTAAAAGTTGTTTAGTAGAATACTATTAATTTTATTTCTTTTTAGTTAAATAGAGATGCGTAAAAAGTTAATTCGCTCTTAAAAACTAATTTATAAATCAAATTAATTATTTTAACTTTACATGTAAGTTGTAATGTCTTCCACTGACTGGGTGAAAATTGTGCAAAAAGACGAGCTTTTGCATTAACTCATAAGTTGTAGTTAAATGACACGAATGTCACCCATTTTTAATAGAGGTGTGCTGGATGATTATATCCGTATCCGCGGAGAGATACAAAAAAAAAATCCGCATATTTTTTTCTTAATTTTTACAATTAGTCTTGATTCCAAAAAATTGAATTTAATACATTTTAAAAATGTTAAAAATCTGGTTTTTTCCATTGAAATACATCACGAGAACACAAAGCTGTCAGGCAGTGCCGGGACCCGTCGCAGAGATGCTAGGCTCGTTGAAATGCTCTAAAGTCTGTATCGGTATTCCAATAAGTGGAATACCGAAGAAATGAATGATCCGTTTCATAGAAGCACCCGCAGATCTAGATTTTTTGATAATCTAGCACGCCTCTAGTTTATTTTTTACAGCTATGGGTAAGGGTATGACTGAACAAGTCCAATTATTTCATCTTGAGTTATTTTTTTTGCATTTTTGAGTCCATGCTCTTTCCTTCCTGGCGCTTCAAGTCAGTGTGTTGGTGGCAAAGGCATACGCACAAATCCTGCCGACTCACAGCAAGTCACTCCTCTTCTCTCTTACAGCAAACCATTTCTTCTAAAAGTATCCCGCAGCAACTCGCTGTTGGAGCTTTCACTCGGATAGATGTCGACTCAACCAGTCCAGAAACGCCGTAACTCGTGCGTAGACGCCCGGATATCCGTGCAGACCGCACTGTTTTCCGAAAGATGCCACGCCGACCAAGTAGTACTCTGTGTTCTTTCCTATCGCAAGAAGAGGACCTCCAGATTCACCCTGAAACGATATCAAAAGAAAGTCATTAATAGAGCATTACCACAGCATAAATAAAAGAATTAATGGAGCATCAATATTGCGTAAATGGAACCTAAATCGAGCAAAAATAGAGCATAAACCCTTTTTCGTTCGCAGCCTTTTTTGCTCAAGCAAACTAGCAACTCGAGATGAGTTAATTGATTCCGCCCAATATGTACGGAATATAATGAACTACTTTTTTGTAAGTAGTAATTTCGATTTAGAATATTGCAAAAATTTCTGAGTTTTACATATGTTAATATTCTGAGTTTAACATATGGTTGCTGTTTTCAAAAAAAAATATTCGAAAAATGTATACCATCAACAAAAAGTGGTTAGTTATATTCCGTATAGATTTTGACAGTTATGGATTTACCGTTTCACATAGAGTGGTGAATGAGAGGCACCTCTCGAGTTACCTCATCACATACAGTGGTGACTGAGAGTGAGTGCAAAGTTGATTTTTTTGTGATATCTTCTTAAGAGATACCACCACGAGAGAGTCGTGAATATAGCATGTGGAAAGAAAACATATATTGAGTCTTGTTACACCTGGACCCCTCTTAAAAAAATTGTAAACACTTCTTTGTTAAATCATTATGTAGTTTTTGTCGAATTCCATAGCTCTGAATATATTTCAAGACTTGCGATACCTTGGTTTTTAATAGCAAATATAAATAAACAAATGCATTATTCCAAATCCATATATATCAAAGCGTTTCCTGTCAATCCCTTTCCAGGCAACTGTTAGGCTATGTTCTGTGTGACAGCAACCGTGTGGGACCTTAACTAGGTACCACAGAGACCAGACTAGAGAAATAAAAAAGAAATGGATCTACAAAAAGTGCCCATGAGGTATTTTATCGGCATTTCTTTTCAGGTGTTTGGTGTTATGCTGTAGCTTATATTGCCTATATTTTCATCTAGTAAAAAATCCTGTGATCGTCATTGTGTGGAGGTAGTGTACTTTAGCTGCGTTCATTACAACAAAGATGCTTTTTACATCAGTCGTATACAATGACGAGCGTCATACGTTACCTCAAAACAGTGGCCTGTCTAGGTAAAGTTACGCACTATTTATTAACACACACGACATTTACACTCATCAGAACTGATCTATAATGGCACGATACTCGGTGTTCTTTATACTGCTTTCTCTTCTCAGACATTATTTTAATGTATTTCCAGCGATAACTTTTTATTACGAAGACAGATTTCCATTATTCTTCTTTTATTGAAAAGTGGGCACTTTAGGTGTGGTCCCATATCATTTGAATCAAGATATGATGATATGATGAATGGCGAAATAACGGAACCTTCTTCAATTCTTATGGGCTCATAATATAGACAATATTCGAGCTATATCTCTTTATTAGGGTATCAGGATATTTGAGTGACCGCGGTGACGTTATGGGGAAGTAATCTGAAGTCGGTTGTTTTCTTTCTAAAACTATCACACTCGTTTCGTTACGTCAGTGACGGTAGTAGTCTGCGACCACGTTCAAGTGGCAACTATGGCCCGTGCTACGTATCCTAGATGCCACAACCCTAGATATTGTTCCAGAAAACTCTGCTTGTTTCCTGGTTTCATCGTTCTAAAGTCCAGTAGGTGCAGGAAGTTCTAGTGAAAGATCCACTTGTCAGGATGTAACACGAACTTTATGGCTCCTAGAACTTCGTCGAAGAATCAGCTGTGCAAGATTCACAAGCACAATCAGACAGTAATGTGCTTACAACAATCTGCTCAGTACAGAAGCTTTCACAAATAATGTATTTCTCCCACTAAATAAAACACTTCCACAATCCAAAATTCAGTGGAAATATACGAGGGATGTCGTAAACAGTCCCTCAGGACTCAGCAATGAAGAATTCGCACACGGCACTTAAAAACAAAGCTTGAAAAAGGCCAGCGAAAATACCACTTCTATAGCACAATTCACAGCGTAATACAGCGAACAAACTCCACGAATGCTCGGTGAGAAACTGACTCTTCGGTCTCCCTGCCTCCTATTTACAGGTGTAGCCGAAATTAAAAGAAACTTCTCGAAGAATGTATTTCCCGAAGACTCCACATAAAGCGGGATTTTTGATTACGTCATAGAAGAGAAATACAGTAATATTATGCTGTGTGGTGTGATGTTAATACAGTAAAACAAAATTTAAAGGCCCCATTGGAAAAATAGCGCCAAATGTTCGAAATGTCGCCAAGCTTGGAGATTTTTTGGCAAAATTTCGCCAAATTTGGCGCCAAAAATAAGTCCACGAGAGTGAGGCCAACGAAGCTCTAGCATGAATATTTCTAGAGATCTTTTGAAAACCAGGATAACGCAAAACTCCGTATCTCGCGTTCTAGTTGACCGATTTCGATGCAACGAAATGCAAAATTCAACCATTTCATGCGTAGAATACGAATTTTAAATTATTTTTAACATTTTAACGCGCAGTGTTCCCGCTCTGGGATCACCTAACTCGGACGTCTCGACTGTTGCCAGTCACGAAGAATAGATTGGATTTCTATAAAAATAGTTGCGGGAGACATGGCTCCACGAGAATCCTTTACTTTTTAGCACGTCCTTTCACGTAAAAAAAAATTAGTCACGATTCTTTTTAACAGCACTGACATCTGCTGAGAAATGAAAGAATGCGAGAACAGCTGAATACAATGCCGAATGCCGAAAAAAGGGCAGCCGTTGCCATCGCTCGACTTAACGACCAACAAGAGGGCGGACGATCGAAACGTTCATCGCGTGCCACAGATCTAGAGACCCTTTTTTGACGACAGCTGGCTGTGCGGCACAGCCAGCTGCGTCAAAAAAGGGTCTCTAGATCTGTGGCACTCGATGAACGTTTCGATCGTCCGCCATCTTGTTGGTAGTTAAGTAGAGCGATGGCAGCGGCTGTCCTTTTTTCGGCATTGAGAAAGGGTTGCTCCTCAAAGGGTTAACAGCCAGGAGGCAGAGCAGACCGAAAATTCGTAACAATATCCTCGCACCTGCGGCATATACGCCGATAGGGCGGGTCAAAAGAAACGTACCTGGCACTCATCTTTGGATCCGTCCATCGTGCCGGCACATATGTAGACGTGGGTGATGGTCACCTCGGGTTCATACGCCCCCTTGCAGTCCTCTTCGCTCTGGATGGGGAACTGCCCCTGCATGACCACGACGCTCGAATTGCCATCTGGAAACAGGGAACGTCACAATTAGAGAAAAAAAAAAAAGAAGTCTGAAACACTCTCGTTAAATTAATTTTTGATTAACGTATATCTCGGCGTGTAACAAGCACCTTCAAAAAATTACTTCATTTTTCCGTGTGCGTGTTGTACACCGAATTACAAAATGGTTAATATGAAAAATTTAAAAAATAAACATTACAAATATGCATTACATTACAAAAGATACATTTAACATTATTAATGGCTATGTCATTTTATCTCTCACCCCCTTTATTGAAAATTGTACGAAAAATGTGTTCCAACAGGGGCGTAGCCAGAAATTTTTCATGGGGGGCGTATGACTACTACATCTCATATATATGTATACGTGGGTGTGATAATGTAGTGAAGAATATACACTTTGTATGGCAAAAAATTCCTCATTGGGAGGTTATGACCCCCCTAACCCCCCCCCTTGGCTACGCCCCTGTGTTCCAAAAATGCGACATAAAAGTATGCGGCATAATTTTACACATATATAAATACTAATATATAATATTTACATATAATATTTATATATAAATACTAATATATAATATTTACATATTTAAATACATTTACATATCTATATAAATAAAATTAGACTTTTGTCTGTACATTTCTTGGAATTCAAAAATTTTGCTATTTCTATCCGTTTCAAGCACCTGGGAATCCGATGCGACCCTCAAAAAAAAGTTTGTCTGTCTGTCATTCTGTCATTCTGTCATTCTGTCCGTGACGCTTTTTTTGTTTAAGCATCACGTAAAAACGACTGAAGCGAATGATATGAAATTGGGTGTCATGATAGGTGGTCACTCAACTTAAAACATAGGCGTCGAATTTTTAAAAAAACTTGATTAGATTTTTAGATTTTGGGAAAATCGTTTCAAACTGCGTAAATTTGTGTTCAAGCATCACGCAAAAACGACTGAAGCGAATGATATGAAATTGAGTGACATGATAGGTGGTCACTCAACTTAAAACATAGGCGTCCAATTTTTAAAAATCCTGATTGGATTTTGAGATTTTGCGAAAATCCTTTCAAACTGCGTAAATTTGTGTTCAAGCATCACGTAAAAACGACTGAAGCGAATGATATGAAATTAAGTGACATGATAGGTGGTCACTCAACTTAAAACATAGGCGTCGAATTAAAAAAAATCTTGATTAGATTTTGAAATTTTGCGAAAATCATTTCAAACTGCGTAAATTTGTGTTCGCACATCACGTAATAACTGCAAAGGTGAAAAAATGATATTTGGTGAAATGATGGGTGGTCACTCACCTTAAACTATAAGCATCCAATTAAAAAAAATACATCAGATTTCGAGATTTTGTGAAAATCGTTTAAAACTGAGTGAATCTTTGTTCCTGTATTACGTAATAACGACTAAAGCGAATGATATGAAATTTGGTCACACGATAGATGGTTGCTCAACATAAACTATAGGAGTCCAATTTTTAAACATTTTTATTAGATTTTTAAATTTTGTGAAAATTCTCTCAAAATACGTTTATATTTCTTCAAACATCACGTAATAACGACTAATACGAATAATACGAAATTGAGTGATATGATAGGTAGTTGCTAATCTTAATTTATAGGCGTTGAATTTTAAAAATATTTTGCTTACATTTTGAGATTTTTCGAAAATCGTTTTAAAATGCTGAAAATTTGTTCCAGCATCACGAAATAAAGACTGCAGGGAATGAAACGAATTTGGTTGACATGATAGGTTGTCACTCAACTTAAATTCTAGGCTTCAAATTTTTCAAAAATGTTGATTAGATTTTGAGATTTTGCGAAAATTATTTCGATATGCGTCAATATTCGTTCGCGCATCACATAATTACGACTAAAGCGAATGAAATGATATTACTTAGTTACTCTCTAACCTGTAATATTTTAACAATACATAAAAATTATAACTTCGCTTTCTTTACTTTGGCAACATACTACATCCATTCTGTGTACTCCTACAATGCTGACGAAAGTTCTTGCTTTTTGGAAATTTTCATTCACTAACCCGTCGAGGACGGGTACTTCAGCTAGTATATAATATAATTGTTACAATATTTCGTAAGCTGTAGAATATGTATCACATGTATTTTTGGTTACAATCATAAAAATTTCACCATAGGGTTGCCAGGCGAAATTCACGAAAGATGAGAGATAAAATGACAAAGTCAATTAATATCGTTTTAATATAGCAATAATGAAACTAAAAAATTAGGGGGTTCAGGGGGGATCTCCCCCTGACGAGGCTCGAATAGCCGAGTTTATATGTATGTATGTATATATATATATATATACTAGCTGAAGTACCCGTCCTTGACGGGTTAGTGAATGCAAATTTCCAAAAAGCAAGAACTTTCGTCAGCATTGTAGGAGTACACAGAATGGATGTAGTATGTTGCCAAAGTAAAGAAAGCGAAGTTATAATTTTTATGTATTGTTAAAATATTACAGGTTAGAGAGTAACTAAGTAATATCATTTCATTCGCTTTAGTCGTAATTATGTGATGCGCGAACGAATATTGACGCATATTGAAATAATTTTCGCAAAATCTCAAAATCTAATCAACATTTTTGAAAAATTTGAAGCCTAGAATTTAAGTTGAGTGACAACCTATCATGTCACCCAATTTCGTTTCATTCCCTGCAGTCTTTATTTCGTGATGCTGGAACAAAATTTCAGCATTTTAAAACGATTTTCGCAAAATCTCAAAATGTAATCAATATATTTTAAAATTCAACGCCTATAAATTAAGATTAGCAACTACCTATCCTATCACTAAATTTCGTATCATTCGTATTAGTCGTTATTACGTGATGTTTGAAGAAATATAAGCGTATTTTGAGAGAATTTTCACAAAATCTCAAAATCTAATAAAAATGTTTAAAAAATTGGACACCTATAGTTTATGTTGAGCAACCATCTATCATGTGACCAAATTTCATATCATTCGCTTTAGTCATTATTACGTAATGCGGGAACAAAGATTCACTCAGTTTTAAACGATTTTCGCAAAATCTCGAAATCTGATCGATTTTTTTTAATTAGATGCTTATAGTTTAAGGTGAGTGACCACCTATCATTTCACCAAATATCATTTTTTCACCTTTGCAGTTATTACGTGATGTGCGAACACAAATTTACGCAGTTTGAAATGATTTTCGCAAAATCTCAAAATCCAATCAAGATTTTTTAAAAATTCGACGCCTATGTTTTAAGTTGAGTGACTACCTATCATGACACCCAATTTCATATCATTCGCTTCAGTCGTTTTTACGTGATGCTTGAACACAAATTTACGCAGTTTGAAAGGATTTTCGCAAAATCTCAAAATCCAATCAAGATTTTTTAAAAATTGGACGCCTATGTTTTAAGTTGAGTGACCACCTATCATGACACCCAATTTCATATCATTCGCTTCAGTCGTTTTTGCGTGATGCTGGAACACAAATTTACGCAGTTTGAAACGATTTTCGCAAAATCTGAAAATCTAATCAAGATTTTTTAAAAATTCGACGCCCATGTTTTAAGTTGAGTGACCACCTATCATGACACCCAATTTCATATCATTCGCTTCAGTCGTTTTTACGTGATGCTTAAACAAAAAAAGCGTCACGGACAGAATGACAGAATGACAGACAGACAAACTTTTTTTTGAGGGTGGCATCGGATTCCCGGGTGCTTGAAACGGATAGAAATCGCAAAATTTTTGAATTCCAAGAAATGTACAGACACAAGAAATGTACAGACTAATTTTATTTATATAGATATATATATATGTAATTAAGAACATTGTAGCGGTTTCAGCGTTGTAATATGACCGTCGATGTTTGAGCAGGAGGAGATGGCGCGACTGGGTAAGGACTCTGGCGTAGAGCCCCCCCCCCTCCCCCCCGCCCAGCCGGTCGCGCTGGAACTCGTAGTCGGACCAAGCAAAGAAGATTTTGCGGGTTTACATTATTTTGTTGGACAATTTGTTACAGATTACACTGGGCAAGAAAGGCCACGCACTAATCCTGTCTCTCCAGATGCGTCAAGTTTTTATCACTCTGTACAGGTCTCGTCACGTGACCTTGCAACCTGCAATGATTGGCTAACCCATATCGGCAAGGCATCCGGTCAGCAATAGGTTTTGCTTCAAAAATGCAAATGCGAACAAAAAACGGGAACTGACCACAAATTTAGAACGAAACTGCCAGGGACTGTGTAGTAGTTGCGGTTTTCGAAAGCGATTGGCTTTGTTCTCAACTACGCAGTTTGGCAGTTTGGGATTTTAGCGGGCTTTTGATTTATTATGTTATATATATATATATGCATATATATAACAATATATATTTTCTAACAAACTTTATATTCTTTGCCTGGTGACATGAAAAGTTCAACATATTCATCCTTATTTACGTTATTTTCGGGAATGTCATTCTCGTCTTCATTGTCACTTTCTTTTAATCAGAAAAAGTCATCCTCAGTTCTTTACATGATATTCTACATTTTTTTAAATGAATTAACAATTTTTTATGGGTTTTATTATTCTTAAACAATCCACTTGAATTTTTGTAGGAAAACATGATGCGTGTTATACAGCAGTATAATTGCTTGAAAATAGTATTATATATCCTAAATTTACTGGTGCGTGTTTTACGACAGAGCATGTTATACGCCGGGATAGACGGTATTTTTAAATGTGCCCTAAAGTGCTATATATTAAAAGCGTCCATGCGCTTCTTCCTATTTATCTTCGATTAAGCTGGAAAAGGTATCATAATCCACGATTGTGGATGAGTATGATGAATAAGCATCAACTACCGGCAGCCGCAAATGAGCCCGTATCCTCCAACCTTAATCATGTTTGTAAAACTGTCTTGCTCGTAACGTAATTTTAACACAAAAGTTAAAGCTTTATCCAAAGAGGCCTACGGCTGCTCTCTTATTGGTTCCGGCACTTAGATACGTCATCTAACGGCCGAATCCAACCAATGAGAAACTTCCGTAGGCCTCTTTGGATGACTCATCGAAGTATACAAGCAGGCCCGGTAGAAGATTCACGATCGCCACGGCTGATCCTGGAATCTTTTCGACGCGAAAGTTTACCACAAACAAGCTCCTACTTGGAAATTCCACGCGTTTTCAAAACGCATATTCCTGTTATCGGAAATGGATCCTCTTCTGGGAATGTGCGTGATCTTTCTGCGAGTATGTTTGCCAATACCGTTCGCATTTCAAAAATTTTCTTTGCTGGCAACAGCCCTCTTATATCAATGCTTCATGCATAAGAAATCATTTTGTGAAAAAGATTGAACTACATGATCTCGAAAAGCTATTTCAAACGAATTGGAATCATAAATTTCTAAATGATAAGACTAACATCGAAATGACGTCAATCTTACTTACGATACGCAAGTTTGTGCCATTCAATTGTTTAACGTTTTTACTGTCGGAAATCCCAAAAGCTGAAAATAGTAAAAAATCGCTAAAAAATTAGGGTACAGGTATATTTTTCTGTTTTTTTAAAATACAGCAAAATTTCCCCTGTGTTTTTTTTAACGTATTCGAGCGAAATTTCAAGCCGATTGGCCAAAGGGTATAAGTTTGTGTGCGACATGGACAAACTAAACAAGCAAATTTTCATTTCCATCTATAAGAAGATATCCTCTTAAATTTATATTCATGTCCTGCCCCTTTGATTAAACTTATCTACAAACGTTGAACAGCGTCTGAAACGAGCACGATAATCGATGTCACGTGACCGCATAGTCACTGCAACCACCAGTTTCTTCCAGAGAGATTAAAAACGAGTGACGCGCTCAAGCAACAAGAGTAAATAATAAAAGCTTTTCAGCACAACAATTAAAGCCAAATCTCTTTATGACCGTGAAAATGGCGGAAAGTGCGAGACGCCGAACGTCGCGATATGAGGAAAATCAAGCGTAAAATTTGTTTAGAATAAAATCGACAAGGTGATCGACACATTGAGAGAGTCGCATTAGCTCCTCAAAGTTTAATCATTGCCACTAAGTGGTCGTGTCATAACTGAACGAAGTCGCCATAAAAAAAAGAACAAAGCTTTTCTAGAAAGACTTTCTATAAGTCTTAACCTCACAGTGTATACTGTAGCCAATTCATTGCACTCTCATAATTTCGTAATAAATTCGTAATATAAATCGTAATAAAATAATAATAAAAAATTTCGTAATAAATCTTACTAAAATAATAACTTTGTAGTTTTGTCAAAAATATGCATTTAAAATATGGAAATAACTTTAGTTTTTTTTCCATGCAACATTAATTTTTGAGCAAACAAGCATAAACATATATTTCCAGTTACAGGATTTTAACATTTAAAATATGAACTATATATTAAAAATAAGAAAAGAAACTATATTTAAATCTTCAAAAATTTGGTTTTTTTCCTAAGCCGCTGGTCATTCTGGTCACACACTTTTGCACTTGAAGAGTCATGTAATACAGGGGTGTGACCCAGGCGCGTAGCCAGGAAAATTTTTCGGAGGGGGGGATATGAACTTATATGTGTGTAAACAGACGGAATTTCATCACTAATCCAAAAATTTCGGGGGGGGGATATATCCCGATATCCCCCCCGGCTACGCCCCTGGTGTGACCGTTTTACTGTACACAGCAAAAAAAATTCAGAAACGTTACATACTTATAGCGGAAAGGTTTTCGAAAGTATAGCGTAACCTACCCATGCTCTACTCGAACTCACGATTTCGGAAACATAACCCATATTTCGGGGTAAAATATTTACGGGGAAAAGAAATCTTTATTTGGGACTTCGCGCGCATGCGCCAAGTGCCAAGAGACAAAGGGATGAGTGAGCGCGTCTTCCCTAACAGCACAGATGGCCACAAAAGAGTCGCTGTGACGTCACAGAGGGTCACAATTGTCACAGGACTGTCACATTGTAACTTGCAAGGCCCGATTATGACCAACAGGGGCCCGGGCATTGATGAATTTGGAGGTCCCCATCTATAAAATTTGTTCTCTTTTTCATAATATTTTGACATATAAAAGAATATTTCAGAACAACATTTGAAACTGGGGGCCCTGGGCAAAGTCCCGATTTGCCCATGCGATAATAAGGGTCTGGTAACTTGTGAGTGATGTAACTTCACTGTGTGGTCACTGTGAAGTTTATTTGTGACCAGTCACCAGGTGACGTCGCCGGATGAATACTTAAATAAAACAGCACATTATCTCCTGAAAATAATTTATGTGGAAGAAAAAATATTTAAGATTTTTAATTTATATTTATTAATTATGGTATTTTCTCTCCATTTACAAAATACTTCAAAAAAATTTTAAGTTTCCAAAACAAGCCGTACCACAAGAACAGTCAGTTTACTTTTAAAGCAAATTCCGGCAAGAGAATCACAGCGTCGCGGTAACGTGCAGTCTTATGGGCCCGTTTATCTTGGGTTCGATTCTGATCGCTGCTCCTGCGCGCTCCTTCCGTTAGAGTTTGGTGCTGCCATCTAATTGATGTTACTTGGAATGCTTTATCTAGTGCATGTTACTTTTTCTGATAAACTCAGAAAGGTTACTCGTTAATTCGGAAAGTTTCCCAAAAACTCGGAAACCTTTCCGAAATACACGGAAAGGTTACTCAATATTTTACCAAAATATACAGAAACGTTACCCATCTTTTCCAGAAACCTTACCTAAAATGCAGGAAAATAGGTAAATATGTTTCCGACATATGCAGAAACGTTTCTAAATACTTTACCCTCATGATTCGGAAACGTTTCTGCAATTTTAAACTACAAGAGCTGCCCCATTTTTTGGGGTAACGTTTCCGAATTTTTTTTACCGTGTAAATATCTCGGACCAAGATGGACACACCTCCTTGGTCCCATGACACTCCTGATGCAAAGGGATGATGTGACCAAAATGCCTGTATATCTAGTCAGCCACGCTTGAAGTCGAAATGAAGTTCATATCGGGGCCATCCTGATTCTACCGGGCCTTCTTGTTCACTCCGATGTGTCATCCAAAGAGGCCTACGGATGCTCACTTATTGGTT
Organism: Cheiracanthium punctorium; assembly: GCA_038373885.1. Lineage (NCBI taxonomy): Eukaryota > Metazoa > Arthropoda > Arachnida > Araneae > Cheiracanthiidae > Cheiracanthium > Cheiracanthium punctorium. The sequence goes on along the minus strand of JAWZYV010014983.1, from coordinate 18,873 downwards.
CCAGCACTTAGATACGTCATCTAGCGGCCGAATCTAACCAATGAGGAAACGTACGTAGGCCTCTTTCGGAGTGCACAAGCAGGCCCGGTAGAATCACGATGGCCCAGTTCATACAGTTGCAGAATACTCTGCTTGTTTCCGGGTTCGTCGTTCTAAAGTCCAGTTTGTGTAGAAAGTTCCAGTAAAGAGTCCATTTGTCAAGATGGAACACAACTTTATTGCTTCTAGAACTTCGTCGTACAATCAGCTGTAATAAATTCACAAGAACAATCAAACAGTAATGTGCTTTTAACAGTCCGCTTAGATCAGAAGCTCTCACAAATGCTGTATTTCTCGACATAAAATAAAACACACCCACAGGTAAAAATTCAGTGGAAATATTCGAGGGATAACACTAACAGTCTCTCAAGACTCAGCAATCAAGAATTTACACACAACACTTTAAAAACAGCTTCGAAAAGCAAGTCAAAACACTGCTTCTATAACACTGTCGATTCTCAGAGCAAAGCAAACGTACTCACTCAGAGAGCTCTACTCACACACTGAACTGGGGCTGCTGAAGCGCGCCGGTATTTATAGAGGAGGCAGAAGCTGCGGGCAGCTTCCAGAAAAGTCTATTTCTCGAAGATTCTACATAAAGCGGGAATTTCGATTACGTCATAGAAGAGAAATGTTAGGTTTTTTTATATGATTTTAATGCAGCATAAGCAGCTTTACAGGCTCCATAGGGAAAATCTCGCCAAATGACCAAAAGGTCGCCAAATCTGTGCGCCAAAAATAAGTCTCCAAAAGTCGAAGTGATCGAGGCCCTAGGACCCATATTTCTCGTGATTTCTAGACACCCATAGAAAAACAACGGGGAAACCAAAACCTCCGTATCTTCGGTTCTAGTGGGCCGATTTTGATGCAACAAAAAGCAAAATTTAACTATTTGGAACGTAGAATACGAATTTTAAACTATTTTAAGCCACAGGACGGCGGGTTGCCCCGAAATTTTGTAAGAAGTACTTACTGAATGCCGTCGTTCCGTATCCGATGACCCAGGACGATTTGCCCGTCAGGTCCTCTCCGTTCAGGCTGTCGTAGGGCAAGCACACGGGGAATATGGCGTCGTTGAAAGGGACCGGCCTCTTCAGTTTGAGGACGGCTATGTCGTTCTTGTAAGTGCGGGACTCGAACTCTTCGTGCCTGTGGACGCGCTCCACCTCGACATCGATGGCGTCGGGCTCGTTCGGATTGCTCAAGTTGTAAGCGCCGAGACGCACCACTATCCTGGATGGGTCCAGACTGAAAACGAAAACAAGTGACAAGACATTAAGACGTGGGCACTAATGTGATTTCAAGTTTATAATCAGTTTTTTTTTAACCCTTTAACGCGCAGTGTTCCCGCTCTGGGAACACCAAACTCTGACGTTTTGAATGTTGCCAGTCACGAAGAATGGATTGGATTTCTATAAAGATAGTTGCGGGTGGAATAGCTCCGCGAGAATCCTTTACTTTTTGGCACGTCATTTCCCGTAAAAAAATGTTCACGATTCTTTTGAACAACACTGACATCTGCTGCAAAATGGAAGAATGCGAGAACAGCTGGATAGATTGCCCAATGCTGAAAAAAGGGCACCCGTTGCCATCGCTCGACTTAACGACCAGCAAGATGGCGGACGATCGAAACGTTCATCGCGTGCCACAGATCTAGAAACCCTTTTTTGACGCAGCTGGCTGTGCCGGGCACAGCCTGGATTGTGTGACGATGACCCTTCTATGTACAGTGGTGTGGTTCTCATCTTTTTTTCGGACATTTTCTAAAATCCGAAAAATATTAGCGTAAATATTAACCTTAGTGTTGTAGCCGTTATCAACAGATAAAAAAAAAAAAAAAAACAGAAACAAAAATCCGATGTTAATAACCACATTGTCTATATCTGTGAAATTTTGATTCACTTCAATTCTCCTTCACGCATGTCCAAGCCTAATTGGAATTTGGAAACTTATTTTTGGTGCCAAGTTGGCGATATTTCATGAAAAGTCGCCAAACTTGGCGTCAGATGGAGAGATTTTTCATGACCCAAGCAGTGGTTATGCATGCATAGACCTTTAATTATGGAAAATCTTCTGCGTTACTCAGTAAATAACTACCGAATCGATTGTAACTAAAATTTTTACTGAATACTATGAATCAATATCAAATGAACAGTTTGTCAGAGAAACTTTCTACAGAGTTTTCTAATCAGCTGTTAATTAATCTCAAAAATAAAATACCACAAATTTATATTACTTCTTATATTTTGTATCGTAAGAATCTGAATATTTTGAATATTTCTTCAATATTTTAAATTCAAAATTTTTATTGAATACTGTGATTGTGAATCATTACCCCTCCCTCCCAAAAAAAGGGACTTTAAAATAATTAAAACTTTGTAAAAAAAAAAAAAAAAAGAGAACATTAAAGTTACTTGACAAGAAACTTCCTTACAAGTTAACAAGTTCACAAGTTAGCCTGGCAAGTAACTTTTATTTGTGTTGTTTTACAAAGTTTTAATTATTTTATCTTTTAAACACCAGTTCTTCGAGTTTTTTTTTTAATCTCAGAGTCAATTATTTAAATCATGGACACTTACATACTCAAACGTCCTCTTTTTCTCTCCAGAATAATAGAGTGCATCACCACGCCCAGAAAATAATCCATAATTTTACACAAACACTAATCCAGCTTCAAATTTTACATTTGTGTCTTCAGACAAGGGCTCGGAAAATCTAGACTATATTGAATGACATTTGTGATGAACCGCTTAAGACAAATTTTAGACAGATTTCAACTGTAATTTAAACCGAAACTTTTATTTTATTTTTTTTTTATTTAACTATAAATTTTCCATTAAAATTTTAACCTAGAAAGAGCATATCTAGAAAACTTGTCGAGCTCACTGAAGGAATGATGAACAAATATGAGTTTTCTGTCCTGCTTGGCAGATGAAAAATCATAATATTTTGTACCCTAGCATTTTCCACCAAAATTTTGGATTTTTTTTTATTACATATGAATATTTCTTGCCATGTGGCCCGCTAGTTGGTTGTGGAATGTTGTGGTATCGGGCAATATTGAACCAGGGAGTAATATTTGAACGAGATGAACAAACAATGGCAGTAGCTCCACATTAGCGTCATAAATTTTTGCAACAATAGGTGGCGTCGCAATCAATCCGACACCCTGTCGCCCTTTCCAATAGTTTACTGCATCCATAAAAAAATACATGTATACGGATTTACTTCATATATTCAGAGCCTGATCATAGGTGGACAGGGCCCCGGGGCAAGAGGTTATTTTGGGGCCCCTCTACAATCACAATTATTTTAATTTCTTTTTGTTGGCTGTTGCATTTTCCCGATATAAAAATAAAACATTTTTAAAGAATACTAAAATTGAATTACAAATTACCTACTTATTTATACGGATTTAGAACAAGACTATGTATTTAAAAGTGATTTTAATATTTTTTTTTTGCCCGTTTGTATTATTAGGTGCGATAACTCAGGGAATGGCAATTACGAGGCACGGGAGCAAAGTTCTTCACTCCAAAAAATTTTCTTCATACACCAAAAAGTTCGAAATTTTCTTTCCGTCATCATGAAATAAAAAATGTTAACTAATGAATATTTTGTAAGAAGCATATATATATGGCCATACCATACGTTTCCAAAAATTCCTAAATTCTGTTTTATTGATCCATGAGTCTTAAGGACCATTGAATTATGCTATAGATATTACAAAGGAAATTTAGTTGCAAAAATTTTATTATTGCAGTATTGATGAATATGTAATAAATCATGATAATAAATCCGGAGATTTGGGGGCCCTAATTATTCCGGGGCCCGGGCTATTGCCCCGCATGCCCGTGTGATAAGCAGGCTCTGCATATATTACGTTAAGATGGTTTCCATAACTGGTTGCGGCAACAAAATTGCTCGAAATTTTGTTCGTGTAATAATGTTTTAAGCCTTTCTAGATAAGTTGCACGCTCTTTCGAACTCGAACCCGGTTAAATGCATGATTGATTGAATGAAGAGAAGAATCAGAACTTACGGTGAGGATCTCCTTCCGCTGACGACGCAGTGGGCTGCTGTAATGACGTGCTGGTTCGTGACTAAAGCACCTCCGCAGTCAGGGACCAATTTGCCATTCATCCTTCTGACAAAAACAACGGCCTGCAAGAGAAACAAAAAAGATAAATCATGAAAAAACAATCGATTATAAAACATGCACGGTCCTGTTTTCGAATGTAGTTTGGGTGTTTCTGGAAAACAATAGAAAAAGGATGGATTAGGCATGTTATCTACACCATTTTCGAAAGACTACATGGCATTACAGATCTGCGCCGCACGGATATTCGTGGCGGCGGCGCGCCGCGGCGTGGAAATTTTTTTTTTTTTTGAAAAAGAGCATAATGAAAATGGGTGTACGCGTACAAACACACACACATACACATCCTACTCTGTAATGACGCTTATCCCTGACTCACTGATTCAGTGACGCTCTAACAATTCCGGACAACCACTCAAGGATAGAACTTTTACCGCCATTACTCTTAGAAGATTAAAAAGTTCAAAAATATCAAAAAGCACAAAAGCTATATAATATCTACACCTTTTGTACGATCCGCTTCAAGTTTTTCCTAACTATGTATAAAAATGTAGAAAGCAATCTGCGCCACTTTAAAAATCTGAAAATCTACCCGTTCCCTCCTTTTTAAGCTATTTTTCTCTCTTTTCAGCTCCATTTTATTTCTGAGAGTAAAAAAAAAGTGAATCATTTGAGTGACAAAATTAGTTGTTTCAAGTGACAATGACGTCATCACTCCAAGACATGTAAAAGGGACCTCGCTTTGAGGGGTTAAATTTTCGAAGGCTTGGTATTAGGACCTGGAAAGACACTCTTTGATTAAGAGTGCGTTTGACAAGATGACATTTCTGTTCTGTTGATAAGAATATGTTTACATTATTTTGAATTAGCAGAGGGATTGTAAGTCTTTAAGCTGACTTAATGGAAACCATCCAGATAGATTCAGCTTTTATCTGAAAATTGTCATTTTTAGCCCATACGAATTTCAGCTAAGGAGGAAGCTGTTTCCTCCCCTGCTTACTTTCCAATAGAAGTTTACAAGAAACATCATGATTCTACCGGGCCTGCTTGTGCACTCCGAATGAGGCCGATGTACGTTTCCTCATTGGTTAGATTCGGCCGTTAGATGACGTATCTAAGTGCTGGAACCAAGAAGAGAGCATCCGTAGGCCTCTTTGGATGACTCATCAGAGTGCATAAGCAGGCCCGTAGAATCACGATGGCCCCGGCCTAAACACAGGTAATGTTTATGCTTTCGATTGTTCTGAGTGTGAAAAGGATTACGACAGTACAAATTTAGTATATACAGGGAGTATAGGTCAAAATTAAAATTTTTTAATGGTAGCAAATGGCTACCAAGAGCAATGACAAATGGTAGCCATATTTCAAAAAATGGTAGCCATTTGCTAATATTATAAAATTACGTAATTACTGTATCAAAAATGATAAAATCATGCTCAATACTTACATTTACATACACATCCTTACTTTCAACAACTAATATATATGAAATGAAAAACATAAGAGAAGAAAGTAAACATTTAGAAATACCAAAAATACTTTAATATTTGCAAAAAATGAAAACAATACAGTCAAAAATCTTGCCGCCTGGAACGTCCAAAGTCTGATGAGCTCTTCCACCATCACAAATTAATTTCACCGTTAAAATTTGATAACAAACGTCATCTACATTAGAGAAATTAGATAAAAGTTGTTCTGCCAGAAAGTTGCTCGGATTTTAAGCTCTATTGTGATAACCCTATAAAACTCAAAATAATCGAAGCGAGTTCGGTCAAGGATGCTTTGGGCGACACTTAAAAAACGACACTTTGGGCGACACCAGCAAAATGTCCCTACTCTCATTGTTCTCTGAGGGCAGGGAGTCAGACCCACGACCGAGCCGTGTCCAGCTTCGAAATTCCCTGCCATTTCACATAAAAAAAACGGTTTGACCAATCAAAACTCGATTCGTTCGAACTGATTCAGAGCGATTGAGACCACTTACCAATGTGGTTGGATTAGAATGTTTCGGCCCTGGCCGGTCTCTATCCGCTCAAAACGGGCCGCCTGTGATGGTGCCCCCATGCGCATGGTAAAACATAGTAAGTTCACGAAGTTACGAAGATTTAGTGCACAATCGATCGGGATTATGAGAGAATATCCCCACAAAGTTTAATTTTTGAAAATACATTGAAACATTTGGTAGCCACAATGGCGATCATCACAAAAAATAATAGTCGCCAAAAAGTTTTAAATGGTCGCATTTGGTGACTGGCGAGAGCTAAATTTGAAATATACAGGGAGGTCCTAAACTATAAGTCAAAAATGTAAAGGGTGGTTGAGGGGACCAAGCTTGTTTAGAATCACATAGCAGTGTGGAGTCGAAAATGTTGTCGACTCCACACCACATGAAGATGAACTGGAGTCCATCTTCATGTACCTGTTAAGCAAGGACGTACCCAGGGGGGTGGTCCAGGGGGTCCGGACCCCTCCCGAAATTTCAAATTTCGTTAGCAAAATAATAATGATGTCAAGTCTTTTTGTGAAAAATTCTCCCTTTTTCACCGCTTGGACCCCCTCCGAAATTTTTGGACCCTCTCCGAAATTTTTTTCTGGGTACGTCCCTGCTGTTAAGAATTACTTTGGAAGAAGTATTGAAGTAACAATGAATTTTCCGACCACCGTTTGTCAAAAACGAACACAATTTTTACAGAAAGCACTTAACTAGAACTGCTAGTTTACAAATTCTATTTCATTTCATGGATGAAAGGCTTGAAGAAAAGCTCATTGTTTATGAAACTTGATTAAGAATTTAGACGAACAGTTTTTTTTTGACATATAGTTTAGGGCCACCCTGTATATATATATATATACATATATATACAGTCAACTCCGGTTATAGTGAACCTCTGGAGACCATCAAATTTCGTTCACTATATTCGAAGAACCATGGTGAACAGAGATACTGTGTGTGAATCGGGACTTTGGTTTGCGTTCACTATAACCACTATATCCGGGTTCACTGTAGCCAAATGTTCACTATATCCGGAGTTGATTGTACATATATATGTATATATATATATATATATATATATATATATATATAGGGTCGTATACTGACCCTATGAGTTGACGAATTACTGTTATGTGCTTCAAATTAAAAGCAGGACATATACGGAATGACTAGTCGAAATTGTTAGGACACCACACACATTTAATGAATCTTCTATTTACAAAGTTATACTAGAATTCTTTTACACCACTTAGGTACGTTAACAAAATATCATCCACACAGGATTCGCTTCTTTAAAAGAAAGAAAGAATAAAAACAAGCCACCCAGGCATGCACGAAAAGTTCCATCTCCGTTCAATATCTCTCCGTCCGTCTCTGTCAACTTCACTCTAACTAACGGCTCCCTTCTTCCGAATTCGCCAGCCAACGAAAAACAAAACACCACGTGACCTCCCACGTCAGGGGGGGTCTCAGAGGAAGGGGTGAAGATCTCTCAGCCCTTTCAGCAGCTGCGCTCTTATTGAAACTTCGGATCCTACAGGCTCGGCCATCTGACCCGCGGTGTCCTCACCGCCCAGGACCATAAGGATATCTGAAATAAAACACTTAAAAAAAAGAAAAGAAAAATACATTATTTACAGGTCATTAGAAATATGAAAAGTTCTACATTCTAGGGTTATTATCGCCCCAAACTTGTTTTAGGCCCCCCTTTATATTTTTTGACTCCCTACCCTTTAAGTTTTGATTTATTTTGTAGGGAAAATTTATTACTTAAAGATCCGTTTCCTCTGGTTGTAAATGTAATTTTATTAACCTTTTTTTTTTATAAACCTTTTTATTTCTGTTGATTTTAAATTTTTTTAAGCCTTTCCCCTTTAAAGAAAATTTTTTTAAAAAACTTCTCTTTTCCTTGTTTAAATTGTTAATTTTTCAGGCTCTTTTTTTTAAAAAAAACCCCTTCAAAAAAAATTCAAAAAGGGCATTTTGAAAATTTCCCGGATAAAAGTTCAAAATTTTTGAAAAAGCTTTTTGTACCACTTTGTCGGTCTTTATTGAAATTTAAAAGTGGGTTTTAAATTTTTATGAATCCGTACTGGATTTCCCTTTTTAATTCTTGGTTATTTAATGGTTTATCCTTCCCCTTACAATAGTAGCAAAAATTTTTTTCGAAGGCCCTTTTTCCTGAAAAATTTTCTTTCAGGGTTCCCAAAAGCCCTCGCGCAAATTTCAGCCCGAGGGCACATGAGTGCTGTTATTTTTCTGATAAAAAAAACAAAATTTGTGAACGTCACAACTTAAAACATTTTTAATTTTTTTGTAGATTAACTGAAAAATCTTAAAAGTACTCAAGGTACCCCTTTTTTTGGGGGATTAAGTACCTTACCCCCTTTTTTTTTTTTTAATAAAATGTTTTTAAAAATTAACCTTTAAAAAATTCTAAACATTATAACAGTTGCTTTTTTCTAAAATTGCTAAAATTTTTACCCTTTTCTTTTTTAATTTCAAAATTTCCCTTTTAAATTTTCAAACCTTTTAACCCATTTTCCCCGGACAAAAGAGAACTTCAACAGCTTGTTTTTATAAACTTATTCTTAAAATTTACTTCTTTTCCCCGGAAAATTTCCTTAAGCCCTTTGCAAGCATCTTTTTCTTTGCGGAAATTTTAATGGTCATATCGCCGCGGGTTCGATCAAACGGGACGTTTCTGCCATGCTCGCGTTTTTCACTGTGAAACTGGACGAAGGGCTTCCCCCCTTTAAATCTAGTAGCATTTCCAATGCTAATCTGGGGGACAATTTTTTTTTATGTTTCTGAAATTTAAGGACTTTGGAATTTGGTCCTAACAAGAAAGGCAATTTTTTTCAATTCCACCACCGTTAAAACTCGCTCGTAAAATGAAAATTTTTCTTTCGAGGTTTTTTGTCATGTTGGTTTGGATCTTTTTTTTTTATTCCCCTAATGAGTAAAAATTCCCGAATGGAAATATGGGTGGTAATTAAATTCCTTACCCTTTTTAAAGATGTAATTAAAATGGGTTCCCCTTTTTACAATACTTTTTTCTTCTTCAAGCAGGTTTTTTCTTATTCCAAAACGGGAAATTTTTTTATTTAAGCAAAGCACTAATTTGGCATTTTGGGTTCTTTTACGTTTTTTGAAAAACCCTGTTGCCAAAAAACTTTGGGTTTGCTAAGTTTTTTTTTTGGGGGAAAATTCCTGAAAAGATTATTTCGCGGGGTTGGTTATCGTTCCACTTCTTGTTTGGGAAACCAAAAACACCGCTTAAGAACGAAATTTTTTTAAATTATTTTTAAATCCGAATTTCTGACTTTTTAAACAACAGTTTCTTAAACCCCCCTTTTTTCCCTTTTTAGATATCAAAAGTCTAAGAAATCAAAGCGGTCTTCAGGTCCCTTTAAAAATTGGAAATTTTGGCCGACGGCTTTTGCAACCCGGGAACTTTTGGTTCCACCCCCCCCCCCTTTTTAAGTGGCCGAAAGGGTGGCTTTGACTATTTTTTTCTAGCTACATGAAAAAAAGCATTTTCAAACAACGGCGGGCCTTTCGTCCTGGAACCACCAAACTCTTTCATTTGAAGTGGGAAATGAGAAATTTGGCCCCCAAAATTTTTCGGGATCACATTACTTCCTTATACTACGTACAAGGAAGTAAAAAAGTCTGTTAAACTGACAGAAAAAAAAAAAAAATAAACTGTCAGCCAGGACGCCAGTTTATCTCTGTATATTTTACAGAATTCTTCCGTATTTTTTTTCCTTATACGGAAGAGTTCCATAAAATAAACTGAAAATCTATAAAATTTATGGAAGACTTCTGGAAAAAAAAAACGAAAATAAACTGGCATCCTGGCTGACAGTTTTTTTTTTTTCTGCAAATTTGACAGACTTTTTTTGCAGTGTATAACATCAACTAGGGATAGGCGTGCGGGAGGGGGGGGGGCAACCCTAAAACTGATGTCTTCGGCAAATTTCCAAAATTGCCTTAAAAATATATCGTCAATCATTGTGAATAGGGAATGCAATCCCGTTTTCTCGGGAAGACTATACATCATGACTATAATTTTCATATTTATGTAAGGTATTGTATTAATTATCAAATCCGATAAAGTATTAAACTTGACAGTGCTCACAATCTTACTTTTACCTACTTTTCTCGATTGCAATTAATTTTTATTTCAATGAAATGTCAATCCCGCGGGATTAATCAATCTCAATCCCTAATTCTTGCGAAACGAAAAACTGGGCGGGATTGCATTCCCAAGGCATTGGAAGACATACATTCACTGCATTTAATTCTGTACATGGAAAATATTTTATTTGTGGGGGGAGATAGTAGTGGACGCAACAACAGACGCAATCCTGCCAAACGAACAAAGTGAGGGATTGCATTCCTTAATTGTGAAAGCACCATTTTAGGAAGAATTGGCTGTTTGAAGCATGGAAGAAGCCAAGAACATTATCCGAAAACAAAAAGCAATAAAACGTAATATGTGAAATTAATTTCATTGCTATAAAATATGTGAAATAAAAAAAAAAAGCCGCTTTGGTTCTTTTTAACATATTTCTGCCCAGATATTTTTGCGGCTTTCTTCGAATTTTGCCAATACCAGTAATAATAGATCAATTTCTGATGTCAACTTCTTGAAGAAGGGATGATTTCTTTTAAAATCATCATGCATAAAGTTGAAATGTCAACATCCTACTGGGTCATGTTAAAATATTTTGTTAAGTTGAGGTTCAATACTCGCGAATAAAGGCTAGGAAAAATAAATAACGTCTCCGACTGATAGCGAAAATGCCGTCCCAAAAAAGGGACGGCATTAAACTAGGCATAAATGGGTTAAAATAAAAAAAATTTAGGTGCCCTCTCCAAATCCGAGGCTACCCAGGTCCCAGCCTACTTGGCCTAATGGAAAATCAGGGCCAGTATACACCGATATACCGAGTACCGGTATTTCGTGCCATTTTGCAATTTCGTGAAACCGATATTTGCATAAGCAAAATGGCGGTGTTTTCGCTATTTGCCACGAATGGAAATTCGTGGAATGAATAGATTATTATTTTATTACTAAAGGGTGTAATTTAATTTATTGGATGGAGATTTGCTGTTATTTACAATAACTCAAGGCTCTCTCCCCTAAGAAGGTACTATCGAGAAAATTCGCCTTAACCCTTTGAGGGGCAACCCTTTTCCAATGCTGAAAAAAGGGCAGCCGTTGTCATCGCTCGACTTAACTACCAGCAAGATGGCGGACGATCGAAACGTTCATCGCGTGCCACAGATCTAGAGACCCCTTTTTTGACGACAAGCTGGCTGTGCCGCACAGCCAGCTGCGTCAAAAAATTGTCTCTAGATCTGTGACACACGATGAACGTTTCGATCGTCCGCCATCTTGCTGGTAATTAAGTCGAGCGATGGCAACGGCTGCCCTTTTTCCAGCATTGGGCAATCTTTCCAGCTGGTCTCGCATTCTTCCATTTTTCAGCAGATGTCAGTGCTGTTAAAAATAATCGTGACCATTTTTTTACGGGAAATGACGTGCTAAATGTAAAGGATTCTCGTGGAGCTATGTCACCCGCAACTCTTTTTATAGAAATCAAATCTATTCTTCGTGACTGGCAACAGTTAAAACGTCAGAGTTTGGTGCTCCCAGAGCGGTAACACTGAGCGTTAAAGGGTTAAATACGATACACAGTAGACGAATACCTCTGAAATGAAACAGACTGAGAGTATAATCAGCTGGAACCATTTTTGGGTACTTCCGTAAAAGAACTAGACATACAAAACGACAGCACTCGGAAAAAATGAAAAATCTTACTTTGTCGTCTCGCTCTCCCTGGCGTTGAAATTTCCGCTAAAATAACTAAAACTGCTGCATACAAGAGCGATGTTTGGCACGATAATCGCATATTACATAAACTTCCTGAAACATGCAAAAATAAATAAATAAATAAAATAAAATAATGAAATGGATTATTTCATTGATAACAGAATTTTTTTTATGGGACTATTAAAAAGGAAACTGTTGAAGTTGTTTTAACTAGCTTATTTATTTCAATGGAATGTGTAAAGATTTAACAGCAAATTATATTTCCCAAGTACGTTAGAACTCCAATTATCCGAATCAATTGAGACCGACCCGCATTTGGATATTCAAAAATGCGGATAGTTGGGGTTTTTTTTCTGAAAAAACGGTCTAGTATGCATTTTAATTAAGTATTGTGTATTTATATTGAAAATAGGAAACAAAAACTATTTTTAAAGAAAAAGTGATTTAAATTGCTTAAATGAAAAGGCAGCATTTTTAAATGTTAAGTGTACTTACAAGTGCTGTACATTAGTACAGTATGTACGTACCGCATTGTAAATGAAAGTCAATGCTCGCACACCAATTTCGCGGAGGAAAGGACAATAGCGAGCGTAGACAGAACAGAATAATTATTTTGTGAATCGCAGTACGTTTCCGTCTTAATTTTCTTTTTTTAATTCTGAAATTCTTAAAGCGATTCGGATATTCGGAGTTCGGATAACTGGAGTTCTACTGTACAAATTATTCTTATTATAAGTACTGTTAAAAATATCAATACGTAGTAATATAATACCAAGTAATACCAAGTAAATAAAAACCAAGTAAAGAAATACTGCTTTTCAAAAATTGCCAAGCAGTATTTGAATACCAAGTAAAGAAAATATACTGCTTTTCAAAAATTGCTGTGCATATATGTATGCAGTCAACTCCGGTTACAGTGAACCTCTGGGGACCATCAGATTTCGTCCACTATATCCGAAGTTCACTGAAACCGAAATGTCCCCCATGGTGAACAGAGAAACTGCTTGTGAATCGGGTCTAATGGTTTGAGCTCACTATAGTCGAAGGTTCACTATATCCGGGTTCGCTATATCGGGGGCTGACTGTATATATACAGGGTGGCAATAAGTAAACTGCAAGTGTTCAAGAGGTGCTGGAGAGAAAACTACCGATAATATTCCAGTGAAATTTCGTATCTACACGTTTCAGAACATGCGCAAGTCAAATATGCAAAAAAAAAAATAGTCATTTTCACCCGAAAGATGGCGCTGTACCGTATTTCAAAGCTCACCGGGGGCATATGCAACTTCCAAAACCGATAGACAGAGCATCGTGACATTCTAAGAGGCATATAAACAATATAAAACATTATTTACAGTTTATCAAAATTCCATACAATTCGCTTCAGTAATTAAATTTTTACAGTAACATGTAATCAAAAATTAACGTAAATTAAGATCACAAATTAAACAATTCATAAAGACGCTTTGGAAAACAATTAAACCATTATTTATTCTCATTGACACTCATTGGACCTCTTCTTAATCGTTTCTTACGCCGGTATTCTTTCAGAGTAGCTGAATAAGTGCTACCATTCTGATAGAATATCTTCACTAACACTGTGTGTTCCTTATTATTCAGAATCATGATTGACCATTACTCAATGTGGTCTTGTTTTTACACTGTTCCATGGGCTTAAAATTTGCATATATGACGTCCATAAGCATTGAAACACGATATAGCGCCATCTATCGGGTGAAAATGGCGATTTGTTTTATTGCATATTTGACTTGCGCATGTTCTGAAACGTGTAGATACCAAGTTTCACTGGAATATTCCTGGTAGTTTTCTCTCCAGCACCCCTTGAACACTTGCAGTTTAATTATGGCCTCCCTGTACATATATATCCTTATAAATAAAAATGAAATTCTGTTTGTTTGTTTGTTTGTGGATTTGATTCGTATACAAATCTACAAAAATGGACCTATCAGCCTGAAATTTTGGCACAGATATGTAAAATAATATAGAATAAATCATAGTCCACTTTAAAACTTTGAAAGTCCACCCGTTCCCGGAATTTAAGAGATTTTTTATGTTCTCCACGCAAAAAGCTTTCCGTAATTGTAACCCCTGTAGTCAAAAAAGTCTGAAATAAGCATCGTGGTTGCCATGTGTGGCGATTTTGCCGAATAAGATGTTTTAAATTCTCAAAGTAAAAATAAAAGAGTAATAATGATTTTTTTTTGTTAGTTTATATTTCTAAGATTATTATTTTTTTATTATAATATCGTGTGCATGGGATATCAGAGCAGGAATGAAATGTTTTATACGCAAAACAATAAGAATTGAAGATTTCCGAGGCTAATATGTAAAATTTTTTAGTTTGGCGAAAAAATGAAATGGATCAAATGCCCAGAAAGTGAGTTCTAGCGGTTTGCACAGTTTTCGGCTTGGCGCAATTTATTGAGAGCTTAAGGAAATAGATTTTTGAAAACAAGTGCAAAGGTTTTATTAGAATACAGCGTTAAATTTTAATGATCCGTGAAGAAATAATGCAGTTATTAAGGGATTTCAAGCGATCTATCTTCAGAATTCTCGCCAATTGAGTACATTGATTTAAGTTGGGGGAATTCCGCCAAATTTCAGAAAATTAAAATCTTCTCATTTAGGACATCGGAGTAACGACGAATAAAACACGTTATAGTTGATAATTTTAAAAAATTCGGCTGTATTAAGGGATTCCACTTTTTAAATAAATGCGTGCTTTACTTTTTGGCGGTCGAACCGTTTCCCATATTGATTGCTGCTAAGTCAATGCTTCGAATGATTCCCTGAAAAAACTCTTGCAAAATGGCGTATGTTGGCACTTTGGCGAGGCTTAGATTTGAAATGGGCTTGGATTTTATTTGAGACTGGTATACATAATGACACTGGTTATAGATAAAAATGAATGTTGGTACGTGTGTATGAGGTTGAAAAACTCCAGCACCGTTTGACCAACCACCATGAAATTTGATTCACCGAAGTCTTTTATCATGGAGAAGGTTTTTATGCTATCCGTTTTCTTCTAACTTGCCACTTGGTGCCTTAGCACAACGTCGAATTCTATTCCATTTAGCCGTTTTCTATGCGAATATCGTCAAACGGATTTCGATGAAATTTGGTACACTCGAATATTAGAACACGGAGAATATTTTTCACTATCCATTTTGCTGTAACTTGCCGCTAAATGGCGCTGCAACGTATCAACTTCTATACCGTTCGACTGATTGGCATAAAATTTTTTATACTTACACATTTGAGCACGAAGAATATATTCTAACTGCGTTCCTTTTGATGTTACTCACCACTAGGTGACACTGCAATGCATTATTATTTTAACTCGCCACTATATGACGCTGCAATATTTTTCACTATCCATTTTGCTGTAACTTGCCGCTAAATGGCGCTGAAAAGCATCAACTTCTTTACCGTTCGACCGATCGGCAAAAATTTTTTATACTTACACATTTGAGCAGAAAGAATATATTCTAACTGCGTTCCTTTTGATGTTACTCACCACTAGATGACACTGCAATGCATTATTATTTTAAGTCGCCACTAGATGACGCTGCAGCAGGCCAAATTCTTGACCATTCAAACGGTCGCTATGAAAATCAGTATACATAGATATTTGAACAATGAGAATATTTTGGCGTTATCCATTTTGCTATCACTCGCCACTTGACGGCGCTGTAGCAAATCCTTACTTTAATTAACCACTAGATGGCCCTGCAGTGTATCACTTCTTGACTGTGCAAATGTACGCTATGAAAATAGGTATACATAGATATTTGAACACGGCGAAGAGTTTGGCGCTATCCATTTTCCTATAACTTGCCACTAGATGTCGCGTCAACACATGAACTTCAGGACTGACAGCCGATCGTCATGAAAATTCGTATACATCGATATCTGAATGCGAAGAATATTTTCGCCGTATCCGTTTTGCTAAAACTCGCCACTAGATTGCGCTACGCCGCATGGACTTCTACACCGTACAAATGATTGCCTTGAAATTCGGTATGCATGATTATTGGACACAATATAACGCGATATCCATTTTGCTATATCTGTTTATTACAATGAATAGTAATCACCACAAATCGTAATATCAAAAAGTCCATTTATTCCCGTGCGAAGAACGGGTACTTCAGCTAGTATATAATAAAGAAGTTAAACCCTTTTTTTATCCCATTATTTATATTAACCCTTTGTATAACTGTGTTGCAGATCTGCAGCATACCAATTAAAGCTGAATAAATTAATCAAAGCGTATTGAAAAATATTTTAATGACTGGCTTTTTTTTTTTTTTTTTTTTTTTTTTTTTTTTTTTTTTGGAATAACGTAAAAAAATTATGTTTTTTAACTCTTAAAAGTTTGGGATATTTAACTAATATTGAAACAGGAAATTGTCACTTTGCCTTTCAGTACTTGCACTATTGGTTATCGCAGCACTTATTAGTGTGTTTTCATAGGTTAACCTTGTAAAATGTTAATGATTTTTTTTTTTTTTTTAAAGTTGTCACCTTAAACTGTTTACAAATGCTTCAGTAACACTTTGCTATGCTACTGATATATTTTCAAGTAATATAAAATTAAAAATAACCGTTTTATTAAACTCCACAACAAATACATTTTGGTCAATAAATTTTACATGAATTACAAAACTTGAAAATAAAAACTTTCAGTACATGTACAATAATCTGTTTCTGCGTATTGCAGTAATAAAAGTTAAATCTCAGGTTTAAAATGCAAAGGGTTTAACATTTTTCAGTCGAATTTCCCGAAATTACCATTTCGGAAACTTTTCAAAGGTAACTAACTATAAGAGATCCTATAAAATGAAAAGTGTTTCCTTGAATTTTTTAAAAACACAGCTCTTTTTAACAAATTTCTCCCTTCCTCCTGACTCTGCACATGTTTTGTTTTTTAATCCCTTTTAGCAAGTACAATAATTTTTTTATCTCATTCAATAATTAAAAATTTCTTATTATGATTTTTAAATAAGTCAGCAGCTAGTAAAAACAATTTGCATATAATTCCTTTTTGTGTGTATGGTGACTTTAAAAATTTTTCAAAATTGAAGTAAACGCAACACTTTTAGAGTTTTAAAACTAAATTCAAAGAGAAATAAATGAATGATTGTAAAATAATAACACTTCCAAATATATTTTTTATTCATATGTTATTGTTGATCGTCTCTGTACTATTATTGTAAATCACATATTGTATTAGTATTGCTTGTATGATTAGAAATACAAATCGGTATCCACATGAACCAAATATGCTAAAATAAAAACTTCAAGTATTTTCTTCTGGCTACCACGGGATATATTCACTTAGGATTACTTATCGTTTTGGGTAGTTCAAAAGGGCCGTTGAAAATGGATGAATATAACAACACTTTTAATGTCATGAAATCTTTATTAATATGGTACAATGCGCTTTAGTATATATAATCGTAACAAATATACTTATATTATCTAATACTAATAGTATCTATCTTCGCGTTTCTCCTCTTTCAGTGCTTAATTTAGAAATTTAAATCCTCCATGGTTTAATCTCTACGAAAAAAATCCAACTTGTTAACTCGAGGAGCTATTTAAAATCGCACATATTGCGACTACTGTACACAACGTTTGTAGCAGAGTTTATGAATTTCACGTAAGTTTTAATGGATGACGTCACGTTTTTCACTGCCGTAAAAGAAAACCCGGGTAGTCGAGTCAGTTCATCTGGTTATCCCGCGCAATTAGTTCTCCAAAAGAGTCGTTCTGAAACTTAGACTACGCTGAAAAGATATTACAGCCCTAGTGTGCTATGTCTTGGAAAAACACTATATTACACAACGCGTTACACATAATGACAAAAGTTAACGCACTAACGTTAGTGTTACATAACTGAGTTTTCCGCGGTTTTCTCCAAAACTTAGCGTATATACGGGTTAGGACCCCTTAGAAAGACCCCCCCCCCTTCTGTTGTCCTTCTAACGAGGATTTATAAGCGGGCTTCGAGCCAAGCACACAAATCCGATATACATGTTCACAACCGCACGTGTTCCCCAAGAACGCCGGATTATTGAACGGACCGGACTCACCAACGGCCGGATTATCAAGAGTGTATTAGAGAAAAAATGAGAAATACTGCTCTAAACCAAATAGGTGAGCAGGCCTGGCAGACACAGAGGGTGACAGCACGGACGTCTATAAGGGATGTCTTAGGGGGTCGGGACACCACCCTTAGTGTATGTACAAACCCATATTAGAGCCAAATATTCACCTTTTGAATCCGTCGCTCAAAACAGTATACGGTAAAAAAGATTTAAATTTTATTTAACCCTTTGAGGCGCAACTCTTTCCCAATGCTGAAAAAAGGGCCGCCGTTGCCATCGCTTGACTGAACTACCAGTAAGATGGCGGACAATCGAAACGTTCATCGCGTGCCACAGATCTAGAGACTCTTTTTTGACGCGCACAGCCAGCTGTCGTCAAAAAAGAGTCTCTAGATCTGTGGCACGCGATGAACGTTTCGATCGTCCGCCATCTTGCTGGTATTTAAGTCGAGCGATGGCAACGGCGGTCCTTTTTTCAGCATTGGGCAATCTATGCTGCTGTTCTCGCATCCTTCCATTTTTCAGCAGATGTCAGGGCTGTTAAAAATCATCGTGACCATTATTTGACGGGAAATGACGTGCTAAAAAGTAAAGGATTCTCGTGGTGCTATGTCACCCGAAACTATTTTTATAGAAATCCAATCTATTCTTCGTGACTGGCAACAGCCAAAACGTGTGAGTTTGGTTCTCCCAGAGCGGGAACACTGCGCGTTAAAGGGTTAACCCTACAAGGAAAAAAATGACCGTGCGTTTGAGTTCGCCC